>QJSC01004403.1:140854-273218 GCA_003697955.1 Calidris pygmaea | reverse complement strand
AAAAAAAAAAAAACCCGCAGCGAAAGTAATTTTTGCAGGAGAAAGTGTTCCGGGCGCTGCCGTGCCCCCGGTCGGCCGGTAGCGCAGGGAAATGCCCGCTCGGAGCAGGGGGGGGAGCGGACTTTTACTTGTGAAAAAGCGGCAGAAACTGCCTGGCAGAGTCCCCGACCGCTACGGCAGCGGCACGGGGGCCGCAGGGGAGGGGAGGGGGAATTTTCCTTTTATTTTTTTTTTTCCTTTTATTAATTTTTTTTTTTTTTTGGACTCTTACGAAGACATGCGCATTTGTTCATTCTTGCCACCGCACTGGAGTCTGCCTAGAAACAAAGAACACAGCCTGGCGAAGTTGATGCTGGCTCCCAAAGTGTCTGGCTTTTTTTTTTTTTTTTTCCCCTTTTTTTTTTTTTTTTTTTTTTTTTTTTTTTTTGCATCATTTACTTGTGCCATAGTTAAAAGCCTCGAGCTAATTCCCGGAATTATTTCCATGTGCCTTGCTGATGGAACACCCCCACTCCCTTCCTCCTCCATCCATCCCTCCATCCTTCCTACCGCTCGACCCTCCCAGGCCAGGTCTACGCATTTGGGAAAGTGCAGCCATGATAGATGGAGCAACTTCTCCCGTTTTTCCCCCCATCCCCACGGTGTGACAGTTGGCGGGAGGTGTGCCTTCCGATGGGGAGCCACCCCCTTGCTGAATCATGGTGGAGCCATGGCCGGACAGCTCGTCCTCTCGGGGAACGACATCTTCCCCCCCAGAGCGTTAGGCGGTGGCGAGGCGGAAGGCAAGTCAGAGAGACCTGTTAGCATTCGGCTCGGGCGCCAGCAGATGGTTGCAGGGAGAAAAACCTTTCCCTTTCATGGCAGCGGGAGCTGCGGCTGCGGTTCTGAGCTCAAAAGGCAAGACCTCCGCCTTGGAGGTGATGAAACTCCCAGGGTCTGATCCTGCTGCTCCCAAATAGGCGCTGGGCGAGATCGACACCTGGCTCGGGGAGTGAGGGGTGAATTCGCAGTGGTTTACTTGCAATAATCTGGTGACGTGTTTGCACAGACAAGCGTGTGAGCAGTGGTGGTGTGTCCGTGCTATTTGCCTTAAAACTAGTTCGTTCTGCGCTGGTGACAGTCGTTGCCTTCGTTAGCACAAGGAAATTGTGACCTTACCTTTGGGGGGGTGCTTGGGGCGTGGGAGTGTGTCAGATGCAGAAGTGTCACTCGGTATCCCTGCCTTTACTCAAAGGATGCCCAGAAGTAATGGTAGTGAGAGGTGGGATCGGCGATTGTGAGCTGGGGTGTATCAGGCAGGAGTAAATGGCAGCAGTTGTTGGACATGTAACGCGATCCTGTAATTAGAGCGAGGTAATAGTCTATATCATGTTGAAACTATCGAGTGTCTGAGTTGGAGCAGTCTGAATTCAGCTAGTTCTTCTGGGATTATGCAGAAGCAGAAGTAATGCAGTTAAAGTTTCCATCCAGCAGCTTCCATGGGGTTGCAGAGATGATTTTTCCCCCTCTGGGTCCTCCTTGCAGGTATTTTGCTTTTAAGGTGGTACGTGGAGGTTGCAATGGTGCTGCTCTCCAGGCTGGAGTAACGCGTTACGTGGCACAATTCTGCTCCTCCGAGCTTTCTTTACAAACGAAGGTCCAAATCATGCCCTGGGGAGGGGGGAACTCCTGAAGGAAAGACTTAGGGGTTCAGCTGCATGCAGATCTGAAGGATTTAAAGGACTCTCTAATTTAGTCTTAAAACTTCCCTGCCCCCACTGCTCTCTATACCCCAAAAAAGATGTGTGTTAGCCAGGAGTCTGGTGGAGAGCCCACAGGTTGAGGTCTTTCCAGCGCTCCTGCCGGCGGGGCTCTCCTCTGAGGGTTGGACTTGGGGGGGAGCAGTGGGGGCCCAGTCCTGCTCCTGCGGAGCTGGGGGGCTGTGCAGTGCTACAGGCTGTGGGCACGAGCCCTGCTCGCAGTGCTCATTTCCCGTGGCGTGTGCCTGTGTGTATATATAGACACGGTTAGATATTTAAATGAAGTCATTTTAAAGTAGTGATGGCCCAGAAAAGTTTGAGAGCTATTTCAGTGTTGGAGTGTTTTTCTTTGGAAGACAATGGGCTGCGCAGAAGCTTCTAGGTGTCAGGGGATGCACTTGCAGCAGGAGAAGCAGCGGCTGAGTTTTAGGTATGTGCCTGGTTCAGCCTGTACACGGCTGTACGTCTGTCACTGGTCCAGTGCTATCTTCCAGGCAGTTTGGGTAGACCAGCAGGGACCCAAAGTGAGGAAATTAGCCCCTCGGTGCTGGAACCCCTGTGCTGCTCAGCTTCCTGCAGCATCTGGCCAGGTCAGGAGAAATGGGGCTGCCACATCCTTCCCACCGCTGTGCGGGAGTGAGGGATACCCGTGGAGAAAGAGAGAGCGCATCTGGGACTGCCGTTTCTTCCTCCCAGTGCTGGCCCATATGCCGCAGGAAAGTTACCAGCAAGTAGGGATGCTGGGCAGTTGTCTGTCTGAGGTATTGGGTTGTTGCGTCCACATAGAGGATTTCATAGTGGTTTTCATGCCCAGTTCCACCTCATGAGCAATAATGGCCTGCTCTGCCTCCTCCCTACCTGTTGGGGAGTGCTTGGCATGAGGCTTAAATCTTATTCTTAGATTTTTACAGGCCTAGAAGTTTTCTCCTGGACCTGCCTATCTTAGCAAGATGAATACATGGACCTTGGAGTTTCGCAGTTGTGCTGCCACCAGAAGTGAGGTTTTGAGAGACTGTTCTGTGCATTTAAGGGAATCTCAAAGTGGGACTTAGATTCTTGTGACTGCCAAGTGGGGGGAGGTTGACTTTCTTACCTTTTGCAGTAGTATGGCTTGCAAATCAGTTTTGAAGCTGGTGCTGTGGTGGAAAAAGTGGCCCTGCTTCCAGCACTTTCCTCCGGTCTCTTCACCATCCTTGCGGATGAAGAATAACGTTGCAGAATACCAGGAAAGAAAGCTATGCTCATTTCAGCCGTCACTGCTTCCTTGGTTCGGTTCTCCATGTGGCCCCAGTTGTGTTGGCACAAGGACCTGGGGTGCACAGGCAGGGCGGGATGGGGCTGGACCGCTGCTTTTAGTAACAGCACTGGCTGACACCAAGTTAAACTGACGGCAAAACTGCACTGCTAGTGTCTTCAAAATGGGTCTTTCTTCGTGCACAAGTCAAACGACGGCTTTCCTAGTCATCAGAGCCTGCAGCTTAGTCAGGAGCCCGAAAGCAACTGCAGATTTTCTTTGTGGCTAATGCAGGCACAGGTGCTGGTGATGAATCTGCAGTTGGGATTTGGGATGGATCCCTGCAGCGGGACACCCCTGCTGTGCTGCTGGTGACAGCTTGGCTTCGGCAGGGGAGCAAACCATTGCCTGACTCAGACATATTGGGAAAGAGTAGGCAGCCTTCATAGGAGCAGGCTTTTCTGACCACGGACAGGCTAGGAGTCATGTGTGGAAACTAAAATGAGTTCTAGAAACACAAGGCTGCTCGTTGAGGGTGAGGCTGTGCACTGAGAAGCAGAATGTGCTCAGATCTTGGTTTCCAAAGGTAGTTGTTGGAGCTGTGGCTCTCGTGTGTGCACTGAAAACAGTGCAAAGGTCTGACCAAGGAAGAGCTGCCACCGCAGGCAGACGTGGCATCCCGTGTTTGGGTTACCCACCTCCAGCCTCTGAGCACCCGGCAGGAAAAATGTGGGAAAGATCTTTTGCAGCAGGATGGAATTGCTTGGTTGGGGAGTGATCGCAGCCTGGAAGTCTGGGCAGAGGGGAGAGGATGTCTTTATTGAGTGGTGTGTGTATGCTTTCAAAAATCTCTGAAGCTTGGGCTTGCTTGATGTGCTGTGTGTGCTGTATGCAATGTTTCCCTGAAAGTTTCAATTCATTGTGGGTGAGTTGATGCAGAAGTTGTTGGCTTTTAGGTGATAGCGAACCAGTTACCCATGTGTAATGCACTTGTTAGACTTTTTTTTGGTGAGCTGTAGTTAGTGTAGTCCTGGGCACCTCTTGCCTGCTAACCTGTGGCAGCACCTGGTGTCCTTTTAAAAGGTGTGTATCCTCCCCTTTTTCCACGCCACCTTCCAGGAAGCATCATTGTCTGCCTGGAGCGATGTTATCTTCCCCCATTTTAAATGGTGTCAGCAGATATTTATTTCTTCACTTCTCCTGTCCCGATGCTAGGTACCCACCACGGGAGTGAGTCGTCTTGTATTACTCACATGGAGCAAATCTGTGACTTGTCCTCCAAACTATATGACCCTGCTCGGCAAGGGTGAGGTCCTCTGGAGCTCAGGGTGCCAGGATCTCTTTGCCTCCCTTTTTTTTCCCCTCTTTTTTTTCTTTTTTTTTTTTCTTTTGGTAAAAGCACCTAGGCCGATACCGAGCTGAAAACTGGTGGCCTTTAAAGCTGGGTATTTTATGTCTGAGGGCTTCTGAATGCATAAAATCAGAGAGAATGTGTCTGTGTAATCGGATCTGCTCTTGAAAGCCTTGCGGAGGGCTGCATGCTGCAGACATAAGCTGTGTCAATAAGAACTCTATTCACCCTCGGAAAACAGCCTCGTGATCGGGTTTGACTGGCAGCCTTCTGAAGGGAGGGCCTTTTTTGAGAAAGAGCTCTGATTTTTTGGCGGCACTTCTGACTGCCTTTTCAGACTCCCACTTATTGTTCTTTCCTTGGCGTGATAAATTTGGCTTTTTTTTTTTTCAGTGTTGGTTTTTTTTTTTTTCCTGGGGCAGAGGTAGGATTTCATGCAGCATGATAATAGGGGTGCAGGGGGAGTTTCCTTCCTCCCAGGGCAACCCCTCCACTGAAGCAGCACCAGGGAGATGGATTTAAAAGCATGTGAGGTAGGACTGGAGATCGCTACATGCAGGGTACTTTCTTGTAAAACAGTGGCACAAAATACCCAGCCTTGTAAAAATCTTGGATGGTAATGCACAANATTACCCAGTGAAATGGGTTGGGTGAAATTCTGCTTTGGCATAAATCTGCTGCAAAGGCAGTGTTGGCGGTAATTTGCTAGTTGCTATTATTTAAAAAAAAATAATACAAATTCACACAAGTGAAAAATCTTACTTAGCTTTAGGAAGTATTCTACACCTGGCATGTAAAGTTTGCTAAAATCTTGTTGGCAAAATCTGCATGAGCTAGTAAAAATGGTGCTTGTGGGATTTTTTCTGAAAGTAGAGCTTTACTCAAAACGTCGGGTTCTGAGCTGCTGTTTAGTGTATAGCATTTCTGTAAATGGCGTTTTCTGTTGCATTACACGTGTGGTACTTGGTGCTTGCTATGCTAAGGTCTTAAAGCCATTCTTTTTGGCATTGAGTTGCCAGTTTTAACAAAAAAGATGCCGGACTGTCAGTTTTGCATGTTTCTTTTTTCTTTCTTTGGTCTACCTGTCACTTTGTTTTTAAAGCTCCTTACTCAAGTGATGATTTGAAAATTAGCTCATCTGTATGTCTTTCTGGGTTATTCCTGTAGCTACAAATGAAAGCTTGAAAATATAATTAGGATGTAATATGCACAAGCTCAAAAGAAAAAAAACAACCCCAACCCCAACAAAAAACAAAGTAATGCAAAGCTATTATTTAAAAGAAATGCAATTATATTTTGAGCCAATTGAGGCTTGACTTAATTTCTCAGGGTTTGCTGGTGATGATGCAGTAAAACCAAAATGAATTCCTGAAATATGCCTGTCCTGAGTCAGGAATTTGCCTGGTGAAAATCAAGAGAGCCACTGAGAGAAGGGGAGTCCCCTCCCAGGGGAGCCTGTGCGCTGGGCAGATGGGTGCAGCGTTTGGGGGCCATTCCAGCAGTCCCCCTTTCCCTGGCTCTCCCCAGCTGATTCTTCTCCCACAGAGCCCTGATTTTGCCTGCAGTGACTTTAATAACCCACCCTGGCTGGTTTGGGTGGGATTGGCCCCTGGGCAATGGATGGGAAACGCTGGTTTTGCTGCTGCTGCTGGTGAGGCGGGGAGGCCACAGCTGGGTAATTTGTTGTTACTTCCTGTTCCCAATCTGTTTGGGTCAAAAGTAGCAGTGTTTTTCCATATTAAGATGTTTGGCTTCGTTCTGCAAGGCGGCAATAAATTTCACACCCTGCACAACGTGTTTCTTGTATTGCAGAAACTCTTTATTGCTGCCTTTGACTCTTAATTTTGATGGTGAAACCTTTATTAGTAGCTTTTTCTGTTGCATAGACCTGCAACAGGTCTTTTTTTTTTTTTTTTTTTTCCTTCTCTCCTTTCTGTTTTGGAAAAAGCCCTTGAAATGACTCGCAGGTCTGTAGCTGAGCAGAGGGAGGGAGCCCACAGGTCTGGCTCCTTGGCAGGGACACCTCATCCTGCTTCTGCGCTCCTTGGTCATCAGGGGATAGCACTGACAGAGTTAATTGGGATGCTGGGACTTAACTCATTAATGTTTGCGAAGCATTTGGTGCTCTTTTGGTGGAAGGTCCTGGGACTGTTTGTGGGGGGGTTGGTTGTGCTGGTAGGGCTGTAATGCTGGGAGGGAGGCACGTGGGTCCGTGGACTGGTCGTTAAAGTGGTCCTACAGGCTGGGATGGCGAGCAGCTAACCCTCCCCTGGCTCGCTGATGGGGAAAACCAGCTCCTGCAAATGAGCATCCCCTGCTCTGAGCTCTGGCTGGTGGCTGGCCTGCAGCCCAGAGGTGTTCTCCAGGGCGCTGGGTTAGTCCACAGCACGCAAAGTGCCCCTGCAGGCCATAAGGTACAAAACTGCTGAAGAGAGGATTGGGCTCTTCCCCAGCTGGGCTGGGCAAGCAAAAGGGCATTGGGTTTCTCTCCCCCAAATCTGGTCAAAACTCTTCGTCAGTGCTGTTCGCTCTTCTTAATCAAGCCCCTTAGCTGAAGGATCTCCTAACCTCTTCTTCAGCCACCAAGTCAGGATTGAGAGATCTTTTTAGAACCATACCAGGGGATCAGTGGGATCCTTTTAATATGATCTGAATGTTTTTAAATAAATGGTAACGCACAGTGCTGGCCCACTTGTGTTGCATCTTTAGATACATCTCAGTAAAGCTATTTTTGAGATACAAAGAAGAAACAGTAGCATGGAGCCACCAACAGGGTTACAGGTGGTCTGTTCTTTCTCTGAAGCCTCCAGATACATGACCAAGGAAACCAGAGCACAGAGGTGTCTTGTGAAGTGCCCCATGCCCTCAGACTGCCCTGGTCTTGACACTGGCATCTCCACCTTGCTTTTGCTGCACTTGACTCCCAGATCCACGATGGCACGCCTCTGTCATAGGTCCTTGGCTTGTTCCTCAGACCCAGTCCACCACCCATTAATTCGGTCTGGGGAATTCCTCAGTGAAGTGCTGAGAGCAGCATGACAACCGCGGTGCCCTTGGCTAAGCATGGCCTTGGTCACCAGCGAAGGTTGGCCATGCCCCGAGCGCCCAGGCGTGGTCTGGCTGATGCAGTAGCACCTTGCAGGTGGCGCTTGAGGAAGCTACACTACAGGTCAATATAAATAATATGTAAATAATGCCAGCCAGAGTGGGCTGCTCTGCTGCAGGAGGAACAGGGAGCCCCTTCCCTCCTGCATATCTGTATGGAGGTGACACCTCCCCTGCTGCCTCTGGATGCCACCAGCTCCCTCCGCCTTGGTCGGAAGCACAGGCAGGTTGTCCCTGCTCCTCCCCTGCCTGCTCTGCACGTCCCCTTGGGCCAGTCTGTCCCAGGTAGCTCTGACCTGGGACTGACCACCTTCACTATGCTTTTCAGGATTTCCAGAGCAGTCAGTTGAGCGGCCGTGACCTGTGTTTCTCCTGAGACCGAGGAGAAGGGAAGGGCCTGCAGGGTGGATTCTGCACAAGGTTATATCTGCCTTGCTGAAGGGAGAGACCTGCTGGGTCGGGGACTTTCCAGCTCTGGTGACTGTGTTGTAATGTGACGCATTTCGTAGCTGATGCTCAGATACCAAGATTGGAATGAGGATGCTGCTGCTGAAAGGCAAATTCAGGCTGCATGTGATGTTAGGTGGAAGGTTATCCTTCTGACAAGACCACGAGATTCATGCCTGTGGTACAGGGAAGTTTCTGATGTGTCCAACAACAGAATAATTTATTTTGTATACAGTGCCACCATCTTGTTCCTCTAGCTGTAGAGTGTCCTAGATGCTTTTAGTTGGGCAGTTACACCATTTTGCATGCCAGCTTATATGACAGACAGTTTCTCCTCCAGGTCTTGGAGCATCTCTACTTGCTCAGCCAACCTAGGGGATGCTGTTCTGGGCGACTTCTGGAGGGAACAAGTGTTTGGGTGCACAATGCTGCAGGATTCAGCCCTGTCATAGGGTCTGCACCCAGTTCCTCCCCCATGTTTCTAATGTATGTGACTTTCAGTGCACACAAGGAGAGGAGCAAACTTGTGGGGAACGTGTGGAACTCATGGAAGTGTCTTGAGAGGCATTGCTGAGGCAGAGCCAGTGGCTGCTCCATGGGCACCATGAGGAGCTGAGCCTGCCGTTTCATGCCCTTCAAATTAGTTTTGGCACTGAAAGGGGAACTCTCTCTCCTCCCTGCTGCTGTCCTCATTCCTCTGCCTTGTGCTTGGTCTCGTAAATGCTTGTCGTGGCTGAGGGAGAGGGCAGGTATGCAGCACAGGCCCCAGGAGGGCACAGCTGCCCCAGCCAATGCAGCCTGTGCTTGACTCAGCTGGAAACGGTGGTGGAATCAGAGGTGGGAGATCCCCAGGCTTGCAGGAGAATGTCTGTGGAGGTAGGGCTGAGCTGGTCACCGACGGTTGTTTGCAAGGTGCTGGGGCTATTTTAATTCAATGAAATGTGGACTACTGTGGTTTTGTACTGATACATAAGAGTAATGCTTAATACAGCCAATGCATAAGGCTGTGAGCTAAGGCAGATGCCTTTTGCCAGCAGTAACTCCCTTTTGGAAACAAAAGGACCAGCTGATTGAGTTAAACCGATCCCATGCAATAGTAATTCACCATAAACTGCATTTCAGGTAACTGCCCATCAGTTCCTCCTCTGTAGGCTCGGGGATGTGTTGTCCTGATGTAGGACCAGGAGAGCAAACGGGGAAGGCTGGAGCCTTGGGGCCACAGCCCAGCACAGCCCTCCAGGTTTGGGGCTGACAGGCAGCGATTTGCAGTTTGTTTGCTGTTGGAGTTCCCTTTCTTTCAGGAAAATGTAAATGCAAACGTGTGAGAAGGTTTTAGCACTAACATTCACGATGTTCAGCAGCAAACACATGGCTGGTGATTTGCTGGACCGATGGCTTCATTTTAAGCATTCTTAGATACTTGTTTGTCAATAGGATGTTTGGAGAGAGGGATCCTACAGCTGAACTGGAACTTCTACTTTTCAAAAGGAGTTTTTGCTCCTGAGAGCAAATCTGTGGCTGACTTTGCTCCTGTTACTATGCTCCATCTTCAGTGTGCCGGTGCTGCCTTTAAAACCGTTCAGTTCCCAGAGGGGTAGCGCAGAGCAGTCTCTTTAGTCTGAGTCCGAATTGTTCGCGAGGAGCAGCCTGAATTCAAAATCAAGTTTTGGTCACCAGCGACAGACACTTTTTTTGTTGGTCCCCTGGGCCTGCCACGTGCACTGATTCTGCAGCGTGGGTGAGACTGTTCGCTTACCTGTTGATAGGCAAAAAGAAGCCATTAGGACTGGAGAACTTGTTCACAGAGTTAAGCAGCAATTACCTTTAAAAAATAAAAATAGTATGCTTGTTAAATTAACACATGTGCTTTTTTTTTTTAAGACATCTAGTACAACAAAACTGCCAAAGGGGAGAAGTCCCTTATGGTGATTATAGTCCAAATATAACATCTTTGTGATAGGCAGAAAGTGAAGCTGACTACAAAGTGTGAGTGATACTGGGAGGAAGGTAAAAGACTTAATATTCTGAATGATAGAAGAATGAATTTAAATTCATTTAATGTTAGTAATCTTTGTATTATTAGCCATAATCTACTTCTGAGAAGCATACAGGCTTGACTGGGTGGGTTTGGTTTTTTATCCTCTCCACAGAACTGCATTCATAAGAACAGGGTGTTTCTCCTGACCTGCCTTTAGCCTATGAGCTCCCAAGAGCACAGATTTTTCTTCCATGTTTTTGGATAGCATCTGCAGGTGGTGAAAGCTCCCACAAATAAGTAGCAATGCCAGGAGTGTGTTGCTGCAGTCCCACATTGTTTACCGAGGGTCTGATCCTGCATGATCACAGAATCACAGAATGGTTAGAGTTGGAAGGGACCTTAAAGATCATTGAGTTCCAACCCCCTGCCCTGGGCAGGGACACCTCCCACCAGAGCAGGTTGCTCCAAGCCCCGTCCAGCCTGGCCTTGAACCCCTGCAGGGATGGGGCATGATGCTTGTGGGCGGATGGAACTAGGGCTGCAGTCTCATACCAGGTGTGTGGCTGTTTTTAGGGTGCTCTTCAATCTGTAGGTTGCTGAGGTGGTTTTCAGCAGGGCGGTCTTGGGAGGAAGCTGGCTGAGTGGGGAGAGCAAGAGGGGGTGCAAGCTGTGGTATTTTCGGATGTACTTCTTTTTGGGGGGTGTACCAGAGGGGAAATAGAAATGCAACAGTATTGATGTACTTAATGCAGTATTGTTAGCTGGATTGTGGAGGCGAAGAGGTGAGACTGGCCTTAGGGTTGTTGTTTTGAGTCTTTAATGTGAGGAGAGAGTGGTGAGGCACAGCGGCAGCATCTGACGCCTTCAGGTGGGAGGTTATCACTGTGGGTTGCAGGCATCTCCCTGCTCTGAGGGAGAGAGCTGCTGCACACAGGTTGGCTTCGGTTTCTGCAAGAATGTGATGTTGCTCATCCTGGAGATTCAGGCAACTGAAATGAGAGAGAGAGAGAGAGAGAATTAAAGCGTGAGATCTGCTTGCTCATGACCTGAATCCCCTAATCACAGCCCCGCGTAAGTCTTAGGCTGGGTTGGGTAGAGGGCATCGCCACACAAGAAAATGTATATCTGCCCTCCCTCTCCCAGAATTAGAGCTTACTTGTGATGAAATACTGTTCTAAGGGCCTTACAAACATTTCCTTAAGCTGGACACACTGTGTGTGACGTGGCTTCCCCTGGGGTGGGCAGGCTGTAGGCTGCTGGGTGCAGATAGGTGTGTGTGACCTGAGCTCCCCATCCCCAGGACACCTCCTCAAGGTGCCAGGAGCGCATCCCGGTGAGTCCCTGCCTTCTGGAACCACTCCTTCATCGGATGGCCTTGGATTAGAGCCTTAGTCCTATTTAATTTAAGCTTTGTGCTGCTTGCTACTTTCTGTTCTTTAATCTGGGAAGTAGCATCGAGGTGGTTCATGCAACAGTGTGGCCACTTTCACTGACCCTGTCATTTGCTTTTGAGGATGGATGGTTTTGGTAGGGTGCCCCACTAAGGCCAAGCCAGTGGCAATCCCAGGCTTTCATCTTTGTGCTGGGTTTATTCCAGGTTGTAAGACTGCAGCCAGGGATCTAAGGCTAGCTGGTGGTTGGTTTTGTGTTTTGTTTTGTTTTTTTAAGTAGATGTGTAAACTGAAAAATCCATTTAAAAAATAATAAATTATTTTATTCCACTTTGGGTGGCGTCAGCAAAAAAACCTTGAAAAAATTGTCAGCATGTTTTTGGCATGGCAGTGAAGGGATGAGCATTTTTTGGTGGAAAGATACATAGTTTGTTTATTTATTAGATGAGAGGTAGAGATGTTTCAGCTGAGGGGTGGAGGAAAAAAGAAAAGGAAAATCAAGGGGGGAGGAAGCCTAATGCTCCTTGCCTTTTGTAAAAAAAAAAAAAATAATGCTTCAGTTTTTCTTTTGAAGCAGTCTGGAAGTTCAGGTTAGTCACTGTAAAACTGGATAATTAATTTTTCTGTAAAGCACTGCTTAGCTTGCCCTCGTAGCAGATAGAAAGGCATATTAAAATATTTCATAAAAGAACTTTAAAAGCACCTTTGGCTCAAATCCTTGGTAGTGTAAACTGAGGGAGCATCTCTGATTTTTCTGTTACCTGAGGATCTGGCTTTTATCTTGTTTTTAATCTCTTTTCCTATTACTCCCCTCCTGTGATATGAAAGGTGTGTCTGTGTGGAGGATTTCTTGCAGCACACATTCAAGGACTGTTTGGGAGCTCAGAGAATTTGATCTGGAGGCTCCTCCTGGCCTCAGTGGGGTTTTGTTTTTACAGCTTCTGTGAACCAGGAGGGTATTGATTCAGCATCGTGTCAGATACAGATAATTGGGGTTTTGAACATCCCCCACAAACTCTTAAAGAAAACACTGTGCAAATGTCTTTGAGAGCCGAAAAACACCTGTGTGGTTGCCTGGGGGTTGAATCCACAGCTAGTTGTTGCCTTGGAATAAGCTGATAACAGATTAGTTGCTTATGTCTTGTTTACAGTTGATATTTCCACTGCACTATTGATATGGGACCAGGGTCGAGGTGTTTGGGTCACGAGGTGAAGTGCATGAGCCAGGTCCTGCTCAGACTTAATACCCTGTTTATATATGATGCGTTTGGGAACGACAGGACAAGCTGTTGTCCATCCACCTGCAGCCTGTGACTTCTGCATGTTGACCACATGGGGTGGGGACAGCAGGGAACGGGCCAAGGATGACATACTGGAAGCTAGCTATGATTGACATATATCAGCTAGCTCTTACTTTGACTGCACTGTTGCAGCAAGTTGCCTGGCTGTTCAGGTAAGGTACTGTTGGAGGGTGATGTGGTAGCTGGCTGAAGTCTTTTGTGTCCTGTATTCACGAGTTGTGTTTCTGCTGAAGGATAAGTAAGTGCTCAGGACTGGGTTGGACAGGGCTTTGAGCAACACAATCCAGTGGAAGGTGTCCCTGCCCAGGGCAGGGGAGTTGGAACTAGATGATCTTTAAGGTCCCTTCCAACTCAAACCATTCTATTATAACCCTTAGGTGAAGCTGGATGTATCAGATCATAGAATCATTCAGGTTGGAAATCAGGTTGGAAAATTGGGATCATCAGGTCTAACCATCAACCCTACTCTACAAAGTTCTCCCCTCCACCATATCCCTCAGCACCATATCTAAATGACTCTTAAACACATTCAGGGATGGTGACTCAACCACCTCCCTGGGCAGCCTATTCCAGGGTCTGACCACTCTTTCTGTGAAGAATTGTTTCCTAATGGCCACTCTAAACCTACCCTGTTGCAGCTTGAAGCCATTCCCTCTCATTTTATCGCTAATTACCTGTGAGAAGAGACCAGCACCAACCTCTCTACAATGTCCTCTCAAGCAGTTGCAGAGAGCGATGAGGTCTCCCCTCATCCTCCTCTTCCTCAAACATCCCAGCTCCTTCAATGGCTCTCCATAAGATTTATTCTCCAGGCCCTTCACCACCTTCGTTGCCCTCCTCTGCACCCGCTCCAGCACCTCCACATCTCTCTTGGATTGAGGTGCCCAAAACTGGACCCAACACTCCAGGTGTGGCCTCCCCAGTGCTGAGTCCAGGGGGACAATCACGTCCCTGCTTCTGCTGGTCCCACTATTTCTAATCCAAGCCAGGATGCCATTGGCTTTCTTGGCCACCTGGGCACACTGCTGGCTCATATTCAGCCGCTTGTCAATGAGAACCCCCAGGTCCTGTTCTGCCAGGCAGCTCCAGCCACACTTCCCCAAGCCTGTAGGGATGCAGGGGGTTGGTGGGGCCCAAGTGCAGGACCTGGCACTTGGCCTTGTTGAAGCTCATACCGTTAACGTTGGCCCATCCATCCAGTCTATCCCAGTCTCTCTGCAGAGCCTCCCTGTCCTCAAGCAGATGTGGCTATGGGTTCAATGTGAGACCAGGACTGCATCGGAGGAAGCTTTGGGGACTGTGGATTGAAGATTCGTGTCCTGTTAGGTGAGCTCTAGCGTAGGGGTTTACCCTGCAGAATGTGAAGCGTGTGTTTCACTTTGCTTTTTGATTCTTGAACCTCTGTGTGTTTTTGAACAACACAGGAGTTCTGAGGGAGCCTCCCATCAATAATGGTTAGTGTTTGTGAAGCGTGATCAAAAGAGTCTCCTGGCTCTGCAGGCTGAGGGGGAGACTGAGCACAGACAGACCCACGTTGGAGTCCCTGTGTGTTCGCTGTGCCCTTAAGGTAAAGGATTAAGCTTGCAGAAGAGGAACGAGGTCAGGTCTAGACCAAGAACTAGACTCTGGAATCCAGCCAAGAGTGTAAGTAAGGTTTTTCCTGTAACAGCATCCTAGATGTGGCAGTTGTGTTGACTTAGCCGAAATGAGGCTGACATCTGTAGGTCAGGCCTGATTAAAAGGGAAGGGAGGGTGGAGAATAGCTCTGTGGAGTAAAGAGGATTTAAAGATAACGGCGGGGGGAGACGTGTGGCCCTTACTTGCAGAATTTGATTTGGCCTTAGGAATCTCACCCTGGCTGGGAGAGAACCTGGCCCTGGGGTCCTCCTTAAGCCCCCAAGAGCACTGTGGCTGCTGCTCCCTTCTTCCCCAGTTCATGGTCGTCTTCTGACCAATCCCTTCCCCTCGAGTCTGACTTTTTGAGTAGAAGTCTGACTTAAACTTTCCTCTTCTCCTGTTAAGGAAAGCCTTCTCCATAAGCCTGTGGCTTGCTGTAAAACCCTACCGTGAAGACAATACCCGCCCCTTGCTTTGTTGTGTTACAGGGTTAAGTGTTCAGGTCTCTTGCTCTGTGCGGATGAAAGGTGCTGTATTGCTGAGCTGTGCTGTGTTGCTGAGCACTATGTGCTGGAGGCTGCTTCAGAAAACGTTTCTGTGCTCCTTTTGACCTCTGTTGTGTCTTCCTGTCCACCTTCATTTGTGCTGGCGGCTGAGGACGCTGGAGACTCTTTGCTGAGAGAGGAGGAAAGTAGAGGATGATGGCACTTCAGAAGTAATAACCCCCGTTGAGTAGAGCAGCATATTGTGTCCAAAGCTGTGGTTCATGATCTGTGAACAGTTAAGCTGCTGCTTAACTTTTATACATTGAGTATGTTGCTCTCAAAAGTGCTTTGACACCAAGAGTCCCCATCATTTGGGATGGCTGACCAGAGGCACGGAGGGGTGAGGTGACACTGCAAACAGTGGTAGGGAGGAGCATGCCACCACCAGCATCAGGAATGAAATTTATCCAGACCTATTGCTTGGAGACCTTCAGGGGCTGGTCTGCTCTTCTGGTTTTTCCATTATGATTCCTTTCCATGGAAAAATGGCTTATTTGATTAGATGAAAACGTCTGTGGTAAAAATCTGAAAGTAAGAGGGTGCTTGGCAGGAGTTTTAGTTTCTAAATGAAAAAGTTTCTTAGCAAGATAAAAATAGAGAATTACTTTATGGGGAAAGTACTCACTTCCCTGCTGGCTCTGCTGGGTGGCCTTCAGCCATGAGGAAGTGGGGAAATTGCCCTCAGCTCCTTTGGGCCATGACCAGCCCTGGTGGTTTACCAGTGAAGAAACTAGAGTTACATCGGAGCTGTGCTTTGGCCCTCTAAAGGGATATAAGAATCCGTATGAAAATTTAATTTTAAATCCTGCCAGGCACAGCTTCCCTCCCTTGTAGGACATGGAATCTGCTCAGCACTGCATCATGAAGCATACGCGTGTTGCATGGTGAGGTTCTTCATATTTGGGGGTTCACAAGGGCTAAGCAGCACTGATAGTTGTGACCGCTCACATCAATCCATAATTTTATACTTGGGGAAATAACAGCATAAGCACTAGTGTCCTTGCATAGAGTTCTGAGTCTCTCTGTCAGGAGACTAGCAATTATTTGATGATTTTGTGGAAAATAGATGATCTCGGCTCTCATTGTAGTCCCTAAATTCATTTTCAGCTGTGACAAGAGCCAGGATTTAAGCTTGGGTCCCCCAAAGTAAAATGCAGTTAATTAGTCCACTCCATCATGTAGCTGTTCTCGGTTAACAAAGGCAGTACATTCAGCCAGACAGTTCCTGCTCACAAGTGATGCTAACCTTTTGAGCTGCGTGTATGGCAGAGTGTGCTTGCTCAGAGCCTGGAGCCCTTGTTTGCATCCCCTTTCAGCAGCGCTTCTTAACCCCTCCGCACAGCCCCATTGTAACCCCGCTGGTCTCACGGCGAGAGACTTCTGGCCACCAGTAGGTGTTTTAAGCTTGACTGATGGTTTTCGTTACGGCAATGCCTGTGGGGTCCTACCAAGGTCAGGGTCTGCAGAGGAGAGGGGGGAGAGGGTTTCTATCCTGAGGAGCTTGTAGCTCTCAGGACAAATGCTCATGGTGATGTGACATTACTCTTATTAATGGTAGCTTGTGAATGGGGTTCAAGCAACATCAGAGGGGCAAAATGAGATGGCTGAAACTAGTTGGTTTCTAGAAGAAGGATGACAGCGAAGCTGGTGAAGGGCCTGGAGAATAAATCGTACAAAGAACGATTGAGGGAGCTGGGACTGTTTAGTTTGAGGAAGAGGAGGCTGAGGGGTGACCTCATCGCTTTCTACAACTACTTGAAAGGACACTGTAGAGAGGTTGGTGCTGGTCTCTTCTCACAAGCAATTAGTGATAGAACAAGAGGGAATGGCTTCAAGCTGCAACAGGGTAGGTTTAGAGTGGCCATTAGGAAACAATTCTTCACAGAAAGAGTGGTCAGACCCTGGAATAGGCTGCCCAGGGAGGTGGTTGAGTCACCATCCTTGGATGAGTTTGAGTCATTCAGATGTGGTGCTGGGGGATATGGTGGAGGAGAGAAGTTTGTAGAGTAGGATTGATGGTTGGGCTTGATGATCCCAAGGGTCTTTTCCAACCTAGATGATTCTATGATTCTATGTGTGAGCCCTTGTGTGGAGTCTCGCTGTTCCCACCAGACCTGATCTCCCTGGCTGGAAGTTTGTTTGCATCAGACACTGATAAGCAAGAGCTGGTCACTGAATGCTGCTGCTGTGGTTGGTCAGGTGCGGTGAGGTGTAGCTTGAACTAAACAAGTTGAAGATTTTTGCTTTCCACTCCCCATGGATTTAGGTTTAGTGGCCGGGGCAGAGCAGCATGCTTCTTGAGCAGGGCAGGCCGTTGGGAACTTCTACTTGGCCACTGCCCTCACTTAACTCTCTTCTTCTGCAAAGGGACTGCTTGGATTAAAGTTTATTGACGTTTGAGTCCTTTACAATATCATGATGTTGTACAGTTTCAAAACAATATTTTTCTTCCTCATGCAAATAATCTAAATTTGACTGTTGCCACTGCAGTGTCACAAGATTTAGTAAACTGGGGAGAGAGGGACAGTCCTTAGTCTAGGTGTAACCACTGACTGCAGTGTGTAAGAGTGTGTCTGCAGTTTAAAAGGCGTAGGGCCTTATTTTCAGACCTTGGCATCTATTTAGATCCAGGCTGTTGAGTACTTGGCTGCTGCTTGAAATCTACACTCACTGGTATTGTAATCCAGAGCTCATGTGTGCAGGCAATGCCATTTGGTTGAATGCAATCATTGCACAAAAAATCCTCTCTGTGTAGCTACTAGACTGTGAACAGTGATGGCTGTGTGAGTGGAGAGCGGGTCAAGACCCCCTGAAAACAGAAGCATATTGATGTTGTTAGCAAAAGCTGTGGAGCATGTTTTCCTTGAAAATTGTTATTCAATATTGTCCTTGGTGTCTTTTGAATTAAACATACCGTAAGAATTGGTTTGCTGGGATTTTGACTGTTCTGGAGGATTGGATATTGGGTGGTTATTATCAATAGCCCGACAAAGTAGCGTGACCTACTGAAGAGGCGGCAAGATGCATAGGCGCTAGCAGCAGGGAAATCTAAGACAAGAGACCGTGTGGTAAAAATATGTACAAGGTAAAACTTGCGCAGCCAGCCCTTCTGCAGCACATACAGCAAGGTCTGACTGACCTTGGCAGCTCCACAGGGCAGCCTTTGCATAAGAATGACTTGTGCTTAATATACGAGAGAAATTATTCAGGGACAAATACTCCTGTTTTCTGTGGTGCTGGGGATGCTGTCTTCCTCTTCCATCTCTAGTTGTGATACAGAAACACAAATGCGTTGCAGACAGGGTAAGAGGAGCACCCGGCCCCCCTCAAGCACTTCCACTTCTGCTTCCTGTGGTCTGAAGAAGGAAATCTGGTACTGTCCTCCTGGTGAAGCTGGACCCCTCCAGTGCCTTAGAGCAGCTGCTTTTGAGAACTGGCAGTGGCTGGATATGAAGGCAGCATGATGAGTCTCTTGCTTAATTAGTCTGTGCAGTTTGTGTCTGCTAACGAGATCTGCTCCACTCAGGGACCAGGGAAGTGCTGCGAGAAGTGTTTCGCTCTCCATGTTGTGCTGCGGCGAGGCGAGCATAGAGACCTAGACCTGCGGGCTGGCACAAGCCTTAAATGCCGGGAGACACTGAGCAGGGAAAAGCTTTGCTTTCCCAAATGGCAGTGTTCGTCAGTGTTTCCCGTGTCCCCGTGCTTGCCTGCAGCCCTCAGCCAGGCCAGGCCCAGCTCACCGGCTGCTCAGCGTGGGCAGGAGTTAGGATGGAGCCCGCACAAAGTGGCTCCCTGCACCGGAGCCCGGTCCCCTTCCAGATGGATGGTGAACTGGCTGGGGTCTCTGCGCCCCACGTCCTGGAGCCAGGCCAGTCCCCGTGTCACCATCTCTGCCAGCACCATTGCTTAATAGACCTTGCTACTTCCTCGGTACCGCTGGTTTTTGTGAGCTTTTTTTTCTCTTCCTCTCCCACTGGAGAGATCAGCCCCGCAAACGCCCGTGTCAAAGAGCAAAGCTATTTTGAGAGTTTTGGCAGAGCACGTTCTCAGAGGTCTCTCTATCAGGAGAGGGCCAGCGATGGTATTTGTTGATATCGATCATGGGAAATGTAATTAATGCGGGTATAAAGTGTTAAATGTTAAATTTAAATGGGAGATTTAAAAGCAGTCAATAGATCAATTCCAAGGCTGGGATGAAACGCTCAGACTTTCAAACAATAATCAGATTTCCGATAAAATCTCCGCCGTGTGTAATTAAAGGGGTTGAAATATTAAATCAGGTGTTAAGGGAGTGAAACTTAGATGATGTTGAAGGAACAAAGATCCAGACAAAAAGAGCCTTCCTGTCTTGCGGGCAGAGCCACCAGCTGGGCAGAAACGGTGTGGAGCTTGGGAGATGTACTGAGCCAACAGGACTAAAACCACAAAAAAAGGGAGAATAATGGGAAAACTGGAGGAATCCACACTGCAGAGCTGAACATCTGCCTGGATGGAGGCGAGACCATTGGGTCCCTTGTAGTGTGATAGCACGTCTGAGCCCTTGGTTCATCCACGTGCACCTACACCTGCCTGTCCTCTTCTTGGTGAGTCAGCCTTCCAGAGCGGGGGGACACAGCACCTTAAAACCCACCCCAGCAGGAAGTCCTGCTGTACAGAACACTTCCCCGAGAGTTAAAAATATTAATTACCAATGCCCCCCTGTTTCAGTGGTAGCCCAGCTAGTTAGTAAGAGCAAAGGTACACGATGGTTATTTTGTTAAGAGAGAGATTGACGGGTGGGAAGTGAGGCTCAACACTACTGCCAGTGGATGTATGGGGTGTCCTAGGGCTTGTGACATTTCCAGGACATTTGTTTGGAGTTTGTTTTCCCCTTGCCGTGTGATCTATAAAGAAATAAGCAGTGTAGCAACTCCAGCGTAGCAACTCGCTATTTTAACTGGCCTATGGGTAATGATACCAAACAAAGTCTGCTTTAGGGGCAGCATCAGCCTTTGCGCTTCCAGTAAACTTAATTTTCTGATGCTGCAAGCTGTACAGGAGGCTGTAGGAAGCATCCATTCCCTGAGTATGTATCTTTGCTCTCATCCCTCAAGGGGTAATTCAAAATATGGGACAGACCTAGTGTTTACTGCGGGCACTGCACCTGTCAAGGTAACATTACCATGGGATGGAGGGTAAAAAAACACTTCTCTGCTAGGTAAGACGAATAAACTGGCTCACTAGCTCTGGGCACTAATTTACTAACCTTGTCCTGTACCTGTGATGTGATTATCTGTGAAGACGTAGCTTTAATGCTCTCCAGAGCCTTGAAAGACGCATGTTTTAAGAGTATGTTCTCATTTTGTTTTATAATCCTGGTGGCAGCCTCTGCTGGGTAGTTCCTGAGGTTTAAATGCTGATTAGGTTAATGGATTGTAATGTAACCCCACCCAGTTGGTCATCAGTCCCTTGAAAATGCCTTGTGATTGTGATCATTATTGCTTAATTGCAAGTCGTGCCTTACCCATGGATCGAGCTGGGCTTGAGTTTACCTTGCTCCCTGCAGAGCGGAGGCTGAAGAGCCGGCAGGAAGGTGTCTGTCCACAGAGGAGCAGTCTCCTGCAGCTTTCGTAGAAAGGTCTCTAAAAATTTCCGCCGTGGTGTAGCTGGGCAGATGTAACCTGAGCTTTGGAAAAGTGCCTTTGTGCAGTAGCCTACAAAAGAGCTTTATTAACAAAGTCTGAATGCCGGTTAGTTAAATTGTGGCACTCATATTCAAGGTCACTGTTAATTTTTTTTAATTGTAAGCTTGCTTCCAAGTCTGGGGTTGCAAATGAGACTTGCTGTGTTGAACTTCTGGAAAGGGTTGGAAATTGTGGCATTTTATCCACGATTACTCTGTATCATCCTGAGCTTCCACCTCATCTAAGAGGAAAATAAGCTTTGTAAATGGCTGTAAATAGATTTTTAACTTCATCGCTGATACTCAAAGTCCCTAAAAGGATGTCTCTCTGGGAAGACCCTGATGCTCAGTCTGCAGTGTATCATAAAACCAAGCAGAGGGAAAGCAGGAAGATGAGCGTGTGATTGGACTCTGATCTTCCTCCTTCACGTGAGGCATGGGGGATCTGTGGAGGTCCTTGTCAAAGGCTGTTGTGGGCATGTGAAGTTTGAATAAGTGCTGGAGAGACTGGGCAATTACTAAGTTGGCTGGAAAATAGTGAGGAGGCAAACCACAGCAGGCTCAGGAGGTTAGAAGCAGGGAGGCTGGAGAGCATTGGGGTGGGAGATGGTGCACGTCTGCCTTGCTGTTGCTCTTGGGCATCCGTATGTGCTGCCAGCTCCTTCTCTCCAGTTGGGCTTCAGGTGAAGGAGGGTTGTTCCTGCGCTCTCCTGCTGCTTGGGGCAGGGGGCTTGCCCTCTGCCTGCCTGTGGACGGGAGCAGAGGAAGGACTTGGAGGCAACAGATCACTCCAAAACATTGTGTTTGAGGACTTGCATACTGGAGGGAAAGTCCAGCCTCCCATGACTGCCTGTTAAGGAGCATTTTGTTGCCCTCCCTGAACCATTCCTGTGGTTCTGATCCCAGTCTGCTGGGTTGGCTCTACCTGCATCTTCAGGAGAAGACCTGCAGTTCTGGGCAGCACAGGAGGGGTGAAAGGATGCTTTGCACCTTGCCATGCACACTTCCCCCCTACTTAGTCTTCCCCTACTCCTTTCCTAGAGAGAATATCAGGCAGCAGAGCAGATGCTAGTCTCTCATCTTCTTGGATACCTTCATGCTCCCTAAACTGTACCCCTACCAATTGCTCCCCTGGCTTAACTCTGTCCTTGCAGATTTTCAGGTGAAGCTCCTTCCAGTCTCATTCCTAGTGGGCAGAGTTGGCTGCTCCTCCACTTGAGCTCTGGTGATCTTGGCAGAGCAATGTGTGCACCGTGCCTGTGTCAAGTCCCAGTCCTGTTTTTCCTGACCTGAATGCATGGAACAGCTTGTTCTCTGCTGTCTGTTAACCCTTAGTTCTCCCTTGTTCTGTGCTGGCTGTGCTTGGCGGGGTCAGCTCTGCGCTTGGGGTTTAGGGGCAGTGCCTGTGAGGGAGTTAATTGCTGGGTGATGATGGCTCTTCCCAGCTGAAGATCTGCTCCCATGAGCTATTTAAGCCTCCGTTTCTCTGTGTCTCTGTGCCAATCAGATTAGCTGGTGCCAAGAAAGAGATCATGGCCTGCTTGCTCTTGAATGCACCCTTTTTCCTCCTTACCTGTTTATCCCAGTCAAGCCACTTCCCGCTCCTCCTGGGTTCTTTTATTTAGCTTTGTTCCTTCCTTTCCATTTTCACAGCCTTATACTTGGCCCGTCTCCTCTCTTCCCGACCTGTCTCGCTGGGTTTTGACATCCGGCCTTCGTGACAGAGTAAATTCTGTTCCCTGTCGTAGTGCTGCTGCATCGGGCTGGTCTTGCTCTTGATTCCCTCCACTGCGCTTACCTTGTTGTAACTTGGATTCCCTTTAACGTACAGAAGTAGAGAGACCTCTAGTTCGGCGGAGCTGCTGAAGGCACTCATCTTCCCAGCAAAGAAGGGGAAGCAGGTTGTGGAGCGGGGCACGACCAAGAGCTGCAGTCGCTCCATTGGCCCCAGGAATTGCTCTCCTCTTCTCCCAGCCAGACCCCTCACTCTCTTCTTGCTGATTTTTGACAAGGGATTCACTGTGGCAAAAGTAAGCTCAAAACCCCCTTGAGCTCACAGTACCAAGCGTTCCAGCCCAGCCACGTGTGCCAAAACAGACCCATCCCCTGCCTCTTGCAAGGCCCCACCTTTATCCTTGTTCTAAAAATAAAATGCAAGGACATTCCTTCCTAGTTACTCCATTCTGTTATTCTGACCTCGTTAGACTTTCCCAATACAAAATTTCATTGAAATCCTCTATTAGCGGTGAAAACAAATGAGACCATTTGACTTCCTCTGGAAAAAATGCATATATGTCACAGGGAATTCCAGGGAGCCAAACTTGCGCTGCTGAGTTTGTGCTGTACCCATATGTTCCCTTGTATGCATTTAGTAAACAAAGTTGTCTTCACACGTAGAAGAATTTAGAGCAATTTATATCTGAACTGATTTCCCTCCCCAAATTGAAATAAACTGCTTCTGTAACATTAGATGGAGCAAAGTTCCGTTGGCTGGACTTGTAAGAACAACCGCTTTTTTCCAGACCCCCCGAGCTGAATATATTTTGAGGCTTATGTATGGCATGTACATAGGGATGATAGCCAGGTGATGGATTGCTGAGCCACATCATAAATTCAGTTTGTCGGACACCTCTGATTACCTCCTCTGCACTCTGCCCATAATCATTCTCCTTCAAACATCCTTCTAATGTTCTTAACAGCAGCCAATTAAAACAAAGACTTCACTTGCCATATATCCCCTCTTCCCTCTGCCATCACCCATGAGTGGCTGTGGGCTCCGAGGTGGTGACAAGAGGGACAAAGGATGGTGACTGCGGAAGGCAGCATTTGTCTGTACACCTGCCCTGGCTAGCTAGAGCCCACCTTCTCAGGCTCCTGGTTTGGATTCAGTAGTTTCATGCTGAGTCATATGATTTCTGAAAGAAAAGCGTGCCACGGGCCTGAAGTGGGAAATTGGAAGTAATTCAAGTCACTAGGACTTCCACTGGGGTGGAGGGGGGGCGGGGTGCACGGAAAGCTGGAGGCTGTTGTGTTACAGATGCAGGAAGGTAAGGAGAGAATTGAAGATCTGAGGGCTACAGTTGGTGTCCATGACTCAGGCATCTCAGGGAGAACAGAGGATGTTCAGTCCCTGAAAAGTTGATTCATCTGCCTGGCAGTGAGATGAAGGGCAATGAATAACAGATTTTGGGGTGTGTGGAAGGCAGGAGAGGCCAACAGACTAACTCAGAATGGGTTGGGAAGTGCCTCGAGGGCGACTTTGACTTCCCCTTGCCTTTTTCAGGGCTTAGCTGTGTTGGTGTCCCCAACCCCTCTGTACCCCACAGGGGGCAGTGGGCAAACAGCCCCTGGCTACCAGCTGAGTGGGTGGCACTTGTTGCCAAAGTACACTGCCAAAACTGGCCCTGAGACCCTCCGGGTGCCTCTCGGCTGGGCTGCTCCCCAACATGTACCAAGGCAGTGCCTCCCTTCCATGCTGGGAGGGTGCTTATTGCTGCATAAGCAAGATTGGAGTTGTTGGACATGCCTTTCATCCTGTTGCAGCCTGCTGGATTAATGGGGCAGATAGATGTGTGCGTGCATGCTTTCCGCTCCCCCTCCTGTGTCCTATTTCCTACCGTAATGACTGTGGGGTCTGAGACAGATCTATTCATCTGGTGCTCGCGCAGCCTTTAACCACAGGAGTTTTTACTGCCTGATTGCTGTTCCTGGGTTCCACCTGCCAAACATCACTGAGAGATAGGGATGTAATGGCTCCCGTTTGCAGAGGGATTAAGGGACTTGTCACTTGTGGCACCTGTGGCTGCAGCAAGATTTGAGCCCCTGGTCCCAGGGTCCCTGTCTGGGACTTGGAGACTAGAGCATCTTTCCTGTCTTAAGTGATGACCTGTGGCAACTCCCTGCGTGTGATGATAATGCCTTTGGGGTTTGGGACTAGGGGCTGCTCTGGATTTTCACTGGCATATGGAAGTGGAAAATACACTCTCAGTTGTCACTCTGTTTGCTTTTCCTGATTTCCTGCATGTTCTAAATTCTTTCTTTTAATCCTGAAAGAAATTATCCTAAACACATTGGATGTTTTTGTTACTGGTCTTTCAGTCTCCTTCTGTCATCATGTATTTGATTTGCAACCTGAGGATGCTGTTAGAGGTCTGAGTTGAGGAATAAAGTCAAAGACTTCCTATTTCCTGACTCCTGAACCTTCTCACAAATGTTTCTTGAGTACCTTTGCGCACGGCATAGCCCATAAATGATAGGTATTTCCATTATTGTGCACGAGTCCTCATTTTTAACACATTGTGTAATTCAGATGGACTTGAATGTAGTAGCATAAAGACTTTGGAGGCCTGCCCTGTGCGAAGGGGAAAATTACTGTCTGGCCCGGAGCAGTGGCTTTGTGATGACTGCATTGTGTTCTGCTGCTCTGTGTTTGTACCAAACTGGTTTGCTGCCAAGGTACTTATGGCTTATCCAAGCGCTCGGTACAAAGAATGTTAAAAGAAAAACTATTTTTGTTTTCTGTGAATTCTTCCAGCTGAGAAAGAATGCAAACCACTGCCCGAATGCTGTCCCCTCTTTCTGCAGGCCTGTGGTCACCAGGTGGGACAGTGAAATTACAGTGTGTGTTCGTGTGTGTGTAGGAGCATGTATGTGCTTTGAGGAGATGCAGTATGGGACCCAAATGGAAAACGCCTTCCTTGTTGGAGAAAACCTGTCTCCTTGGGCAGCAGGCTCTGTGATTGAGAAGTCTGGAGTGGGAATTTTCCAGGCACGAGTACCTTCACATGGGCAGAGGCGTCTGTGAAGCACCGGAGCCGGGCAGGTCTCCTTTGCATATGCAGCAAGTCTAATGCCTCCCCAAAGCCTCAGGCCTCCTCTGCACCATTGGGGAACGGCTGAGATGAGCTGCTATTTCGGTATTTCTCCTGCTTAACAGAGTATATTAGTATATTCTCCTGCTTAATAGAGTATATTTTAGACTGAACATTAGGAAGGAATTTTTCACAGAGAGAGTGGTCAGGCATTGGAATAGGCTGCCCAGGGAGGTGGTTGAGTCACCATCCCTGGATGTGTTTAAGGGACGTTTAGATGCAGTACTGAGGGATATGGTGTAGGGGAGGACTTTGTAGAGTAGGGTAGATGGTTGGACTCGATGATCCCAAGGGTGTCTTCCAACCTGAATGATTCTATGATTCTATATTGCTTGGCTTAAGGGCTAGGGCCATGCTTGGACCCTAGGAGGGGCCCGTAGGTCATTCCTGCCAGCAGAATCCCACGAAGGGCAGTTGGGTGAAGGTATTCCCTCCCGTCAGCTGTCCCCATGGCCTGTCCAAACACGCGCAGACACTTATCTGATTGGCAAGGACCTTGGGGGGTTTGTTGAACACTGAGTAGGATAATCAGATAGATTGTGGGATACATCTGCTTGATCCTATTTCTTATGATTACGTGGTGGGGAACAAGCCTTAATGAGCCTTGGCCTTTCCTGTCTCCTCTGTAAATTTGTTTGAGTCAATTGAGCTCTCTTTGTGTGAGACAGCTCTCTTTGTGCTTGGAGATGGAAGCATCCACCTCTGAAGCTGGCTGTGCTTTGAGACGGGGTTTGGATTAGCTGACCTCCAGAGATCCCTGCCAACTCTTTTCTTTTCTTTTTTTTTTTTTTCCTTTCTTTTCTTTTGTGTTTGCAGCTGGTGTAATTGTGGTCCTAACCCCTCCCAAGCGGTGCTGGCACTGGAGGGGATTCTAGCACTGCTTCACAGCAGCGCAGTAGCTGCTCCTGCACCGCAGAGGAAATGTTTCTTTCGGGTTGGCCACCCTGCTCCAAGACTGCTCCCTTGGCACTGAGAAGCTGTCTCCCACAGGAGGCTAGAAGGGATTTGCCAGGCGGGTCCCAGTGGAAGGGAGCATCCTTCTCCGTGTATCCATGGCTGGGGAGCGACGGGCGCTGTGCTGGGGTCTGCCTTCAAGCAAAACTCTGCTCCTGATGGGTGGAGCGTTCCCTAGGGACGCCCGTATCACCTAGGTGTGGGATGGCAGGGAATCTCCATCACTCCTAGCCGATGAAAAGTGTCTTGTCCTCTCACTGGTCCCGAATAAGCTGATGGCAGGAAATCAAAAGCCCAAAAGAACAATAATGTGCATTATGTCGTTATACTAACAACAAATCTATTCAGCGAAAGACAGGGGAGTTCCCTTTGGAGCACCGCACCTCGTGCTGCCCTGGAGCACCCCATGGAAAGGTATTTGTTCTGCTGAGGCACGTGTGGGTGGATCCAGCACAGTAGCTTCTGTGACTTTGTTCAAAGACAAATGGATAAACAAAAAAGCTCCTTAAATTGCAATGTTTTTGTGATGCCTTAGAAATCCCCAGCAGACAGGGGCAAATAGCTCCCAGCTTTTTGCCTGTTGGAAGCATTTTGGAGAAGAGCTAATCCTGCAGGAGCAAAGGGGAGAGTTCTTTGAACTTTAGTGGACAAGAGGTGCTGGAGATGGATGAAGAAGGAAAACAGATTATAAGGATTTCAGGCAGCTCAGGGAATAGGAGCACCGTAGTGAAGAATGGTAGATTTTAGAAACAAAGTGACTTTTTTCAAATATTTCCTTAAACTCGGTATTTATTTTTCCTGTGATTGTTTGCTGCAGCGTGTAAATGTGGAGAATGGCATGTACGCAAGGGAGAATAAAGTTCCCCAAGTTTATTTGTACTTTTTTTGGTTTTTCTCTGCAGTGAAGGGCTTCCTTCCTTCCTTCGCAGTGCTTTATTTTATCTTTTTCTTTTTCTCTTTTGGTTTGCTTTTTTGTTTTGTTCTGTTTTTTTTCCCCTCAGTTCCTTAGCTGCCACCTTTCCAGGAAGGAGAACTGCCTAGGTCATGCCAGGGCAGCTAAGAGCAGTAGAGAGCACCTGGAGATGAGTGATGGATGATGCGTTTTCCTGAGGATGGCAGCTCTGCTGTCCCTCCAGAGCACCATGGCTATCTTCTGGGTGCCGTAAATCCCAGAGCTTTAGCAAGGCTGGCGAGCTTCCGAAGAGGTGGGACGCAGCATGTGCAACTTCAGCCTTCCCCACTGAGGAGCAGGAGGGGTTTTCTTGTGCTGCTGTTTCCGTAGAGGTCACAACCAGTAACCCACACACTGCAAAGTCACTCGAAGTCAGCGGCACGAGTGGGATAGAGTGCACCCTCAGCAAGTTTGCCAAAGACACCAAGCTGGGTGGTGCGGCCACCAGGAGGGAAGGGATGCCACCCAGAGGGACCTGGACAGGCTGGAGAGGTGGGACTGTGTGAACCTCATGAAGTTGAACCAAGCCAGATGTAGGGTCCTGCACCTGAGACGTGGCAATCCCAGGCAGAAATACAGGCTGGACAGAAAATGGCTGGAGAGCAGCCATGAGGAGAAGGACTTGGGAGTGCTGGTGGATGAGAAGCTCAACATGAGCCAGCAGTGTGCTCTGGCAGCCCAGAAAGCCAACCGCATCCTGGGCTGCATCAAAAGAAGTGTGGCCAGCAGGGCAATAGAGGTGATTCTACCCCTCTGTGCTTGTGAGACCCCACCTGGAGCACTGTGTCCAGCTCTGGAGTCCTCAGCACAGGAAGGACATGGACCTGTTGGAACGGGTCCAGAGGAGGGCCACAAAGATGCTCAGAGGGATGGAGCACCTCTGCTGTGAGGACAGGCTGAGACAGCTGGGGTTGTCCAGCCTGGAGAAGAGAAGGCTCTGGGGAGATCTTAGAGCAGCCTCCCAATATCTGAAGGGAGCTCCAGGAGAGCTGGGGAGGGACTCTTTGTCAGGGAGTGCAGTGACAGGACAAGGGGTAACAGTTCTAACTTGGAAGACGGGAGATTTAGATGAGATCTCAGGAAGAAATTCTTTGCTGTGAGGGTGGTGAGGCACTGGAACAGGTTGCCCAGAGAAGCTGTGGCTGCCCCATCCCTGGAGGGGTTCAAGGCCAGGCTGGATGGGGCTTTGAGCAACCTGTTCTGGTGGGAGGTGTCTCTGCCCAGGGCAGGGGGGCAGGAACTCGATGATCTTTAAAGTCCCTTCCAACTCTAGCCATTCTATGACTTTTGGCTCATTGAGCACAGAGACGTGTGGTATTTGCATGCCCAAACATCCACCTTGTGCACCCAGCCCCTTCTGGGGTGGGTTTGTGTCCTGCCAGTGAGGCTTTTCCATTGCAGCAGCGTCGGGAGGTTGTTTCATTTGCGTGTGTGGCGTCTGGGTTATGCTGTCCTCCTCCGAGCAGACGGCACTCAGGGCTGCGGTGACTCTTGGCACACGTTGTGATCCCTGGTGATTCATAGCCCCCAACATCTGCGATTAGACCTTGAACAGAAACTTTTCCTGCATCGCCATGGAAGAGGAAACCTGTTCCTTTGCTGAGTAACTGGTAGAAGAACAAAAGGAGGTTTATTTTCTTCTAGCTGTAAAGGTCTACCTTAAATTAAGTAAACTGTTCCCTGAGGGAGAAAGTGTCCAGGTACATAATGTTCACAAAGGAAATATTCGAAGTGTCTACCACATCCATAAAGTGTTTGCTTTAAAGTATGAGGGCCAGAGTGGAAAAATATAATATTAATTTCTAGTTTGAAAGGAAAAATACCTCTTGCAGGTGGCAAAAAAAGTAAATTTACCTTCTTCGGGCTTGATAATGCAGCCCGTGAAGTGCCCAGTGACGAGAAGCTCTGGAGAAGGCGGCGTTGGCAGGGATGGCTCCCGTCCCAAGTGCACAGCCCGTGGGAGCGCGGGGGGCAGGAGCTGGCCCGCGCTGGAGGCAGCCCCGCTGGGCACAAACCAGCGGGGTTGCGGCAGCAGAGGAAATGGAGTCTACGGGAATCTGAGCGCTGCTGGGTTTTAGGCAAGGTAGGGGAAGAGCCTCGCTAATCGGGAGTTCAGCAGTGGGCCATCCATCCCTTGGCGTTAGGGGTGTTATTTTTGTGGTTTCTTTTGCTGTTGTACAGTTCTCGTTAGTTCTGCTTTTCAGCCAGTCCCGAGCGAAGCGGAGCTGCCCTGTGATCCCGTCGTGGCAGCACCTAACTCGCCATGGGCTTTTGTGAGGCCCAAAATGAGCTGCTCTAACATCAGCCAACTGAACTAATGTCATCATGTTCCTGGCTCAGTGGGTCCTAGATGATTTATTGTATTTTTTTGCCCACCTCACTGACTGAAAGCTCCCCGCAAATGTAGGTTATCTTTTTTTCAGGCATTGCTGCCATAACACTCCCCAGTAAAATCTTGCCCGTGACTATACCTTTTTAATTCCTTTGAAGAGCAAGGATGCATCTTCATATTTTCTTCTTTATTACTGCTGTGACAGTGGAGGAGACAGGATGGATTGGGGAAGATGCTCAGGCTCGATTTTCCATGTGGATATGAAAATGCTGTTGGATGGGTTGTGGTATTCTCCTACTCAAGACTTTTGATTGTCTTGCAGAGATGTCTTGCAGGGTTCAATATGCTGCTTTTCAATGAAGCAGCCATGCAGTGTTTCCAGGAACACAGGATTTATTTGGAATTTTTTTTTTTTGATAGTAGAAACATCTCCCTCCTGTCTGAGTGAGGAGTTTCCCCCATTCTGGCTTCTTGAGGAGAGGGTGGTGGGTGCACCTAGTTCTTCGTACCCATGTAGGTGCAATGAAAAGCCGAGGCACAGAGTCACCTCAAAGGTGCAAGGACTGATGAGTGAGAGAGTCATTCATGCTGCCAGCTGAATTCAGTGCTTTGAGGAAAGGCCATTTAAAAAAAAAAAAAGCTCTTTTTTTGGCTCTGACAATATCTAGATGCTTGGAGAACATTAATAGTTCAGGGGTGGGATGCCAGTTGTTGTGCAACTGGTGAAATAATTGAGCTCTGAATTTTGCGAGTTTAAGAACACCGTTTCTTTCTAGCGGTGCCTACGGGGTGTCTATCCATCCATCTGTCCATCCGTCCAGGTTGGCTGGCTCTGAACTTTCATTGCAAAACTGGTAAAGCACGCTGCAGCCTGGCATCATAGGGGCTGAGCCTGGGTGCAGGAGAGCGGGTCCTGGGTTCCTCTCTCATGTGCTGGTGGTTGATGTTGAGGAGAGGAGCATGGACAGCATCCTGTATGCTAAAGAAAGGGCACAGCTGGGACTTGGCTTTGCGAAAGCTCCAGTGTCCCCTCACTGTCTGCGCTGTCCCTATTCCACTTCAGACCAAGGGGAATATATGCCCTCTTTGGTCACCAGGACTTCTGCTTCTCATCTGAGCAACTGTGACCCAGAAATCCTTGAGGAACAATAAATAAGGAACCCACCTTGCCACTTCCACTAAGTCATTTTTCCTTCTTCTTCTTCTAAAACAAAACAAAAAAAACCCCAACCAGAAAAACCCCTCTTTTAAATAGCATCATCTACACTTGGGAGCTCCTTGAATCCACGCTGTCACATAAATAGCCATCTCTGAACTCGGCTGTCAGGAAGTGTCCTCATAAGTTGACATCCATGGAGGGTGTCAGTGGAAGGGGATCGGTTTCATGGAAAGCAGGAGGAATTCAAGCATCAAGTGAATACTCTTGTCCTCCTGTTACCTCAAGTGGTGAGGGCATCTCAGTCCCACCAGAGACAAGCCCTGGTGTGACCATTGCTCCTCAAACTGCTCTTGTTCCCCTTCGCTTTGGTAGCTGCGAGGCCAGGTGTGACATCTGGAACAAGCCCCATCCTCCGGCATCTCGGGCAATTAGAGCCTGGCCCGGCAAGTGGCCGTGGAGCAGGGATATTATAGTTTCCTTAGAGGGATAAAGGCCGTGGGCTTTCCTCTCTGCTCCGCTGCTTTCTCCAGCTTTGACGCTGCTGCCTTTGGAAGGAGACTGGCCCATCTGGTAGCGGAGGAGATGAGCTCTGCCAGATGGATCTGGCTTGCTGGGAAGGGTTCAAAAGGCAGCACCTACCCTTTGTTGTATTTCCTGCGCGCTAACGAAGCCCGTGTTTTCTGGAGCTGCTTTTTATCCTTGTTGTATGTTGGTTTTGGCATGGATGCTTTTATTCCTCCCATTTGAAATAAGCAGGAGAACAAAGTGAATAAAACTCCAGTGTGTCCGTCCCGTCCCTTCCCCCGGGAATGAAAAAAAAAAAAAAAAGAGGGTGATACAAGGGAGTTGTAAGGATGCATTGTGGTGAGAACAGTTACGGTTGTTTGCTGCCAGGAGTTGAAACATGGAGAGCTGAAGCTTTATAGCGTGGGTGGTGGGTTGCGGTGCAATGTGCGTTACCCCATGGCGGGGTGTGCAGGGGGCAAGTGTTAAAAACTTTATTCATTTAGTTGGCTCCCCCCAGCACAGGACCCCGAGTCCTGGCATCTGAGGTGATGATCTGTCTTTCTGTAGGAGCGTGGGTAGTTCCTGTAGCACAGGATATTCCTTGTGTCTTGCTCTTGCCCATTGAGCGTGCCCTCCGGCAGGGCGCAGGGCAGGATGCCTCGGCTTCCATCAACAGGACAGTGGCAAGTACTTCTTCAGAGTTTTCTGTTTGGGGTTGTTTCTCCCCTCCTCCCCCCCCCCCCCAGAGTCATAAAAGAAAAATATCAACCATGTTACATGTATCTGAATGTCTTGGTATTTGTAGTTTTAATTTTCTGTAGGATTCGTTTGACTTACCTGCCATTAACGTGGCTCCCTTCATCTTGAGGACTGAGCACCGCAGTGCAGGTGTGTGTCCATGCACGTGTGTGCTCCTGAGCTACACAGGGGAGAGCAAGATGAATGCTTGGTTTCTTACATCCTTTGGGCTTTCTCGAGATAGAAGGGCTGGGAGGTGATAGATGTTACTAAACCCTTTGTACATCCTGGTGTAACTGTGCCTTAAGTTCGGACCCACCATATTCAGGCCCTCGCCTCCCTGGGAGCCTGAAGCTGGGGAATAGACACTTAATCCACAAAATGGTTGTATTTCAGTCCGCTCAGAGCAGCTTCTGAGAGAGCATTCTTTCTAATCCCCACCCATATCTGACCTGTTCTAGCTCGTTTTTAAGAGCCACACCCAGCCAGTTCCTAGCTCCCTGCAGAAGGTTTCCGCAGATCTTTTCCTGCTTGCCGAGCTCGTTTGGACGAGCTGATGTGTGGGGAGCCCACACAGCAGCGAATGGGATTCCTGTATAAATTTGTCCCATTTGCAAAATCAGAATTGATTTAGAGCATCTCTGTTCCTTACGAAACCCAGAAGACGTGAGCGTGGCTGGATGTGCTTTTTGTCTCCTTCCCTTTGAAGTTTAAAACACGCTCAGCAAATCTAATGTCTGCAGTCTCTGTTCCCCACCTGATGTGCAAAAATACAAAGGTCCCTCCAGAAGCGTGGCTCGGACTAACCTTTGTGCTGGATTGCAAAGATCTGGAGAGTTTTTGTTAGGAACTTGACTCTAACTAACCTAGAAAATGTAGGTTTAATGACTGCTAGGGTGTTTGTTTTTTTTTTTTTTAATGTGAAATAATTCGATCTGTGAATCAAACAGCCTCTGTGCCCCCCTCCTGCGGCAGACAGCCTCTTCCCACACCTCTTCCTCGGTAGCGTTCTTTGACTGTTCCAGCTCCAGGAGGTTTCGCTTACTGCTCAGTGTAATTGCAATAACACACCAATAATGCAAGAGGAACTTAAGCTTCCTTTTCTTGTAGTTGAAAGCTCTTCTCCTGCAAAAGCTTGAAGTCCTAATAGCAGTCACACGAGCCACATCCCGCGCCTGTCAAGCATTTGCAAAACCGGGCGGCTGTACTTTAGGAAGATAAAGGGCTGGATTTTAGGAACTTGGAAACAGCTCAATCCTATCAGGCGGCATTGGTACAGCTAATATTAGAATGGGAAACTCTAGGGACAGCTTAACATTTTAGTGGATGCCAAGGAAGCCTTGAATAGGGATGCATTGAAAGTTACTTCTTGTATAACATGAGTTGCTGGAGTCAGAGTAATTTGAGTTGCCTTTAGTCTGGTGGAAAACTACAGCTGTGACCAATGAGTTAATTTTTTCCGTGTGTGTGGCTTAGGTTTCCCTGTCAGGTTTGCGTTTAGTTTTGTAGGTTCTGGATCCAGTCGTTTCATGTGCCATCCCAGGCTGCTGCTGGAGCAGCTCTGCAGCTAGCGATGGGTTAAATAGAACACCTTCAAAATGCGAAGTGGTTATGGGGCTGAGCTGAAGCAGCTCCTTCTGCTTTGTATACAAGACAACCACTGGCTGCTTTTCTGCCTGAAAGTTTCCTACAGAAAAGCCGGGGCATGTGGGGGATGGGGAGAGGGGAGTAATGGTGGGGAACAAAAAAAAAAAAAGATAAATTGAAAATACTAAAGAACAAAATATCCTTCCCGAGTCTGGGAGAGGTGCTTGGCGGATGCAGCCGGCCCTCGTCGGGGCGGCCGGTCGGAGGCCGGGATCGGCCCGTCCCGCCGGGGCGCTGCCGGGCGCCGCGCGGGTTCCGCGGCCGGGGGCGGCCCCGCCGGCCGAGCCCAGGGGCCGAGGCGCTTTTCCGCGCGGCGGGCGGGAGCCCAGCCTCTGCCAGCCGGGGCCGCTATGAAACGGCCTTTCTCATTGGTCGGCTGCCCGGGCTGCTGCTGCAAGGGCGAACGCCATTGGTTGCTTCCGCCTCCCATGCGCAGGCTGGTGCGGGAAATACCCCCGCTGCCGACAATGGCGGCCGGGGCGGGCAGCGCCGCGCCTGCCTGAGCTCCTGGCTGATTCTATTTCTCTTTTTCCTGCAGGTTGCTGAAAAGTGCCTTTCCTGAAGCCACCGCTGCTTGGATTTCTGTCTAGGGCTGCCTCTCTCTGCCCCTCGCCCTCCCCCCGCCTTTTTAATTCGGCGCTGCTTGCGGTTCGTGCCCTGACGGCAACTCAGCATTGCCCCCCCCGATTTTGTTTTTTGCTCCCCGTTTACACGCAGTTTGCTCAGCCATTTTATTATTTTTTTTTCCTTCCCCGAGTATGTAGCAAATATTGAAAAGAAAAGAAAGGAAGAAAAAAAAAAAAGAAATTCAGATGTCCTTTTGCTCGCTTTGATGCTCACGAACCGTCATTTTTAGAAGCAAGAAATAGAAGGAAAAAAAAAAACCAACCAACAAACCCCGAAGTTTTCTCCCCAAGGACCGAGACCATTCCACAAACTGAAGTGCTGCCAGCAGCATATGCTTTTTGCAAGAATAATTGAAACCATTAACTGGAGAGCACAGAATTCTTTTGAACGTCTGCCAGTTATTTGCAAGTAACTTCGGCAGTGGCACAAAATATAACACTTATATTTTAACTTCTACAATTGCACTTTTAGGAGCTGGCCTCTAATTTGATTTTCAGTTGTTCTGATAAGATTTCTATTTTATGATTGGCTTTATGTTTAATTCTTGTTTAAACAAACACGATTTGACTTAAATGAAAACCTAAGTGCTGATGAATAGGAGTTCTACCAAAGCAACAAGTTAGTTATTTCTTCACGTTTAACTTGAATTCACTTTTTTACCCTTTTTTTAAAAAAAAAAAGAAGAAAAAAATACTAATAAAAAAAAAAAGATCAGCAGTAAATATTGCCCTGAAGAAGGGCGCGATTGCTTGCATTATAATTTTTGGGTTTTTTTTTTTTAATATGGCTGTAAACGTTTCCCTGGTTCGTGACACAAAATGGCTGACGTTAGAAGTGTGTCGAGAGTTTCAGAGAGGGACTTGTTCTCGGTCTGACGCGGAGTGCAAGTTCGCCCATCCGTCACGGAGTTGCCATGTGGAAAATGGTCGAGTTATTGCCTGCTTTGACTCCCTAAAGGTGAGGACTGCCTAATGCGTGCGGTACCTATGCTTTACCTTCTCCCGGGCTGCGGGGTGTGCAGAATCACGGGGCCTTGCTCTCTTTCAGCAGAGAAGGATGCTGCTGGTGTGGGATGCAGCTCCTGAAACCACCCTTGGGTCTGACGTCCATTGCCTGGATCCTGGTCTGTTATCCTGGTTGCCCGGAGCACGGGGCATGGCAGGGGAAGAGAGGATTTTAGTTGTTGATATTAGTATTTATTATCCGGAGTGTTTTCTGGTGGTAGCTCAGGTGCGACATTGCTGTCCTGGAAATGGAGAAAGCACGTTGTGGGCAGTGAATGAAACTGAAGAGAGAAAAGGGGAGAACCGAATCCCAGTGCTTTAATTTGCGCCCGGAGCTCATCAGCCGCGCAGGGGACTGAAATGTGCTTTTAATGAGCAGAAACGAAGGCAGCGTTTTAAGATAATGAGTCAGCTTTCTGTGCATTTCCTGCAGACAGACGCACTCCAACCCTCCTGTAGGTGAGGAACGGCCAAAATATTTGGAGAGCAGCATCTCCCAGGAAAACGGGCGCTGGGCAAAGGCTTTCCCTAGGGGCGGTGCGGGCAGGGTGGCTCTGCCGGGCCTCTCGGGGGTGCAGCGGAGCCCTCAGCCCGGGGCTTGGCTCTGCAGGGGCGGTGGGTGGCTCTCCCATGCTTGTCGTTCCAGGAGGGACTTTCAAAATGTACCAAATGCCCAGAGTTGGGGCGGGGAGCTCCCGGGGGAGGGGAGTTTGGGGTTGCTTCACCACACTTCTCAGGAAAGGCTCTGGGCAACCTCGTCTATTTGGGGGTGTCCCTGCTGGCTGTGAGGAGGCCGGACTAGATGACCTTTGGAGGTCCCTTCCGGCCTGGACAATTCTATGATTCTATGAAAGGAACATCCACTTTTTTTTTTTTTTTTTTCTTTTTCCCAAAAGTGTGGCTCCTCAGAGGTGTTTTAAATAGGATGGTAAAAGCCTGAGACAGTATGGATGAGGGGCTGCTTTTGAGAGCTCTTGACGTTGTGTTTAATGTTTTGATCAGAGGAATTAACCCACTTGAGTTTCTAGAAGGAATCTGATAAATTTTACAAGCTTAAAAGTTTTCACTTGAACTTCCAACTGCTGCTTGAAGAGATTTGGGTTGATTTTTATGAACATAATGAGTAACAGAACCAGTGGAATTATGTACATGCAGGATCAGACCGGGGCTAGATCCAGTCTAGTGTGGGTTTACCCATTTTCTGACTGTTTGTGGCTTCTTCCTATTTTCGCTTCTGTTCCTTTTTACCAAGGAGCTCCAACTTCCTGTTTGCGTTCGGTTTTGCTCTTTTTAATCAGATTATATGCAATGACTCTAGTTATACAATGACTTTCAAATGTTCATTTACATTGCTGGTTTGCTGACAACAAGAGACAAAAATGTTTTTATCGGAGGGGGGGAAAAAAAAAGCATGTTCTTTATGCCCTTGAAACTGGTGAATTGTAGCCGGTGGCAGTGCGGATACTTTGAATGAAGAGATCAATGTGTTTACATTTTATGGCACTTATTTGTGAAGGGAAAGGAGTGCTGCCACACCATGTAGGGTAGTGCCATGTCCCTTGCCTGATGCTTGTAGTGTCCTGGGGAGGTGTCCCCTGTGCAGCCACCCAGGTGGGTGACACTTGGGGTCCAGCATCTGCAGCACCCCCAGGCCCTCAGTGCCGGCCGTTCTCTCTGCAGCTGGGGCTGGGAGATGTGTAGGACCCAGCGTAGAGCGTATGGGGAGCTGGGGTTCAAAGCCCACCTGCCAGCACAAGCCAAGGCTTCTCCTGCTTCAGCGGTAGGGAACGGGATGGGGAACGCCATCCTGAGAAAGCAAAAGATGCCAAAAGAGTTGAGTATGATCTTCTACAGCTCAATGTTGTTTCCTGTGTAACAGGCTGTTAACTAATGTTCTTGTTGCAGTTTCCTCTTGACGCAGTAGCAGATGCCCAGTATGTGCTAGTTAAGCGGCCTCAATTTTCCAGGGAACAGATTTTCTAGATTTTTCAGGCTTAGGAAAGCCTCGCAGAGGGCCGACAGCTCTAGCTGTGGGGAGAGGTCACGCTGTGCGGAGCACGTGCCAGGGATTGATGGCGGGGCGGTTTCTGCACCCTACTTCCCAAACAAGCAGTGGGTCTAGAAGCCCACCCTTCCTCCAGCCCCACAGCTCTGGTTGAGCAGCGCTCCAGGTCTGCTGTGCCCTTGAGAGGTGCCGTCCCTAGCACCCACAGCCTGCGTGTGCGTGGACAGCCTTCGTTTCCCTGGGGAGATAACCACCCTGCTGCCTGAACTCCCCAACAATGGGCTGGCTGTCCTTGAGCTGGAGCCGGGCGTGTAGAGCCCTATTTGCAGAGGTATCGAGGGGCTCGTGGTCATAACTTCCCTTACTGGTAACTAGAGAGGTGTTACCGTTCTCTGACTTGTTAAGAAGAGGCTTTTCTCGCGCATCCTGTGGACATCTTTGTGTGCGCAGCCGCTGTTTCCCTCCGACAGCTGTTGGACACCGACCCTCTCTCCTCCTGCCCAGGGCTTGATGGCTACTTAGTGCTCTTCTCATCTTTTCATGCCTGGCATTAGGAGAACATCTGTGTTGCTTTATTGGAGACAGGATATAGAATGCTTGCAGCTAATAAGTTTTCCAGTTGCCTTGAAGCCACCCAGGGCTTTGTTCAGAGGTTGCTTATCTGCATCCATTGTGTAGTGCTGTTCCTTGGGTTTTTTCTCACAGCCCTCTTTAAGCCTGAACAATGCCTTCCTACAGGAACCTCTGATAACCCGGTGTACAATGGTTTCACCTCGCTGGTCAGGTCATGCACAGCGTCTATATGCTTACTGCAGCTCCTTTTTTGGGTTGGGTTTTTTTTTTTTTCCTTTCTCAATCTCATATAGCGGTCCTGCCTGTGTTGCAGTGGTAAGAGCGGTAATGCTTCCCCAGGCTGCCTCCGTGCGGGCTGTTCAACAGGTGGATGTGTGCTACCTGTAAGCTTGTGAAGAACACATGGAACTTTGGAAGGTAACGGGAGGATGGGGCTTCCCTGGTGCTGGGGTGGGGTTCACCAGGGCACGCTCTGCAGGAGCATCCTTGTGGTTCGGTGGTGATTTGGTCCTGAAGTACCCAGTCTGGGTTAGGTTGCAAGTGCAGGGCTGGATCTTGCTGTGGTTCTTCGAAGGAGGGGGGGTTGCACATTGGTAGGCAGCAGAAGGAACCTTTCTCAAGCAGATTGATATGAAACTTAAAAATAGTTCTTTGTGAGAAGCTGTTCACAGATTTGAATCGGATGCCAAGAGAGCTCTCGCTCTCTACTCGTGCCTCCCCCCTCGTTATTCTGGAAGAACAGCGTTGTCTGAATTAGTCTGTGTGAATGGAAGGGCAAGCTGCTCTGCTGGGTGGAGGGCAGTCTAGAGGCGTGAGAGCTGGCCCCACCGCTGGGCCACCCCCCTTCCAGAAGTGACCTCAAGGGCTTGCTGGTCAGCAAACGATGCTCTATGGTAGCTCCTGGGCACGTCCCACGGTACCTCGGAGACATTTTGAGCACGGGAGAGGAGTGGCCTGTCATCACGGTAGAGCCAGATGGCCTCGGACTTTGTTCTTCACCTCCTCTCTGGGCTTGGTGTGCCCTGTCCCGTGCATAGCGGGTGCTCTTGGCAAGGGTCAGGGCACAGTTTGCTGGCTGGTGGCAGCTCCTACAAAGGCTTGTCCTGGCGTTGGGGTGGGCTGTCTGCAGGCGTTCATCCAGTCATTAACCTTCCTATTCAGGCTGGATCAGGCAGGCGTGCTATGAGCCTTTCTACTTTTAATTCCCTGGCCGGCAAATTGCTAGTTGTGTTCTTCGGTTTCTAAAGATGTCAGGAAGGGGGGAAAAGCCCGCTTGCTTTGGTCACTGGAAACACTGATCAAGCAGTAAGCTGGGAGATGGGTGTTAGGAGACAGTGACGTATTGTATAAAAATATGCAGGTAATGCACTCCAGGTGCTCACAGAGGCTTTGAGTTATGCTGCTCACAGTTTGGATATCTGCACTATGGACTCGTGGTTTAAAAAAAAGTTACAAGCCCAGCTTTTTGGGGTGTGGTGGTGTTTGGTTTGCTTTTTTAATTTGCTTTATGAATGTAGGTGTTTCTATATGCAAGTCAAAGTTTTGAAGAGCATTTTAAAAGAAAGAAAATAGCATGGTGAAAATTTCAGGGGTATGAATTTTGGCTTTGGGAGATCTAATTTAAAAACTTTAAGCTACTGCGTGTTTCAAAGCACAATATATATATTAAAAAAAAAAAGGTGAGTTGTCTGTGAACAGGCATAAAATCAGGAGTTTCTAACAGTACAGTTTTGTCTAAATTGTCTGTTTTCTAAAAGAAATGTTATTATGTGGTAATAGTATTCCAAGTCCCAAAGTCTAAAAAGTTTACTGTGCTTGGGCAGTAAACGTACCATATCTTGGTGAAGCTGTTTTACCTGAGGCTGTTCCTTGTAGTTTTCACGCTAATTTGTATCTGGTTTATGCTGACTTCACTGGAATTATTTCTGACTGTTACTGGTTTGCAGTTGTATCAATTTTTTAAACATTTAAATAGACTCCAAACTAGGAAACAACTAAAAACACTCACTAAACTTAGCATATGGCTACACTCTTATAGAGGAAGAAGAAAGCAAACAAAACCATAGAGATATTTTTGGAGAATCTCTGACTGTGTGTCTCAGCTCAGTGTAATGGAGATGCAAATAAACCAGATGAACAGCGTTGAGCCAAGTCTCTTTGTGAGAAACCTTTACTTTCCATTGGTCATGAAGGCACTTAACTGCGTAGCGACAGCATTTAGTGATGAGAAGTAGATTTGCAGCAGCTTTCTGTCTCGTCTTGGATGCTCTTGAGTCTTAGGGCACATCATAAGTGCTTTTTATAACACATAAAAGTAGGGAAAAATGTATTTAGACTTACTTATAAGAACTGTTGCTATTGTAATTCTCTTAAAGTAGAGTGGTACTTCAAGAAGAATAAGAGAGCTGAAATGAAAAAACAATATTTAGGTCTGTTCCCTTCTCGTGTATGAGTTACAAGCAGCTCTGTGTTTTTGCAGCGTAATGTGGTTGGCACACGAGCTGTGTATACTCTCTGCAGTGTCTCCAGAAGGTTTTGGCGTAGCTGTGGGATGGAGACTGCTGATGGAGAAGCTCACCTGGCAGTGCCTGTGGCTGAGCATCTCCTGAGCCCACCCCAGTGTCTGGACTGCAGATGCTCTCTGTTGGGGTTAGGTTGGTTACTTGGGTGGCGTGTGACACACACACACACACACACCCCCTGGGCATGTTGAACTTTCCAGGGGAAGATACACCTTGCTGCTATGAAGTGCCTAACTGATCTTTCTGTAGGACAGAGGTCTGTGCCGAGCACGTTGAACTCCCTGAAAGGAGGGTGTAGCCAGGGAGGCTCGGTCTCTTCTCCCGAGGAACAGGCGATGGAACAAGAGGAAATGGCCTCAAGTTGCGCCAGGGGAGGTTCAGATTGGATATTAGGAAAAATTTTGACACAGAAAGGGTTATGAAGCCTTGGAATAGGCTGCCCAGGGCAGTGGTTGAGGCACCATCCCTGGAGGGATTTAAAAGCCGGGTTGACATAGTGCTTAGAGACATGGTTTAGTGATGGGCTTTTTTATCAGAGTTAGGTTGATGGTTGGACTGGATGATCTTAAAGGTCCCTTCCAACCCAGACAATTCTGTGGTTGATTTATGTAGCATTATCCATAGTTTTTTTTGATGTCCCAGCAGTCTCACTTCATTTAACTGTGACTTTTTGAACAGTTGAACTGTGACAGATGAGCACTGGTGAATCTTGCTATCGTGGTTTAAAAGGTTGCTGCCCCAAGCTGTCCCTTGGCTTCTCCATTGCAGATTACTGCCCCTGCAGCAGGGTTAGCTGGAGGACAGAGGGCCATAGATGCTGAATGTGAAGTCCAGCATCTGAGCTGAAATTCCCTTGGTCCTGGCTCTGTATGGAGGTGCTGGGTGATGAACGCATGTAACTGGAAACAGACTGGTGTTACCTGGTGACTCTGCTGCAGGGACAGCAACAGTCAGCAAGGGGTGGGAAAGTCCTATTCATTCCAGCTCTTTGCAAAGATGTAAGGCAGAGTCCTTAGCAGGAACTCCTTGTCTATACTTGAAAGCAAGCAGATGATTTTTGAGGTGTGTTGTGGAGGGAGATGGGATTGGGCCTGTCCTCATCTTCATTAGGTCCTTCTGGTGTTGTTCAGAGGTAACATGGCAAGAAAGACAGGATGGCATAGGTTTCCTGGTGCATAGTCTAGTTTTGGTGCCATTCTGGAGATGTGCTCCCTTATTAGCTCATTTCTGGAAGAGTGGAGGAAGCCCTGGGAGTACTGTGCACCTCTGATGGAAACCATGAGAGGTGAGACCCATCCCAGCATTGAGGGCTCCCTGGGGGCTCCTGGAGATATGAGCTGGAGGGGCCACATTGTTAGTCAGTACAGGGTTGCTGTCATCAGTACAGAGATGGATGTTAAGATCCTGTGTGAAAGCTTGCAAGGAGTTGTCAGGAACAGAAATGCCCTCCAAAGCTCTCAGTATGACATTTGTAGTAGTGAAATACTTGGAGTTCACATTTTCTTAATGGATTAGGCTTGGGCATCTTCCTCCTGAAAGTGCTGGTCCCTCATATGCCAGATTGATCTACCAAACAGACCTCAGACTCCTACTCATGTGGAAGGTGAATGTTAGATGAATTTGGGTATTTGCTTTGCAGTGGGTCCCTGGCAAATTTAAGCATCTGTGTTGGTTTCCCCGTGTTACACCAGCCTGGTCAACGTGGACACATTCATCAACTGATATCAGTAACAGTGCAAGTCACTTCTGAACGCTTTTCTTCATGTCCGCCATGACTTCCTGTAGGGAGGAGCATGTCTCTTCCCACCATCCTCTCCCACCTCTGGTAGACCTCTTGCATTGTCAGACATCCTACCCCTTTGATGGCACAAGGTGGGGTGACTCTTCCCCTGCCCGGTGGGTGCCATTGCCAGAGCCAGGCCTGGGAGTGAGAGTCTTTTTGCCCGTGGGGTGGCTTTGGCCTGGTCAGTATCAAAGCATCGGTGGGTGGAGACCCTGGTGGGTCTTTAGCACTCACCTTGTGCTGGAAGGTGAATTCATTGGGACTGTTCCGCCCTCCTGTGGGTACCCATAAGCAGAGTGTCTTGGCAGCCCTCCTGGAGTGCCCGAGGGGTGGGCAGTCCCTGCTGGGGTGAGGCTGGGGTTTGACTCATCAGGGGACACTGAAAGGATCTTCTGCCTGTGGCAGTGCGCAGTCACGGTATAGCACCAGGTCCAGCCTTGTGTTTGTAGAAATGTCCTCTAAAGGTCTTCTGTTTCTGAACCTGGAGAGCCCTGTCTGTGACCCAGACCTCCTGACCCTGTGTGTCTCTGGAGGGCTTGCCTGCAAGGGGGCAGAAGCCTCTGCTGTTCCCTGATGTTTGGGGGTGCCAGTCTCATGTGTGGTGTCCCTCGGTCGGGTTGAGGAGGCTGGCAGAGGTGTAGGTGCAGTCTGGCACGTCGGGAGGCACTCTTGGTGCAAGGGGCAGGCATGGCACCACTCTCTTCTTCTCTTTCTTCCTGCAGCTAACAAATTAATTCATTACAGCTCTTCCTTGGGCCTCAGACTGGGGTGCGTTTTCCCCATGAACGTGCTGGAAAGCAGGGCAGTGGCTACAGATTTGTCCTGAGACCGCACTTTGGAGGCCAGCCTCTCGGCGGAGGCAGGCCAAGCAAATCCAGCAGCGGCGGTTTCCTGACGGCCTCTCCTCGCCTCTCCTCTCCCCTCCAGCCTCTGCTCCTGCCTGCAGCTCACACGGCCCCAGCCATCCCCGTGAGCAAACCACCATCCCCAGAGGAGAAAGCCAGCAGCCTTGACCGTATTAAAGTCAGCCATGAGTAACCTCGGCGTTCTGGTGGGGAAGATGATGGTAAAGTGCTGACTGCTGCTCGCACTTGCCTAAAAAAGCAGAAGAGAAATTCTTTTGGAATGCGCCTCTAAACCCTTCTGAGCTGCTGAGTGTTCTTAAGCAGATACAATTTGAAACCTTTTATGGGCATATTGCAGCCTTGCACGGGCCATGGCATGCCATCTCCTGCTCCTCAGGCTTACTTGCCTTTTTTCAGGGCAAAACCCTCCGGACTGAGGTTCCAGTGCTGCAAAGTACTTAAGCCTGATTTTAAGCACTGTAGAATTCCAGGTGGGCAGCAAAGAGCTCCTTGGCGCTGACATGAGCTGTTGCTCAGGTTTTGGGAGAGGGAAACGATCCTCAGCTGTATCCGAAGAGGGAGAACCGCCAGTGGCCATCTCCTCTGCCACCTTTGGCCTTCCAGTTTGGGGGAGTTTCTTGGTGCGTGCTCGGCACCCGCACCTGGAGCTGGCAACCTGCATGGATCTGCAGGCACAAGCTCTATGCCCGGACCCAGGGTGGGTGCAGGGGGTGCTCTGCCAGCCCCGGGGCTTTCCTCTGCGCCGAAGGAGGCAGATGGGGCGCAGAAGCCCAGCTAGCAAGCTGTGGCACCTCCTGCCTTTATTCTTGCGTGGCTGTGAGTCAGGTTGGCCGGGGCAGGGTTGTGTGTTGGTACAGTAAGCTCTGGCACCTCAACGGCCGCTGTGCTGCAAGCCCTGGCACTGCCAGGTCCATGTGGCGAAGGAGCTTCAAGCTTTCCATCTTCCAGCCCTGATGTATAGTGGTAGCTAACACTGGGATTCAGATAGACACCCCAAACCTGCAACTCCCTGTCCCCGGGGAGAGTCTGGAGCAGAGAGGATCCCTGTAAGCATGGGGGTCATGCTTGGCCGTGGTGTCCTGTCTTGCTGCTGTGTCAGTGAAGCTACCTGGCTACTTTTCTTGCTCCATGATGGCATTAGCCCAGTGAAGCAAGCTGAGGGAAAGGCGATGGAAGGTGCCTTTGAGGAGAGTGACTCTGAGCAACCATGTGGAATGGACGGAGTAGAGCAGTGTAGCACCAGTTTGATCTAATCCCTTTGCTGACAATAGCTTTCTGCCACTTGGTTCACCAAGCTGAAGGAGGGTGCAGTAACATGCATTTAAGTAATTGAGCTGTTTGGAGGCTTTTAAAACAAATACAAACAAGATGTGCCAGGCTTTCTGGAGAGCCCATCATCTGACATCTCCCACTGAGCATTTAAATAAGTGGTTAGATTTCCAAGTGAGGAGCTGAGCTCTTTGAAAACTCTGTCCCAATAAATATAGTTATGCTGGTATTAAAATAAATGCTTTGAGGCATTTGGGTGAATGTTGCCCCATGCAGGTGCGGTTTTACTTATGGCTTATTGCTGCTGTTTTACTGTTGTTCATAAAACAGCAGAGAACCAGGCACTGACCCCCTTCTTTGCCCTGTGTGGCCTCTCATGCCATGTCTGATGATGGCCTTTTGATTAGAAGACAGGCCAAGGATTTGGGAAGCTGGCTTTCCAAAGCCTTCCGATGACACAGGCTACTCTAAGGTGTTGTAATGTCAGTCTCTGTGCCTAATTGCACTTTTTGAGCTCACAAGAGCAGTATAAGGAAAATGTCTTTGAAGACCAAGTGGAGCTGAGCTACTGTAGTAACAAGGCTGTGGGTGTTTTGGACAGATGTCCTCACTGAGAAACCATTTCAAACCCTGGCTTTTTCTAAATGAATCGCTGTCAAACACGGTTAGCTCTTCCACAAGTTTACCTGTCTAATGTTGTGAAAGCCCCCTCTCCTGTAACGGCAGTGAAAACATTAGTTTAACCATAGCTAATGCGTTAGGATAATAACATCTTTCTGCTGTCCATGCAGTGGAAAGTCCATGACACAGAAGTAACGCTGCTCTCGGCAGCCTTGGCGCTTCGCTTCCCGCTCTCTGAACATCTGGTTAGTGTTTGGCCTTGGTTTTGGGTTTCAGTGACGTGGTTACTCAGTGTCCCCACCGTCAGAGGAGAGTTGGAGGCTGTTGATGCTGGAGCAAGGGATTTTTAACCTCTAAGTCTGCTTTTCACGGAATCACGGAATTGTCATAGTCAGAAAGGACCTCTAGAGATCCTCTAGTCCAACTCCCCTGCCAAAGCAGAGTTGCCCAGAGCACATCACTGAGGACGGCATCCAAGTGGGGCTTGAAGATCTCCAGAGAAGGGGACTCCACACCCTCCCTGGGCAGCCTCTTCCAGGGCTCTGCCACCCTCACCCCAAACAAGTTCTTCCTCACATTGGAGTGGAACTTCCCATGGTCCAGCTTGTGCCCGTTGCCCCTCGTCCTCTCACTGGGAACCACTGAAAAGAGTCCGGCTCCATCCTCCTTCAACCCACCCTTTAGACACTTGTCAGCATTCATAAGGTCTCCCCTCAGCCTTCTCTTCTCCAGGCTCAAGAGCCCCAGCTCTCTCAGCCTTTCCTCATCAGGGAGATGCTCCAAGCCCTCCATCATCTTTGTTGCCCTACGCTGGACTCTCTCCAGCAGTTCCCTGTCTCTCTTGAACTGGGGAGCCCAGCACTGGACGCAGGATTCCAGTTGTGGCCTCCCCAGTGCAGAGCAGAGGGGGAGAATGACCTCCCTCCACCTCCTGGCCACACTCTTCCCTCCGCAGCCCAGGATCCCATTGGCCCTCTTGGCCACAAGGGCCCATTGCTGGCTCCTGGATAATTTACTGTCCACCAGGACCCCCAGATCCTTCTCCTCAGTAGTGCTTCCCAGCAGGTCCATCCCTAACCTGTACTGGTTCCAGCTCCCCTGTCTGGAGGCAGCCCCCTGGCATGGCTCTGTGCTGCTCTCTCCCTGCTTGAGCCAGAGCTGCCCTTCTGCAGCGCTTGCCTTAGAGCTGGGGGGAAGGTGCGTGTCCCTAAGGGGGGACAATTGGATTGCTGGGACGTGAGCGTACTCAAACCAAGCAATTCCCCAACTCCGTAGTGAAATGTTATGGCAGATGGCCCGCTTACAGCGCAGGGTATTATTAGAACCATGATCGGTGCTAATAAGGTCATTGGCGGAGGGGGAGGAGGTTGGTGTCTGACCTTGTTTGAAAGGTGGCAGCCTGTGCTTGGGGGGAGAAGTTTTCTCTCCCTGTGCTGTTTAAAACTATTGTGGCCGCAGGGTGGAGAGAGACCCACCACCCGGCCCAGCGCCTGCTGCGGGGACACTGGGGACGCCACCAGCCCTCACCCCATGCTGGGGTAGGTGTGTGGAGGGCTGCTAAAAAGCGGAGACAAATTCTGCTTTAATTACCAGTCCCAATAATGGGACCCAGGAGCAGTTTAGCTAGTCCTACAGACCGAGTATGGTATCACAAGGCAGTGCCCAGTCAGATTCTGGTTAGTGGTGTGCAGTGATTTTTTTATCGTGCCCCTGAATATACTCTGCACTAACAGCACTTGCTTTTAGCTTGTCTCTCCTACACAGGTATCAAGAAAAGCCCCAAAACAACCCCTACAGATAGGAGTGTTGGGATCAGCTGAGTTGTATTAGTGATGCCCGCATTTCTGCACAGCAGTACCCACGCCAGGTTCTGATGAGGATTTAAGCCCACTAGCCCAAACTGTGCTGCTTTAACTCTATTTGTCCCTTTACTTCTGCTTTGAGTGAGCAGCTCTGGGGTGCTGTGAGCAGCTCTGGGTGCTTGTTGAGAGAAAACGGCTCCCAGTCAGAGGGGCATGGAGTATCTGGCTGGGGTGGAGGAGATGGCCAGGGGCGGCACAGAGGCAGTGGAGCTGGAGCCAGCCTGCCAGCGAGCGCAGCCGTCATTAGACGGTGTTTTCCTAAGTCCTTCTTATCCGCAGGGGCACGGCTGGTGCAGGGAACAGTCACACGGAGATTAGGTCCTTAAAGAGCCCTGCCGCAACCAGGCAAAGTTTGAAAACAAAACCTCAGCATGTAATCCCAACCGTGCCGGCCGATCCTGCTGACTGATGTTTCTGCCTCTTGCTGTCAGCTCCTGAAGGATCAGAGCGTGAGTAAAGCTTGCTTTCTCAACGTGAAGTGATGCTTGATCCCGCACAGTGGGTTCCTGCAGCCTTGTGCAGCACTTGGGCTCTGCTCGCAGGGTCCCTGCCGTGTGGTGCTGCAGGTACCAAGGCACTGGAGGAGTTTGGTAGGAGGCAGCGAGAGCCTCGTTGGGCATTTCAGCCCTTGCAGTAGCGCTGAGTAGCCAGGGCAGCGGGAAGTTGGAAGCCAGACATGTTGATGAACCTTCAAGGAGGGCTTGGAAGGTCATCCAGATATGGCAGAGGTGATGGTTTTCAAGGTCAGCTGTAGGAAGGAAAGTGCTTTCCCTCCCTATGTGAGGGAATCCTGTTTCATAAAACACTGGATTACCAAGACAGAGAGTTGTCTCTGGAGGGAATGTCGCTCCGTTCCAAATACTGTAGGGAAGGCCTTAAAGGTGGCCCTGGTGCTTTCTGCAGGAGCCCTCCCAAATCTTGTTCCCGTGGTGCAAGACTTGTGGCCTTATGCCCTGTTTCTCCTTTCTGCTCTGTTTCCTCCTCCCCTCTGGGCTTATTTGTCCCCGAGCCCTCCTGCAGCTCCCCCATCGTCGTTAGGTGTGGTGTCTGTGGGGACTGAACAAGGCAACCCAGGATGTCTCTTGCCCTCTGCTTCTCCTGTTGCTTCAATAGTCATTTTTATTTCTCGGTGCATCTGGTGCGCTTGCAGATGAAGAAGTCAGTCATCAGGGTTACCTCCCCGCAGGCTTTGACTCCCTGCTGTGTCAGTCCTGCGGCCTGACCCGTAAGGCCTCCATGGCGTGCTGGAGCAAGGCAAGCAGGCTGAGTGACCCAGGCACTGGGAGCAGGAGAGCTGTCAGGGTTGGTGAAAGCAGGACAGGGATGTCTGAAATCTTTACCCAACTGCAGCTTGGTTGTGAGGGAAGGAGGTGGGGGTGTCAGCAGAGCCGGCCCCTCAGGACACCCTCCTGCGGGATGGGGGAGCTTGGTGATGCGGTCAGGACCCCTGCCACCCGTCACTGTCGGCTCTATCAGCGTCTGCTGGCTGGCACGGCGGGACGTGGATTACCCCCCGGCACCAGCACAGCCTCCCTGCTGGCTCAATGTCACACGTCTCTGTCACCAGAGCCCACTCAAACCACTCCTGCACCACGGCTGGGAGAGCTGAGGCGGGGGAAAAAAAAAAAAAAGTCCTTTGGGGTCTGAGAGGCAAATGGGCAGGATGGCTTTTAGCTGGCCATGCAGAGAGGGGAAGGGTGGGCTTCCTCCCGCCGGGAGGCAGGAGCTCGGGAAGCATCAAGGGCATGGCAGCCGCAGCGCTGCAGCGGCCCGCACACAGCAGCCGGGCTGCGGCCTGCAGGCCCAGCCTTCCCCTGGCCACCTCTGTTGTGTTTAGACTGAAAACTCTTCTGGCTGGGACTGTCTCTTTCTGTGTTTGGGTAGGAATCGGAGCGGGACCCTGAGCCGTAGAGTGGATGAGTATTTATATTCCCACAGCCAGAAATCCCCTGCTGTGGCCTTGTGCGATAAAGCGCAGATTGAATTAAGAGGATTTTCATTGTTGTTCTGTGTTTCTCTGCGTGGCTTTTCTGAACTCTTCAGGTTAATGTAGAATCTTTAGAAGTCTTTCCTCAGAATAGAGCTCACAGTAGCTAGGACAGAAACACCCCTGAAAAAAATTTTTGTTGTCATTTTGATTGTGCTCATTCTCAGAGAATGATTTTTAAACATCCTTTCAGAGTTTAGCCCAGCCAGAGGAAAAAATGTTAACGCTTCCCTTCATATTCTTTCTTTCTTTCTATCAGAGGTACTTGCCTAAAAGCCTGTGCAGGGATTTCCGCCGGGGCCCTATCAGAAATCCATCTATCTGGGTTGAAGCGAATGAGAGCATTTTTTCCAGCCGGGTGTTGGCTGACGTTGTGCTGCATTCCAGACTCGCTAATGACACTGGAGCTTCTTTGCAGCTACTCCTCTCACGTGGCGGAGAGGCTGCAGATGTCCTCAGGAAAGGTCACTCTTCCTTGCAGGAAAAAACCTCTCCTAGCCAGTCTGGAGAGGTATGGGCCCCCTCTTCCCTAAAATCAAATGAATTTTGTGCGTTGCAGCTGACTCATCCTGGCTGTAGCCGATGAGGGCAGTGAAAGGTCTTTTTCTCCTTGCTCTCTTAGGAGAGGATGGTGTTGTGTCTGAAGGTATCTCCTGTCAGTGGCAGAAGCAGAATGCATGAGGTCAGGTATCTGCCTGCCTAAGGAAGTCATGTCGTTGAGGTTGCTTTCTAGTAGAAAACAGCCTTTAAAAGCTAATCCGTGCATTCCTCCTCATCTGCAAAAGGTTGAGGGTGCGTGGTGTGCACTGCACCCGGGACAAGGATAGGAGAGTGGATGATGAGGGCAGGAGTTTGGTGAGTGGAGCAGTAACATGGAAAGGGCAGAAAAGAGCCCACAGTAATTTGCTCAGTTTCCTTTTTGTGACCGAAGCCTGAAAAAGCAAGTGTGCCCACATGTATGTGCTTTAGTTGCTTCTGCCTTCCCCAGCTTTTCTGTTGTGCTCTCAAACCTAAATAAGCAAATCTGGCAGTTATTAAAAAAAAAAAACAAGTTCCAAAAAGCCAAGCAAATGAAAGGCAAGCCCTGATCAGTTCCATTCCTGTCGGTCTGTGGGGACAGACAGACGGACACGCGTGCACACACACGACACATTCCTTTCTTAGCTGTTCTGGCGCTCACACCAGTGCCGCTCAGAGGAGAATTTAGGTCAGGATTGCTGGCAGGGCAAGAGTTGCATCCCTCAGGAGAAAGTGGATACATCCACCCGAGAAGGCCCTACAAACTTTTCAGTGTCCTGTCCTACAGCTCTTGTTACAGGAGAGGGGACAGATCTCATCAGTGGCTGCAACTCCATGTGAAATTAACCTTTCAGCCTCTGGAACCGTGGTTTCTACAAAATACGTTATCAGTTAATCCCCCCCTTCCTGGCGCTGTGTGAAGAAAACGGGCTGCTCTCACTTGCTGGTGGGGTCTTTGGGCTGTACCCAAAGTCACCCTAGTGACTCTGAATCCTGTTTTTGTAGGGCCAGGGTTTGGTCCTTGGCTGGGCTCAGAGATCAGCTTTGGCTGGGGGAGATTGGGGAGTGTGAATCCGCACAGGCCCTCGTGAGACTAGATGACAGACTGCAGGAACCAGGGGCCCGTGAGGAGTCTTGTAATTAGGACAGGTTGAAGCTTTGCTCTGGCTGAGGCTGTTTTAATAAATCCATCATAAATTAACAGGTTTTCAGGTTTCAGAATTTGGCCTCCTGTCTCTTAAGGCTGGCTGCCTGCATTGTACTTCTGTGAACTGCAGCTAAACATGTCCCACTGCTTGCTGCTTTAGCTCAGAACTGTGTTATTGCAAAATTTCCCCGTTGCCCATAGAGATGGCAGTGCATTATCTTTGGCGTCGTGAGCCCTTCGTGTTTACTTCCATGGATGAAGGCTTGCTGTGCTGCCCTGTGGGCTCAGCTCCTCACAAGCATTTACACTGCCTTAACCTCCCTTTCGCTTGAGGTGGTAGCAAAGATCGGTCACATATCTGCTTTCTAGTGCCAGGCGCTTCTTAAACAGCACTTCTAAAGGTGTTTTCTTAAAAGAAAAATCCCCTCTGTGACTTAAATGTGCATACGTTACTGGCTGTAATAAACAGCACGCTAAAATAAATCACTCTGCAAAAGCTAACTGAGGTGGAATATTTGCCTAAGGCAAGGCAGGATTTCTTTTTGTTTGGTGGGGCTTTTTTCTTCTTTGGTTTTTTTCCCTTCCTTTTTCTTCTAGCCTTGCTGCCTCCTAGCTGAAGGAGGGCTGTGATTCAATGTCACTTGGCCTGGATGCCCTCCTTGGAAGCCAGGGCCCGGGTGAGATGTGTGGTCCTTGCCTGCTGTGCTTACCAGGTTGCAAGAGCTCTCTTGGAGGTGCTTTTTGTATCTGCACCCCTAATGCTTTGACCAGCAACAAGTTCATGATACTGTGGATGTGAAATCTGAGGCCTGACACGGACCAGAAGGATTCGTGGTTTTTTGCTTGGAGATGAGTAAGGGCACGTGGAGTTGGTGGCACAGAGTCACGGAATGGTTTGGGTTGGAAGGGACCTTTAAAGGGCATCTAGTCCAGGTTGAGCAGGGACATCTTCAACAAGATCAGGTTGTTTTGTCCAACCTGACCTTGAACCCTTCCAAGGATGGAGCATCAACCATCTCTCTGGGCAACCTGGGCCAGTGTTTCATCGCCCTCATTGTGAAAAATTTCTCCCTTATATCTAGTTTAGATCTTCTCTCAGCCCTTCTCCTGGTAGTCTGGTAGCTTCTCTGCTAAGCTGGAGCAAAGGGGAGGTGGGGTGCTGGCTGAAACAGGAGCACAAGCACAAAGCTTGGTGTTTGGTGAACCTGACTTTGGTGAACCAGAGAGCCACCGCTGTGGGAGAAGGTGGCTGGAGGGGTGGGCTTCAGTGTGCAGCAGGGAAGGGATGGACAGGCAGCAGTGAAGGGAGCCAAGCAGCGGGACAGAGAAAAGTAGAAGTAGGAGACAAGCTGGAGAGACATCAGTGGGCTGGGCATCAGGGGGAGCTGGCTTTGCCCTCTGCTGTTGGGCAGGTCTCAGCTAAGAGCAGAAAGCTCTTCTGTCCCTTGGAGCATCAGACCCCGGGCTCTGACAGATGTCTGGGAGCAAACCTTGTGGAGACAACCAAGGGCATCGTCCTCCTGTATCGCTGCATCTGCCTGCTCCCCTGCAGTCACCTCCTCTGGTGGCTCAAGCTAATGCAGAGAGGGACTGTCCTGTCCTCTTCTGGCAGATCTTGGTGTTTCCAGCCGAAGGGTGGACAACCAGGGTGGCGGTGCCATGGTGTGCCCCAGCAGGAGTCATTGGTGTGTGTAGCAGAGCCTGGCCAGCGTCCTTCCACGTGCACGGTGCTGCTGAGTTACACCCTGGCAGCCCCTCAGTGGTTGGGGCTGAAGCACATCCTGCAGAGTTATTTTTTCCAGACTGAAGATTCTCCCTGGGAATTGTCAGGTCAGCCCAGATGGAATTAATTTTTTTTATTATTATTATTTTTTCATTATTTTTTGAAAACCAGGAATCTGTTTGTGCCCATTAAGCTGTTGCTTTCTGAGCAAAGCAACAACACAAACAAAAATTGGGCTAATCCTCAGTTGGTAAATAGTTATATTCTGCCAAGTTCTTAAAAAAAAAAAAAAAAAACCAAACCAAATAAAGCTCTCTAACAACCCAAACCCAGCCACCCACCAGTGTTTTTATTTGCAGCTTCATTTGCTTTCCAAAACACAGCGCAAATGAGGTTTTTTGAGCATGGCTTTACCCTCCGCAGGATGGGAGGGAGGGTTTTGAGTCGGACACTTGGTTATCAATCTCTGCGCTTCCCTGTTTGCCTTCTCCCTTGTGTAAACTCAAGGAGCGAGGCTGCCGGAGGTGGTCACGCACCCGCTATTTGTATTCATGAACACAGTGCTTTAACATTTATTCTCCTGGGCTTTAATGTACTTTGCTTGGCTCTGGCTCGGAGTGGTTCGCCTGCTGCAGTTGTAATATTCAGCAGACACTGTACGTAGAGGAAGGTCAGAAGCATCAACTTTCCGTATGACCTTGACAGATTCAATCAGTCGGTGAAAGTTGTAGAATTGGATTATGGGATTTGCAAGGAAAAAGTGGTTTAAGGGAGAAGAGAAACTATACTTGGTATTTTCAAAAGCCGGCCTGGTCTAAGAGCAGTCACAAGGGACAGAACTGAGGGAAGAGATGGAAGACATCTTAGAAGTTTTATTTTGTTTGTTTTTCTGTGGGGTTTTGCTAATGCAGTACTTGTGCAATATTGTTTCAGAGGCTGGCATGGGTTTTTTTTGGTAATTTATTACAGAAGAAAAATCAATGGCGTGCCGGTGTTTCTGTCTTCCAGGTAGAATTGATTTCTCTACTTTCAAATAGTCCCACACTGAAACACTCCCCCTCAGGAGTATTACTGTTGGCAGGATGTCACCTGCTTCTCCTCCTACTCTAAAGACATGCAGTGATCCCAGGGCTAAACGTGCCTCTAAAGGTGCTCTCTTTACCGGGCGCTAAATGCATGCCTTCCTAATTGTTATCGATCAGTTGCTTGAGCAGGTCTGTGGCCAGGGATGGCCGTAAAAGCTTATTTTGCTTGGAGAGAGGCTGTATTTGATACCGTATTAAAGAAACTTATTTTATTGTGCTTTCAGCATTCCTGAACCTTGGAGAGTAGTGGAATAATACTGGGAAGGCATTAAAAATGATCAGTTCAGAACTCTTAAATTGATGATACTTCTATTCTGCTTTAACCTCGTTTCAGATGTGTGGTGGTAATACGGTGATACGGTTCACAAAACGTAGCTTAATCAAAATGTATCAGCAGATACAAAAGAAAAGAGCTCGATGAAGTCTTTATTTCTGTCTTTTGTGGAATGAGATTGCTGTTCATTGCAAATAGTAATCTCTCAGATAAACATGTTTTTCTGCTCTGTAGCTCTGCAGCTCATAAAAAGCATACTTTGATAGCGCCGTACTCTTTTAATATATATTTCTTAGACCGTGGTAAACACTGTCCATTGCTTGGAACAAGCAAAAATGTTCCACAAACCAAAAACATTAAAATCAATACACGTTTTTCATTGAGCATAACAGAGCATACCATTGGCCTGAATGAAGAGAGCTTGGCAGGAGAACAGAGCTGGAAAGAGTTGTCAAGATGTAAAAATATAATGAAGGAGCTACAGGGCTTTTCCCCAACAAAATAACTGCTCCGAGTTTGTAAGAACCTTCAAGTACAACAAAACAGCTTAAAATGAAAATCCTGCGTGAAAGCAGGACAGCCGTGACCTCTTTGTGCTGTCCTGGGGAAATTCAGCAGAACATTGCTGTATTCAGCACTGTGCAAAAAAAGTAAAACTTCACTCACAGTGGCTCTTGGCTCCCCTAATTGCCAGGTGAATGAGGGTTTGGGAGTTTTGGACCCATGGCTGTGGCTGCTTAGAGTCTACCAGAATTCAGTAGTTTCGTGCTCTCTCTCCCCCCCCGCCCCATTCCCTTTTTCTAATTAAAATTAAAAATAAAATAAATGGTGGGGTGATGGTACTTGCTTAAATACTTGAGCTCCGTGCTAACGAGCCATTGGTTCTGTGCGGAGCTGTGTTTGCCTGCTGAGGTCAGTGGTTTCAAGTCCTTGGCAATGGCTGAGTAACTGTCACTGGTTAAGGTGACACCGAAAAGGGAGACAGCGATGTAGAAGCACTGCTGTCTCTGCTTGGGGTTGTTCTTTTTTTTTCCTCCTGCTCTGGTTTGAGCCACGTAACAAAAACAAGCTTGACAAACGCTTTGAGGCTGCAGAATTTGTAAGAGAGTCCTAGATAAGTGTGCTTCAATCCCAGCAGAGTACGTCTCATCTCAAGAAACCCCCTGTCCAAGTGCTTTGCAGTTCTGTACACACTATTTGAAAGGACCAGCATCTGCAGTAGGATTTGTCCATGCTGTGCATCTATTTGTTCCTACCATTTTCCATCTGATGACTGTCTCTTACCCTGGTGCGAGTGAAGTAATGTTGTGCGTGCTCAGTATACTTCCTTTTTTTTTTTCTTTTAATATCTATGTACTGGTGAAATTGTTCAGCTGCTAAACTGTTCCTGCCACATGATGGGAAGCAGGTCTCCTGCTTGGACAAAATCACAGACTCACAGAACAGTTTGGGTTGAAAGGGACCTTAAAGCCTACCCAGTGGCACCCCCAGCCCTGGGCAGGGACACCTCCCACCAGACCAGGTTGCTCCAAGCCCCCTCCAACCTGGCCTTGAACCCCTCCAGGGATGGGGCAGCCACAGTTTCTCTGGGCAACCTGGGCCAGGCTCTCACCACCCTCACAGCAAACAAGTTCTTCCCCACATCTCATCTCAGTCTCTCCTTTTTCAGTTTAAAACCCTTCCTCCTCGTCCTGTGGCTCCCCTCCCTGATCCAGAGTCCCTCCAGCTTTCCTGGAGCCCCTTTAGGGACTGGAAGACTGCTGCTGTTCCTCACATCACACCTATTGATGGAGACCTGTCCCTTCCCACGATGGGTAGGTGACCAAAGCCCCATCAGCAAGGCCATGTGCTACAGCGGCTCTGCCTCTGGTTGCCAGGGGCAGCTTGATTTCCAGCCCTGTGCTGGAGAGGGGGCTTCAGCACAGAGTGTGCCCCAAGCCAGTGGGGCTCACCCCTGGTTTGTGTCTGTGGCTTCCAGAGACAAAGGCTGGAATGACAGAGAGATGGAGGTGTTTTGGGTCTCTACCAGTGGCTGTTCAGCAGTCCCCTCAGCTGCTGGCAGCTTTTCTCTGGACTTGAATACATTTGTAAAAACGATGCTGACGTTTTTCTTCCTCCTGTTCTTCCTTCCGTCTCCCTGCAAAACAAAAATAGCCTGGCAGGGCGGTGAGACAGGGAGGCTGAAGAGCAGCACCAACGGGCTAACCAAGAATTTTTGTCTCTGCTTCCCATTCCTTCTGCATTTTTCTAACTGGATGTGAAGACCCTACTTGGGCTGAAGTGGCTGTGTTTGTCTGACCTGCTCTTTGAAAGCTGCAGAGGAATATATATTTTTTTTTAAGCCTAAACCCCTAAAGTTAGTTTTCTTTACCTCCCAGTCAGCCTCCCAGGGCGCTGCCCCACAACTGGAGGGAGAGGAGGACTGGGCAGACTGGGACTGTGCAGAATGTACCAGTACTTCAGCGGGGCAAGCACAGCACTGCTGCTTGGTTTGCCCCAAGGGCTTTCTAACTGCCTTGTACTTGCACGTGCCACTGAGCTTCCCCCTCAGCTTTCAGTTCAAAAGGACCCAAAACTCTTGTCGCAGCTGCCAAATGCCACCTGCTTTCATTTGAAATCATGCAAAACGTCAGGGTTCACTCATTTCAGGCAAAATCGAGTCTCAGTTTGCTCAGAAAGGGCTTGACCTGACATTCGTTGAAGCCATGAAATTCAGTGGCTGTTTCAGCGAGGAGCTGGGGCTGCCTTGAGCCTGCTGGGAGTGTTGGGAGCCCTGGGAGCTTGTGACAGATAAGCAGGTTTTTCCACTGAAGCTCTGTGGAAAGGCAGGTCTGACTCTTGTCCTCTGTTCCCTGACAAAAGATGTGTCCCTCTTCACCGGAGCAGCCCCAGGTCAGAGCTGACACGCTGCTGCTGCAGCTTAGAACATCGTTCAGAACAGCGTCAAATCCAGAGAGGTTTCTCGAGTGACTGTAGGGGAGCGGAGTTAAGCCAAAATAATACACGGGGTGGTTTTAGCGGTTTTCTCCTCATCTGTCTTCACAAGCTCAGGGAGGTGGCTCTTTGGATCCCAGAGGTGCGACGTTTGAAGAAGTTAGGCAAAGCTTGTCCTAGAGATGTTGCAAAACTGTGTCTTGTGCTTTTTATGGACTGCTTGAACCCCATTTCCAGCAAATACTCGTATTCAAGAACGACGCTTGTTCCTAGCCAGAACATGCATTTCACAGGGTCTGTATCATTCATATCTGGAAGCTACCCGATTAACCTGAACTCTAGCATTTTTAGCTCTGGCATTCACGTAACTTGAAACTTTTTTGTGATGGGAAGTCTACATTGCTTCCCTTCTTTTCGAGGCTGATTGCCTTGAAGATAACATTTTGCTGCTGCTTCTCAGCAGGATCCACACCATCACAGCAGTCTTTGGGCTCTCTGTAAATGCAGGTTACACCTGCATTTGAAAAATGTCAGCAACTAGTTGTGCTGTATATTTTTTTTTGTATATTTATTTATTCAGACCACCAGCCCCTTTGTACCAAATGTTGTGTGCAGCTGTATGCTTGATGCCACACAGGAGAGCTGGCACAGGAGGGGTGAGGGGACTAACTCTCCAGCATCCCTACAGATGTCCAGAGAGAAACAGGAAAACCAGTAGAACTGGAAAGCCTTTGAGATGGATTATTTCAGAGAGATATGGAGGATGGAGCACTAGCATTAGATTTGGGAGGCTCTGACGTGGCATCAGTCTGTTTCCAAGCAAGAGAGGAAACAAAGCATAGGGGAAACTTTGATGTGACAGCCCACAACTGCTTGGAAAATTGAGTTTAGTGGCAGTCTGGAACTATGTGCTTGGCGAGACTCTTCCGTTTTGTCTTATTTTGTTCTGATGACTTGAATAATGGAATAGAGAGCATGTTTGTTGAACTTGTAGGGTACTCTGAGCTGGGAGGAGCTATAGAGAACCAGCTCTGGGGTTACAAATAATCTTGACAGGTCAGAAAAATAGCCTGTGGAAAAGGGGTGCAAGTTCAATAGAGGCAGTATGAAATACTTCTTGTAGTGAGTATGGGCCTTTCCTCAAAGAGGGAGGGAATAATTTCTCTTCTGGCCCTCTGGGGTATGCCAAGGTTTAGGCTTCAGTTGCAGGAGGAGCAAAACTGCAGTTGAGAATGAGGAAGAGCTTTACAGCTGGGAGGAGAGTTGATGTGTTGGAGTCCCTTGTCCGGGAAATACACAAGTAATAGGTACAAATAGGTGGAGTTGATCTGTGTACACCTAGGGATGGTGTGTCACTTCTCTGTGTCCTTCTAGACCTGCTTTTTAGCATCCTTGTAGGTGGGTTAACAGCCTTCCATGAGAACATGTTTGAGGAATGTGTTGTACGTGAGTTATGCTTTTAAAACCCCTGTAAAAGTGAGCTGCTGCAAGGAGAAAAGCTTTGCTATTAAGCAGGAGTTATCTGATGTACTGTGCCAGGGTCAACGTTCAAGGGAGGTTGCAAGGTTGTACTTCTCACTGACTCGGTTGGCAGCATAACTTTTAACGTTTCATTAGCCTGTAGAAAGGAATTGCAGATAAGGTATGAAGAGAGCTAGGCTTTGAACTGCAGCGAGTGACAGCTTGGCTGCACAAACACCTATCTGTGAGACGTAACACTCTCTAATGATCAGGCTGACTTGTCTGCTCCAGCCTCCTTTGTTTTCCAGTTGAAAACATGCTATTTCCATGCTATTTGATCTTGTTTGCCGAGCAGAAGGTGTTTGCTCCAGCAGTGAGATGGACAGCTGTCTCCCCCCCTCCAGCACAGCTCTCTACCCAGGCGGTGAGGGGATGTGATGGATGCAGCAGAGGTGGCCGGAGGACCCACGCGATGCAGCCAGCATGTCGCTTGCTGAGCCCTGGAGCAAATTGTTTAAGGACAAACCATGGCAAGCACGAAGCACCTGAGTTGGGGTGGTGGATGGAGAGTGTTCCCAGCACCCTGGTGGGTCCTGGGAGGGTGACGTTGAAGCTGCGAGTCCCTACAAGGTGGGCAAAGGACTTGGCTTGGGCTTTACTGGGTACCAAGTTTGCCTCCCAGTACCTCTCTTTTCTTAGAGAAGAGGTAGCAGTAGGGATAGACCAGGAGCAGCATGTGCTGCTTGATACGTGCTCTCAGGTGTGCTGTGTGGGCACAGGGATAAAGCCCAGGGCTCCCCACTTTCTGCCTCCCGCTGTTGCATGACAGTTCGTGCTCTGTAGCCAGTTCTGCAGTGTGGTCACAGAATCACAGAATGCTATGGGGTTGGAAGGGACCTCTGGAGATCATCTAGTCCAACCCCCTGCCAGAGCAGGTCCACCCAGAGCAGGTTGCACAGGAATGTGTCTGGGCAGGTTTTGAATGTCTCCAGAGAAGGAGACTCCACCACCTCTCTGGGCAGCCTCTTCCAGGGCTCTGCCACCCTCAAAGTGAAGAAGTTCCTCCTCATGTTTAGGTGAAACTTCTTTTATTCAAGTGTGTGTCTGTTCCCTCTTGTCCTGTTCCTGGGCACCACTGAAAAAAGACTGGCCCCATCCTCCTGACACCCTCCTTTTAAGTATTTATAGGTGTTGATCAGATCCCCCCTCAGTCTTCTCTTCTCTAGACTAGAAAGACCCAAGTCCTTCAGCCTCTCCTTGTAAGGGAGATGTTCCAGGCCCCTCATCATCTTTGTAGCCCTCTGCTGTCCCCTCTCCAGCAGTTTCCTGTCCTTCTGGAACTGGGGAGCCCAGAACTGGTCCCAGTGCTCCAGATGGGGCCTCCCCAGGCCAGAGCAGAGGGGCAGGATGACCTCCCTCCACCTGCTGGTCACACTCTTTCTGATGCCCCCCAGGATGCCATTGGCCTTCTTGGCCACAAGGGCCCATTGCTGGCTCATGGGCATCCTGTTGTCTACCAGGACTCCCAGGTCTTTCTCCTCAGAGCTGCTCTCCAGCAGGTCAGCCCCAGCCTGTTGGGGGTTATTCCTCCCCAGGTGCAGCACCTACACTTGCCCTTTCATCAGGGTCACCGCTCTCCAGGCGCGGGGGCAGACACCGTTGTGGCTGAGGTTGTAAAGGCATGTGTGAAAGCCATGCAAGGCTCTGGCAGAAGTGAGGATCCCTTGCCAGGAGGAGCAGCCCTCTGCGTGTGTGCTGAGTGGGATGGAAAGCAGAGGGTGTTTCATGCCTCGGCACTGGAGCGACAGGCACTGAGTAAGCAGGGCCAGTGCGTCTCTGAACGTGCCTCCCCACTGAGTTCCTCTTGGGGGGGTGGAAATCTGCTGTTTCATGCAGGGAAAAATTATGTAGACAAGCTGTGTTTTGGTGCCTGGTTTTATGCAAAACATGGAAATCCTTTCCTGCCTGGTCTCTTTTCATTCTTTTTGCTGTCAGTCATTGCACATGTCATCAGTGTCTGTGGGAGAGACAGCACAGTCAGGGCACAAGCCTACTGCAGCCTCCAGCGTGTGAAAAGCAACATTAGCTTAAAGATTTTTCACATGAGAACTGCTGGTGATTGACGGGACATACAGTGCAAGTCATTAAAACCAGAAACGTGTCTGCTCTGGAACCCCCTCGCTGGCGTCCGGGATTAAAGAGACTGTAACGATCTGTGTTACTGGTGCGAACGTGAGCAAGCCTTGGCTTTGTGCTGGAAACCTTCTTTCTGCAGCACAGGTCAGCTCGCTTCCCAGGATTTGTGCAGCGTGCTGAGGGTACGTCCCTGCAGCCTGGGGCAGTGGGCAGCATGCTCTTCTGTAGGGCAGGGATGGTGCCTCTGGACTGGGCACTGGTGAGGCCCCACCTCGAGGGCTGTGCTCAGTTCTGGGCCCTTCACTACAAGAAGGACATTGAGCTGCTGGAGCGTGTCCCAGAGGAGAGCCACCAAGCTGGTGAGGGGTCTGGAGAACAAGTCATATGAGGAGAGGCTGAGGGAACTGGGCATGTTTAGTTTGGAGAAGAGGAGGCTGAAGGGAGACCTCATTGCCCTCTACAGCTCCCTGAAAGGAGGGTGGAGAGAGGTGGGGGTTGGCCTCTTCTCCCAAGGGAATCATGACAGGAGCAGAGGAAATGGTCTGAGGTTGCACCAGGGGAGGTTCAGGTTGGATATTAGGAAAAATTTTTACACTGAAAGGATTGTCAAGCATTGGAGTGGGCTGCCCAGGGAAGTGGTTGAGGCACCATCCCTGGAGGTGTTCAAAAGGCAGGTTGACATGATGCCAGGGGACATGGTTTAGTGATGGGGTTTTTTTGTTTGTTTTTTTTTGTTGTTGTCAGAGTTAGATGATTCTATGATTCTGCTGAGAGGGTGGTCAGGCACTGGAACAGCCTGCCCAGGGAGGTGGTAGAGTCACCATCCCTGGAGGTATTTAAGAAACGTGTAGATGTGGCACTTCAGGGCATGCTCTAGTGCCCGAGACTGTGGGGGTTTTTTTGTGTGTGTGTATGGTCGGACTCGGTGATCTCAGAGGTCCTTTCCAACCGTGATGATTCTGTGATTCTTCGCGTCCCTCCAAGCTAGGATGCAGATGACGAGGTGTAGCCCAGCAGACTCCAAACAGCCAGGTGTAATGCAGGTTTTTCTACGGGGTTGGAGTGTGCTGCCATCAGTGCCACACTCGAACAGCTGGCTTTGTGGCACTGCAAGCTGCTGTCACGTTAGCTAGTGTCAGATGCCAGCCACTTACAGTATGCGCCATCACAGCATGACTGAAGTTGGCAACACAGAGTCAATCACACGCCAGCAGCCTACTGTAAGGGTGGGGGAGTGTGTGGGAAGAAAGGGGGAGAAGATACTCTTATAAAATCCTTTAATGATTTATTTTTAATACCCATTTTTTTCGAGCCTTGGGAAGCACAGTCCGTGTGCTTTTCCCTCCTGGCTTTAGTTGGCAAAGAAGCTGATGAAATATGGTCCTTCGGACTCCTTCCATTTTGTGAGGAGCCAAAAAATACGTCTATATTTAGCATGTTTCCAAGGCCAGCAGCAAAATCTGTTGCTGGGTGGTGATTCCTTGGCTGCAGGCTCGTGTGCCAAGAGGGACAGGATGGGAATGCACCTTCCCTGGAGTCAAGACTGGTGCTGAATAAACAGAACCAGCAACAAAACTCCTCCAGTTACAACAGGGTGGCTGCACTGGTCCCAGCAGGCTCAGTCTCTGAGCACCGTGCCCCTTCCCAACATGTGCAGGACCCCCTCCGGGTGCTAGGGTGCTGCTTTCTGGTGCGATGCTCAGCTTGGAGAGTGTCTTGGCAGGTCTCTGTGCAGGGCACTGGGACTGTGCTGTGCCCTCGGCTGAGCATTCCACGTGCTGGAGCCGCAGCTAGTCACCACAGCAAAACAGCATCTTTTAGCCTAAAGAAGCTCATCTGAAACTTAACTCATTTGACTACTGTTGTATTTTCTCTTATTGTATTCCTAGGCCACCCAGGTATAAAATGGAGTTGTCCTTATTTGTCCCCAGCCCAGTATCCGCACAGTAGAGTTGCTACCAGTTCCCTGTTGTTTTCCCTGCCGTGCTGCAGCTGGTACTGAGAAGTGAAGAAAGGCAGTTCCTTTGTCCTTCCGGAGGCTTTGGTAGGGCTGAAATTGAAGAGCGTGTGTGTTACTGAGAAGTACTGAGAACTGCGGGCGTTGTGATGGAAGTGTAGAAGAAGGGATCACCCCTACCACTGTCAGAGTTCAGAGGATACTAAAGATGCTTATCACTTCAGAGCCAGACATCTTGAAAGTTGTTTCATAGCTGGGTGTCTAAACTGGGCACATTTTGTGTCGCTCTCAGTCACATCATCAATTCCTAAAATTCATTATTTGAGAGATGAAGAACCTACTGTGGTGTTGAGGAGGGCAACATGACTCAGCTGTGACTTCTAACCTGTCCTGGTGAAATGCAGTGGTTGATGATGCTTAGGATCAAAATGATGGTGAGGAGGAGTGAGGCTGAAAGTATGGTTTTGAGTCCCAGTGCAGCGGTCCTTCATTTAGTCTTCCTGGAGCGCTAGAAGGCTGCCCTTTGCTCTGCAGCAGTATCTGCACAGCCCTCGGGTTCCTGGCCAAATACATGTCCCAGTTGAAACCAGTAGCACTCTGTGTGGGCACTGGTTTCTGCTCACAGCGCTGTCTGCAGGATCAGGGCCTTGTGCTGGATGGGGTTTGGGTTTTTTTGGTAATAAAAACGTTCTGTTTGTAGAACCCCCTGTTGGAATTAAACAAACTCTGTTTTGAGAAAAAAGTACAACAAAGCTTCACACCAAGCTGGCGTGTCTGGTATCAATGACACACAAAATTTCAGTTGGAATAGCAAAGTCCTTTGCAAGTTGAAGAAGGCCCTGGAAGTACTCTTTGCCAAAAAAAAGTAGCTCTTTTTTATCTTCTCCATTCCTGTTGTGTAGAAACATCTACACAGATTTATTCCAGATTTAGTAAAAATTTGTGTTTTCCCAACCCAAAGCGCTTGTGCCAGGTTTCAGCCTGCTGCTTTCATAGAATCACAGAATGGTTTGGGCTGGAGGGGACCTTAAAGATCGTCCGTTTCCACCCCTGCCCTGGGCAGGGACACCTCCCACCAGACCAGGTTGCTCCAAGCCCCCTCCAACTTGGCCTTGAACCCCTCCAGGGATGGGGCAGCTCCCCTCCCTGATCAAGAGTCCCTCCCCATCTCTCCTGGAGCCCCTTGAGGGACTGGAAGGGGCTCTGAGGTCTCCCCGGAGTCTTCTCTTCTCCAGGCTGAACCCCCCCAACTCTCTCAGCCTGTCCTCGCAGCAGAGGGGCTCCAGCCATCGGATCATCTTCGTGGCCGTCTGCTAGCCCCACTCCAAGGGGTCCATGTCCTTCCTGTGCTGAGGACTCCAGAGCTGGACACAGTGCTCCAGGTGGGGTCTCCCCAGAGCAGAGCAGAGCAGAGGGGCAGAACCTCCCCCTCGCCCTGCTGGCCACGCTGCTGGGGATGCAGCCCAGGATGCTGTTGGCTCTCTGGGCTGCCAGTGCACAGTGCCAGCTCATGTTGAACATCTCATCCACCAACACCCCCAAGTCCTTCTCAGACCCTTTGCAGGGTCTGCTTCTGGGCTGCAGCCATCTGAGTAGCCCCGCAGACATTGTGGCCGTGGGACGCTGCAGACACACTCTGAGCCTGAATGCTGGGCTCTTGATGGGTCCCAGGTGATGGGAAGGGCTTTGGAGGTGCCTGGTCCTGTGCAGGTGGAATGATGCCGTGAGAAGGATGATCCAAACTTGCCTCGTACTCAGGAGTCTTCTCCTTCCAGGTTAATGCAGTTACTTACCTTGTGGTAGCACTGGGCAGTCTGAGCACCAGCCAGCGGCGTGGTGCTGGTTTACCCTCACTTCACACAGGTGTAAGAAAGTGTCTGACGATGAAGATTTGTGTCCTTGGGGACTGTTAGCAATTAACTCGCTGCTGGGGGTCTGGGGCTGTTGGATTGCTGAGAAGCCAGAACAAGAGCATTAAAAAGCCTCTTTCTTTTTGAGTTGGGCTGTTGGAAGCCACTGGGTTCTTCTGGGAGCAGGGCAAAGAGTTTCACTGCACAAAGGCAGGCTGCTGAAGCTTGGGAGTGGGTTTTTTCCCTTCCTAGCAGGTTTAGCCCATCACTCCTTCCATTTAATTTTTTCCCTCTAAATAACAACAAGGAGCCAGGAGTTTTGTGTAACTAACTCTCTGATCTCCTTGGAGCAGTTAAGAGAGAAGCCTGTTTCTCATGACGCTCCATCATATGGCCCCTTCCATGCTGCAGGTGGGCTCTGCAGCAATTTCTCCAGGGAAGCCGTGATCCCCACCAGGAGAAGGGGCAGAGGAAAGCACACATGAAGCTTGCAGAGCTTCAGCTGCTCGCCAGTGACCTGCCCCTCTCTCGGCAGCCTGGCTGGGGGTTCAGAAGAGGCATGGGCTTTGTGCAGTGGGACCCAGACTGTCCAGTGAGTTTGTACAGGCAGAGATGGGTCTGAAAAATCCCCAGGGGAGCATCCTGTGTGCAGGCAGGGTCCCATCCCGGGGGGGTCCCACCACTCTGTGCCCTGGCTGCGGCGGCGTGTAATGAGGGGACCCCTGTGGACCTGGTGGTGAAGTGACAGCTCTGCTGCCTGTGATCCTGCTGACGGGAGCAGGTATGTGGGGTCACCCGATGTGCCCCTTTTCTGAAAGCAAACTTAATTATTTTGAGAGTGAAAGCTCCGTGTCTAGCCCTTGATGAGAGTGCCAGGGCCAGGCTGGGTCATGGATGGTCCTGCTGCTTTGCTGGCCACAGGGACGATTATTAGTTATCCCTCATGCTCTGTGGTCCCCAGGCCTGGCCTTGAATTAGGCCTCAGTAGCTACAGAAGAATTACTTCCTTAAAAAAATTCAACATAAAGTATTTATAAAGTTGCATTAAATGTTTCTTATATTGTTTCTCGAGGAGGGGAATATGCACAGAAAGAGGGGGAAAAAAACCTATTTTTCAGGAATTACTTCATCTTAACAACAAAACTTTGTTACTAGTTTTCTACTTTCAGTGGACTATTGGTATTTATCTCCCTCTGTCTGCTTGCAAGCACCGTTAAAGCAAGGCACAGTTTGTAGATGTGTTTTGAAAGCGATGGTCTCGGTTGATTTGAGGTCATTTGTAACGTCAGTGATCCTTTGCTTTTCGGGAGCCACTGGCTTCCCTCGTGCTTGTCCATATCTGGGGGCCAGGGAGTGCTCAGGGGTGCAACACGCTGTGGCTTTTACAACACGCTGTGGCTTTTAACAAATGAAAGCATGAAGGGGAAATTGTTTCAGCTCTTCCTCCTGTGGCTCCCAGTTCTCAGCGTTCCCGGTCCAGTCGCGTTGAGGATCAGAGCCCTCCCCTTCATCTTTGACCCACCACAGCTGGGGAGGCGATGGAGACCGTTCTGCTTCTCACTGTCTGGTTGTTGGGGCCAACAAAGTTCTCTGGGGTTGGGAGGGAGGGGAAAAACAACCCACACAAGCAAATTAGACAGTTTTGTTGTTGTTTCTGGAACTGTTGCCAGTAGCTTCTGAAAATATTCATATGTGTGTTACTTTTTCTTTTTTTTTTTTTTTTTTTTTACGACAATGTCAGGAAGCTGAACTTGGCTTTAGTTTGATAGTTATTTGGTTAGTGTTACTGCAGAAGTCATGTTGCTCTCCTCTCCACCCACACCTAAGGATTGCACTGCCACAGAAGGATCACAAAAAATGCACAGTAGCCACCAAGCTGCCGCTGCCTCCCTGATTGCATTGTTACAGTAGCCCAAACAACCTTAATTAAATTTCCCTGCCTGCCTTGAGTGCTACATTCACTGAAATACTGTTTCATTATTTTATTTTCTTCTAGGGCCGGTGTACCCGAGAGAACTGCAAATATCTCCACCCTCCCCCACACTTAAAAACACAGCTGGAAATAAATGGACGCAACAACCTGATCCAGCAGAAGACAGCCGCAGCCATGTTCGCTCAGCAGATGCAGTTCATGCTCCCAGGCACGCAGCTACAGCCCATTGTAAGTCCCCGCAGAGAATCGGCTTCACGCTGCTCCCCGTTTCTTTCCTGTTTGCCCGCAGAGGCTCCCGCCCTGCGCTCATCCTCAGGAGGTTGGTTGTGCTGCGTGGAGTTGGGAGGCATCTTCCAGAGGGATGGCTGACTCGACTTCCGCATCTTCTTGCAGGCTGTGGCTCCCCATTCTTTATCACAGAATCATAGAATGGGTTGGGTTGGAAAGGACCTTAAAGATCATCTAGTTCCAGAACCTCCCACCAGACCAGGTTGCTCCAAGCCCCCTCCAACCTGGCCTTGAACCCCTCCAGGGATGGGGCAGCCACAGCTTCTCTGGGCAACCCAGGCCAGGGTCTCACCACCCTCACAGCAAAGAATTTCTTCCCCGGATCTCAGCTCAATCTCCCCTCTTTCAGTGTCAAACCCTTTCCTCTCATCCTGTGGCTCCCCTCCCTGATCCAGAGTCCCTCCCCATCTCTCCTGGAGCCCTTTTAGGGACTGGAAGGGGCTCTAAGGTCTCCCCGGGGCCTTCTCTTCTCCAAGCCGAACCCCCCAACTCTCTCAGCCCCCCCTCCCAGCAGAGGGGCTCCAGCCCTCCCAGCATCTCCATGGCCTCCTCTGGCCCTGCTCCAACAGCTCCATGTCCTTCTGCTGTTGGTGGCCCCAGAGCTGGAGGCAGCACCTGGGGGGCTCTCCCCAGAGCGGAGCAGAGGGGCAGGATCCCCTCCCTCGCCCTGCTGGCCACGCTGCTGGGGATGCAGCCCAGGGTGCAGGGGGCTTTCTGGGCTGTCAGCACACGTTGCTGGCTCATATTGAGCTTCTCCTCAACCAAGACCCCCAAGTCCTCCTCAGGGCTGTTCTCAATCTATTAAATTCTTTTGATAACTAAGGAGCTGTGAGATTCAGGGCATCAAGTGGAAGGGTCTTAAAAGCAGGTGGATATTTGACCAGTTAATTCATGTACATCCCAGAAGGTTCTGAGTGGCTCCGTTCCAACGGATCCTGTTTTGGATAGCTGTTTTACACTGGAGTGAGGATGCTGGACTTCTTCCAGTTGTGGCGAGGCCACTTGACTCCCTTGGACTAGATGTGTTTACTGGTGGGCTAAAATTGGAGAAGGTGAATCCTACTCAGACCTTAATTCTTTTTTGTGTTTGGGAGTGAGACCCATGTCACTGCAGTTGTTCCAGCAGAGAGTTGTGCTAATTTCACAGCCCTGGCACTTGTTTTTCACAGTAATGGTGTCTTACACTAACAGCAGGAAAGATTTGCTGCCCTTCAGGTTGGGAGGGAAGCCTGTGGGAGAGGGGTGTTTGCAGAGCAGGTAGTTCAGAGCAGCCTTCACTGCCTGTCCCTGCTTTTTGCCAGTCGGTTAAAACAGGTTTTCAGGCTGGAGAACCCTGTTATGCCAGGAAGAGGATGGCTTGTGTCTGCTGATTGGTGTATCTGGGAGGGGGTGACGTTTATCAGCTGGGTTTGAGTCTGTAGCTATGTATATTTTAAGAAAATCTCAGAGGTCTTGAAGCAGCTCTTCAGTGCTGACATAAATAAGCTGCACATCTTTAACCAAGAGTCTAATTAGGAATTCTCCATTTCAAGTTGGGGCTAAATATCTTTCCTGCAGCAGTGGCACTTGGTGTGCAGTTGTTGGGTGAGGTTCCTTGTGCTCTGCCACACAGGGGGTCTGGCTGGATCCCTAGAACAAACTCTTCCAGCCTGAAGGTGCACAAGTCTGTGAGCCAGCCTGCACTTGGCCTCCTGGTGTCCCACCTACAGCACCCGGCTCCTCTGCCCGATGGGGCTTCGTCCTCGGCATCTGCCACCCCAGCTTTGGTGTGCTTCAGGTGTGTCTCATTCATTCTCACAACAGACTGGTGAAGGGTTCTTCCTTGGTGGAGGCTGTTGTGATGTTTGTTCAGTGGGGAAAGCAGGCCCGTGTCCCCTTGTGATGGTGCTCTGCCACCATACCAGGGTTTTTCCTCTCCTGTCTTGTGAAGGCTTTTTCATGTTCGCCCTCACTCTGGTCATCCTGTGTGTGTTAGCAGCTTTATCTTCACTCTGCCGGGTAAGGTAGAAAAATGCTGTTTATTCTTCTCATTTTGAAGATGGAAAAGTGAGGCAGAAGAGAAAATGGGCCACAGAAAAAGTCTTTAGTTGCTCTACACCTTAATCTCTGGTCTGTTGTAGTCTTCACATCTCTTTTTGTGGAGTTGGAAAGTACATGCACGTCAGAAGGAAATCCCGAATTCCCACAAAATGGTAGCACTGGTTTCCTAGCCCTGTACCAAAGCAAACCTTTCCTGTTTGGGGTTTTCCTTTGTGGGGAATTCACAGTGGACGCTCTTTGGCTGGCTATTCAAAACATCTTTGGGATTTCCTCTTCGGGAAGTTCCCATCTTCCCATTTTGCAATCCTGCAGGTCCAGTTCACTCCTGCAATTTCACTCCTGCCTTTTAAATTGCCTCTGAGATTGAATCTGTCGGTTTGTCTGGTTCGTGCTCTCATTTCAGAGGTAACCTTATCTGATGAGAAAGGGCCCTGGTTTCTGAATTGTGCCATGAGGGAGACCGGGGCAAAGAAAAAAAATAAAACTTTGTTCTGTGACGACTGCTCCCTTCCTGCTTTCCCACACTCTTTTTTGCACAGAGTAGACGAGCTCTTGGTCTAATTCCTGCTGCCCAACTTGCTCCGCACCAATTTCAGGACAAACAAGAGATTGCTCTTTCACCTGCCTTTGATTTCCTGAAGATGCTGCCAGTGGAAGCAGGCTTTGAGAATTCTTTTTTCTCTCTAAATGAGAAGGGTGGGGCCTCCTTCTGGCTACACATGAAATTCTTCAAAGCAGAAAGTATTATATCAGATGCAGCAGCAGAACAAATCCCATGTGATCAGAAAGCTGATCAACGGGATGCCTGCTTAATTGGGATGCTTGCCAGAGAGGAGATTTGGAACAGCCTGCTTAATAGCTCCAGACAATAGCTGAATGCTTAGACATTTTAAAGTGCGTTTTCGTCAGAAAAGCTACTGTGTTTAAAAAAAAAAAAAGCAGTGACAAAAAAAAAAACAACAAACCAACCCAACCAGCACTTGACACAGCGGCTTCTCACCGCATTTCCTGAAATGGCATTGAACGTGTGTGTCTGTCTATGAGCTTGGATCTAAACATTCACCACCGGATCTTCCTGCGCCGCTGCTGACATCCAGCAAGAGCTAATCTTCCCGCCGAACCAAGAGCCAGGCCCCTGATGATGACTGTTTAATGAAGGCACTGCTCGAAGAAGAACTGTGTCCCAGGTGGGCTGCCTGCTGCAGGCTGCTCATGGAAGCCTGCTAGGTGTGAATTAATGGTTGCCGGTGTGAGCTTATTTCTCTGAAGTCTCTGGGTGCTCTCTGATGTTGCTGCTAACCCTCCGTGCGAGGCTGAGAATCACATGAACAGTTGGTGCCCGTGATGCAGTTTCAGACAGGCTGCTTCCTACAGCACTTTAAAGCAGGTCAGGCAAGGACATGGAGCAGGGTGTACTCAGCACAGTGAGTTCGTCTCAGAGGGACCTTGGAGAGACAATGGAGGTACCAAGTCGGCAGACTAGTAAAGTTTTGGGTTTGGAAAGTCCAAATTCACCTTGGCTGCTGGCTTTGGTTGAGCTGTGCTGGGAACTCTCTGGGCTGGTTTTGTCCCTCTGTTAGACTGGAAAAGTCAGGTTGAAGGTGGGTAGAGCTGGGCTCCAGCATTGATACAGAGAGCCACCCTGGCCAGTGGTGTGTATGATTTCTCAGATACAGTCTCTCTGCACCATGTGTGTGTCAAAGCAAGGCCACCCAAAGAGTGCTGCACCCTGGGCCTGATCTCCACCTTCTCCATTCTACTTTGTCCCTTTGCAGCAGCACAAGACTACTTTTTCCCTTAGAGCAGCCTTCCAATATCTGAAGGGAGCTCCAGGAGAGCTGGGGAGGGACTCTTTGTCAGGAAGTGCAGTGACAGGACAAGGGGTAATGGTTTTAAATTGGAAGACGGGAGATTTAGATTGGATACCAGAAAGAAGTTCTTTACTGTAAGGGTGATGAGGCACTGGAACAGGTTGCCCAGAGAAGCTGTGGCTGCCCCATCCCTGGAGGGGTTCAAGGCCAGGCTGGATGGAGCTTTGGGCAACCTGGTCTGGTGGGAGGTGTCCCTGCCCAGGGCAGGAGGGTTGGAGCTTGATGATCTTTAAGGTCCCTTCCAACTCTAAACATTCTATGATTCTAAGACAGACTTTTTGGAGCTGGCCATGGGGGTGGTTCAGCACAGCAGCTCTGGACTGACCTGGTGGAGTAGGGCAGTGGCTTGTGAGGTGCTGCCACGAGCTGCATCTGAACCAGCAGCTGGATGGAGCACGGCCATGTTGACACACCAGCTTCTGCTGCTGCCCTGGCAAGTTGTTTCACCTCTCTTTGTTTTCAAGCCTTCATCTTTTCTTCCTGTCAAGGTCTGTGCAGCTAGGACTGTCTCTTCAAGTGTCTTGACAGCTCTGAGTCACACGCTCCTGAAGACAACCCAGGCTTTAACCCAGCCCTGCATCCCGCCCTGGGGCAGCAGGACCCTGCTGATGGAGATGTTAAAGCACAGACTGGCCAACTCGCTTGTCCGGTGACACTTTGAACGAGTGCTGGAGCTTATTTCAATAGTTACTTTGGACATGCATTTGTTCCATTCAGTAAAAATGTTAGAGGGGTGGCTTTACAGCCAGCCCCATGCAGTTGCACAGGAGGGAAACACAGGTTTTTGCTTTTTCTGAACAGCATCAATTATGTTTTCATTATCAGGGTCCTCAGCCTTGCCAGTAGGAGATCTTTATCTTCTGTGTTTCTGTCACCAGATTATAATAAAAGCTGTCACTGTTTTTTGTGTGCTTTCCATGTGTAGCAGCTTAGCAGGGACCTGTCTCCCCTCCTTCAGGCCGTCAACACCTCTGTATTTATACTGGGTCTCTCATTTCCAGGCTTTCCCTTTTTAGGGTCTGAGGTAACTCAGAATCAACACTTCTCGGCTGAGACAGCGCTTGTGTTCGACAAAACACCAGCCGCTCCTCTGCCTTCCTCTTCACACCCATTCTGTGTTTCTTCTCTAGCTTTAGCACAGTTTCTGCTAGGCAAATTGAATGCAACTTCTAGTTTGTTAACAAAATCAGCTGTTCCAGGCTCTACCGTCACTGGTGGTGACAAACGCCCCTCCCTGGGACCATCCCTTCTCTCTGCTTACACCTTCGGCTCCTGTGCTGAGGGTCTGTGAGGAGCTCAGAGCTGCCGAGTCGTTTCAGCTTCTTTTTTTATTCTTATTTTTATTATTCTCACAAGCATTTTAATACTCAGTAAACCAGTCTTGTGAGCTGCTACTGGTCTGGACCTCTCTGCCGCCGCTCTGTAGCTTGTTTCCCTCTGCTCAGGAGTTACTGGTGGTGTCTGGTTAATAAAAGGTAGTTTGCAAGGAAACCTGCCCCTGTATTTCCTGAATTTGCAAGAGCTTTAAGAGGTAACTGGTGATGCTTTCAATCCCTCTCTTTTGCCCTAGAGCACACCAGCAACTAAATTGAGACTTGTTTTTCAGTGAACTGTACACAGATAATATTTCTCTGTCAGGTTTCCTGGCTGGGTGCAGTCACGAGAGGTGGCTGGGACGCGTGTTGAGGAGAGCGGTGCTGTTTGGAGTGGAAGCCAGCGAGGTTCTGGCTGCAAGGAAGAAACTCGCTCAAATTCCCTCAGGACAGGCCTGGCACAAGGGACCTGCACAGACGTAAAGGGAGGAGAGATTTGGCTGGCAGCGTCTTTATTACTGGTGCTGGTGCATGAGCCAGACTGGATTTCCCAATCCAAGACAGGCAGTCGGGGCTGGCAATGAGCGCAGCCCATCTTTTTCCCTCATCAGCCACAATAAATACAGAGCTTCCTGGTGCCAGCTTACAAAGGAGCAGTTCTCAGCGAGCATGGCAAACTTCAGGCTTAAAAACCCAGTGCTTCTAGGTGTAAAGTGCTGAGTGAGGTCTCTGGCTGTGCCTTGGCTGAAGACACCTGCATGGCTGTGGTGTGGGTCCCCTGCCCACGGGCAGGCTGTGGGGCAGAGCTGTCCCTTTCAGTTGACAGCCCTGGACACATGGTTCAGGGAGGCAGGATCTTGGGGACATGGCAGCAGGTGCCAGGGTATGGAAATGGGGGAACAACCAGCAGCAGTGACAAAGAAAAACCTGTCCTGCTCCTTTGTGCCCCTCTCTGCAGATCCCAGGATCAGGAGGAGTAGGTCATGCTCCTCAGCTGCTCATAGAATCGTAGAACGGTCAGAGTTGGAAGGGACCTTAAAGATCACCCAGTGCCACCCCCTGCCCTGGGCAGGGACACCTCCCACCAGACCAGGTTGCTCCAAGCCCTGTCCAACCTGGCCTTCAACCCCTTCAGGTGGTGCTTCTCTGGGCAACCTGTGCCAGGGTCTCACCACCGTCACAGCAAAGTATTTCTTCCTAATACACCATCTCAGTCTCCCCTCTTTCAGTTTCAAACCCTTCCCCCTCGTCCTATTCCTCCCCTCCCTGACCAAGAGTCCCTCCCCATCTCTCCTGGAGCCCCTTTAGGGACTGGAAGGGGCTCTAAGGTCTCCCCAGAGCCTTCTCTTCTCCAGGCTGAACCCTCCCAACTCCCTCAGCCTGTCCTCACAGCAGAGGGCTCCAGCCCTCCCAGTATCTCCGTGGCCCATCTTTCCTCTGCTCACCTCAGCTTGGTTTCAGATCCCTTGGCCCATGCTGGTTGCTCCCAGCGAGGAAAGGGGTTGCTCTTGAGGGAACATCCTTGGAGATGGGGACTGTGTTTTGGGGAGCAGGGACTGCCTCCCAGTTCGTAGTGGTGCTGGTGGAGGGGCTTGTGTATGATCCCTTTGTGAATGTTTTGCACCTCTTCCCACCAGTTTCTGGTGAATTCAGTCCGTGTGAGGCATTGCAAGCCCCCAGCCTTCCTCCCTGGCTGCATAAATGCCCCGGCATCCTCTGCTTGAGCAGTGGGAGGAACATACTCCCCTCTGTCTCAGAAACCAGCTCAGTCCTCAGGCTGGCTCCTGGTTGTGTGGGAGCCCAGGCAGGGGCAGTCTGCCTTAAAGGATCTCCTGAAGCTTTGGAGCAATATCTGTGCCACACATCCTCTGTCAGGTTACCTGAGATAGCTGCTATATTGGGTGCTGAAGACAGATAGGGGCAGATTCGCCTGCACATTTGTGGGAGCACCTGTGCTGTAAGGTTTGGGCTATTACAGGTACACAAAAATAAGTATTGACGACATCTCTTGGGCCCCAGCGTAACCCTGTGCAGACTGGCCAAGCTGGAGAAACTCGTTAAAATAGCATTTGCAGTGCAGATGGTGACAGAAGTTCAGCAGTTGCCACTGTAATCACTGGTGCTTACACAAAACAGTCTAATGGATGCTTCTCACTACAGTGTTCAGGGAGTCACAGCGTTTGAAGATCCTTAAAGAGCTTTTCCACCAGCAAAAGGTGTAAAATGTCTGGGAGCCTCAGAGAATTGAAAGAGAGAAGAAAATGATTTAATAAAGGGCCATGGACTGGAGAATCTCTGGGTTTAATGGTTAGAGTCTCCCATCAGCTGAAGCAGGACTTGACTCAGGCTCAAAAGAAGGAAAATTGGAAATCTGTACCAGAGAGAGGATTATGTGGTTCTGCTACACTTAAAGCACCTGGCGCTGCTGATTCAGGAGGCCGTGACTCCTTATCCTGGAGGAGAAAGTGGGACGTATGTTGGAAGTGACCTCTCATCCCCTTCCCCATCAGCTCAGGAGCTGCTCGCTGTCACTCTCACCTTAGGAAGGGGGCATCCCTAAGCTAAAGGCCGAATAGTGTTTCTGGGGGCTGGATGCTTCCAGATCGCAACGAGCCAAGTGTTGCTGGGTGTATGAGAGTATTGGGAGGCAGATGCTGTTGAGAAACACACTGTCCATGTGTGGCTTCTTTTAGAAACCCACAAGACTGGAAGTACCAAAATAAAAGCAAGGGGAGTTGCGGGGGGGAGTGGTGTATGTGGCCAAAACACCCACCCCAGGCCATTTTGTAAGCAGACTTGCATTTATTGCCGAGTAGAGGCTCTGGCTACCGGGAATGGCATCACGTATGTCCGCAAACATGAACAGGGCTGACAGCGGAGCAGGGGACAGAAGGGGAGATGAAAAGGGTCGCGAGTGGCAGGCTGCCTGCCCCAGGGCTGGTCAAGCCCCTGCTGAGGAGCAGGAGTGCTGCCTTGCTGCTCTGAGGGGTGGGCAGGGGGGGAATTTTCTATCAGCTGGAACTGGTTTCATTCCCAAACTCACCTCAGGTCTGGTGATTAAGGTCTCACAAACTCCTCTGCTCCAGGGGCTGTGTACAGACTGGCAGCTGAGCACCCTCGTAGGAGCTTGGTGTGCTCTTGCCTGCCTGGCAAAGGACAGCTCCTCTCCAGTTCAGGCTGTGGAGCTGCTCTGGCCGCCAGCGCTGAAGCTCTGCTGTGCTTGCAGGGCCTGCCCAGCGCCAGTTAGGGATCAGAAGCAGTCAAGATCTTTATGGCTTGTTGGTCTGTCTCCTCATGGGGACATTGGTTCTCACAGCACAGCTGAGGTCCCAGGCCTCATACTGGCCCACCTGAGCCATCTCATCTGGTATGCTCTGACCATGGCACTTCCAAACCCACCACCCACCTACTCTTGCCAAAGCCATGAGGTCTGGCATGTGTGACACTAGAGAGTTTGGTGTCCTCTGACTGCCATTCACATGGAGTGTAGGCTCAGGATGCTCCTGCAAAATGGTTTTTGCCTGGAGTCCGTTGACAGTCTAAAACTCTGATGAGCAGAACACTGGACCTCCAAGTGTACCGTAGCAGAGATGCCTCCCCTGACTCTAAATCATCCCATTTGTAGACTGAGGCCAGAGTGGCCATGGTAGCACTGAGCTCGCTGCGGGCTGATAGTGAATTCAGCCACGTAGGGTTACCTGCTTTCAGGTCCTGGAACTGCAGTTTATCTCAGGGTCTCTGTACAGCCTGGCAGAAGCTATGATATTTATTTGGGAATGAGAAGTCTGTTTAATTTGGGCCTGCCCTAATTGCTGGCATGAAATCCTTAATTGTGTCATTAAACTATAAAGATCATCAATATGCTTTGATCCGACAAATAAAGATTCCTTGTGTTCAGGGTGAGTCACAAATCCATGAGTCAGGAGAAACAAACAGATCACAAGTAAATGGCGATAAATGAACAGATTGGAGAGAAACAGCGTTTTGATGTTGCTAATCAAATTGTATAAAAGGATCGAAGCACTGCAAGGCTTTGGTGGGTAATCCGAGACAGAGTTTTTCAACTAATATTTTGTTTTTTCTCTTTCTATATGCAGACGACGTTTCCTGTGACTCCATCGCTTGCAACAAGCCCCACGATGGCTTTTAGTCCCTACCTGAGTCATGTTTCTCCTGGGATGGGCTTGGTTCCTGCAGAGCTTTTACCAAATACTCCTGTACTGGTTTCCGGAAATCCTACTGTTACAGTACCAGGAGGCTCTGCTGGGCAGAAACTGATGCGTACGGATAAACTGGAGGTATTTGGACGTCTGATACGATACTGCTGATGGAAAAGAACAGGGCTGTTGCTCTCTGCTAGAGTGACCCAGTGCAGCGTAGCGCAGAGTTTAACTTGCAGCTTCCCTCGCACAGTGTGCTGCTCCCTGCTCGAGCAGATTCTCACGTGGGGTCTGATCCCAAATCCTCAGAAGTCACTAGAAATTTGGGAGCGCTCTTCTGATTTCAGTGGGCATTAGAGCAGGGCTGGGATTGCTGTTTTATGTATGCGACCTGCTACACTTTAAAAAATGCAAGTAGATGGTCTGCCCTTTGGCTGAGCTTAGTGGGAGATGTGTTGGAAGTAACAGCCACTTTGCTTGTCTTGGCTTATTGAGCTTTTGCAGAAAGCTTGGAGCATTACACTGTTGGAAATGCTGGGCACAGGGCATCTTCTTCCCCTCCCCAGCCGGCTGGGCGTGCTGGGGCTTAGTGCTGGAGGAGCTGTAAATGTCTTTCAAACGCTAAGCAGAGGCTTTGCAGGAGATAAGGACTGAGGACCTGAATTCAGAGGCCCCTGCAGGTGTAAATTACAACGCAGGAAGGCAAGGGAGAAGGGTGTAATTTCCCAACATGGTGTTTTGTGTTATGTACTTTATATTGCCTTGCTGATTCCTTCTCTTCTGATGTGATGTCTTACCTTTTCCCACGCTCAGTCTGATAGCGCGCTGGTACGTGATCTGTACCACCAGCTGTAGTCCTCAACAATTTCTCTTGGTTCTTGAGACAAGGAAACCTTGCAAATCCGTTTTTTTCTTTGAAGCTTCAGTGCTTATGACTTACAAACATCTGCAATATCATTGTTAGGCTGGCAATTTTTGATAACACCTCACAAACGCGTTGCAGTGTAATGGAACATGCTGTCACCTAACCCCAGGGTCAGAGTGTTATTGTGGAGGGCAGTGAGACTCTTCATGTGAAAGAGGTCCTCATGTTTAAGGAAAGATACTTGTTGCAAATAATGGCACCCTGCAACATTTAGAATTAAATATTCTACCTGGGAGTGAGCTCCGTAACAAATTCTTAATCCAGCTGAGACACAAATGAGAGAGTTATTAACGTTTAAGCTTTAGAGGCAGGGGAGGAATCCTGAGCTCCCAAAGTTTTGGCAAAATGATACTGACTTCCCAGGGTCGCTTTCCCTTCTGCACAAATTCTGTCCTTCACTTGCATTTGCTAATTGGCCTTGGTACCCGTTGTGGGTTTGTCCGTGCCCTGCGCCAGCACCGGTTGCCCCTGTGACTGTTGGTGTATGTGCTACCTGAGATGAGCGTGGATTTGGCATACACACATAGTTTAATGTGGCCAACAGAACTGGTATTATGTGTTGAAAATACTGAATGAAGAGTAACTGGGTGTCCTGCTCAACAATGTGACTTTCTTTTAAGGTTTGTCGAGAGTTTCAGCGTGGAAATTGCACACGTGGTGAGAATGATTGCCGCTATGCTCACCCTATAGATATTGCAATGATAGACACAAATGAAAATACTGTTACAGTTTGCATGGATTACATCAAAGGTCGATGCTCTAGGGAGAAATGCAAGTACTTTCATCCCCCTGCACACCTGCAAGCCAAAATCAAGGCAGCTCAACACCAGGTGAACCAGACAGCTGCAGCTGCAATGGTAAGTAGAGCTCTTCTCAAGCTGTATTTCCATTGCTGAGAGATCTCATTTGTGTCATACGTGTCACTTGTGGAAAGTAGAGTGCTTTGTAGATGGCTGACTAGAGAGCTGAGAGCATGTGCAATACGAATCGCATCTCTTCATCCTTTCTGTGTGCTCACCATAGCATGAAGCCCTGAGTGGCGCGGTGCTTCTTGCCAGCTAGGGACATGGTGGCAAACCCTGTCATTCTCTGAGGTGACAGCAGCACCTGGAACCAACTCCTTCCCTGGCTGAGTCGTGGGTGTCAGTTTAGCTTCCTCAGTGCACAAGGAAAGCCAAGACTGCCCATCCCATAATACATCCTTTGCAGGGGGATCCTGGCCCGTTGAAGTCAGTAGCGAAATTTCCACTGACATAAAAGCAGACAAGGTATCAGTTGTTCGATCTCAGCAAAGTTGTGCCAATACCTTTGGCGAGGCTTAGTGAAGTGACAAGGCTCAAACCAAGGGTGACTTCCCGAACTGGGATGTTCATCCCGGGGAGGGAAGAAGAGCCCCAGGGGGATTGTAGCCATGTGTATAAATTCCTGATGGGGGAAGTAAAGAAGACAGAGGCAGATTCTTCTCTTTGGTGCCCAGTGAAAGGACAAGAGGCAATGGGCGCAAACTGAAATTCAGGAAATTCTGTTTAAACATAAGAAAAAAGCTTCTTTACCGTGAGGGAGATCAAACACTGCTATAGGTTGCTCCACCCTCGGAGATGCTGAGAACCTGCCTGGGATGCGGTCCTGAGCAACCAGCTCCAGGCAACCCTGCTTTGAGCAGAGTGTTGTGTTGGCCTGGGGGATCTTCAGAGGTCCCTTCCAACCTCATCTCTTCTGTGAATTTTTATTACGTTTTTTTTTAATAATGAATATTAAAAAAAGTTCTTGCCTTCTTTTTGATTTTGAAGTTAAGGCTACTAAAATTTTTTTAAAAAAAAGACAGTAAAAGGTTGCTTTTCATTCATGGTGAATTGTAATGCAAAATGAGGAAGATTATAGAAGTTAAACAACAGCTCTCCTTGTAGTATCAATCTTACCTGGAATGTAATTTGCAGAACCAATTTATACTGCAGCATTTATTTGTCCTGCAGAGTTTATTTATTAGATTTCTTACTATTTTTGTTATTGTTGAAACAAGAGCCCAGGTCTGTTGAAAAAGAACCTTCTGAAATACAACTCTTGTGTTCTTTACAATTGAATCTTTACTTTTTCACTAATTATCTAGGAGGCTACAACTTAACCAAAGCCAGTGCATGTTTTATTCATGCTCCTGGCTTCTCTTAAAAATGTAATTAACCTTATTTGTATGCTGTTAACTAGAACCTTTAAAATATTTATTGATGGCTTGTTGCATCACCCCTGCTACCAAAACACCTTGCATTATTCATTGGCTTTTCAAGGTTTGATGCATTTACTGTACCTCTTGAGGAATAAGACTTTATTCAAGGGAAGAATGGTGCCCGGTTTTCTTGGATCAAAAAAAAAAATCCCATATACCAGACAAATGGGTGTTCCTTCTACAAAAGATTTGGGATGACTTCAAACCTAAATTCAGAAGGTATCTCTGAGGTTACTCGAGGTGCACAAGAAGTAGCTGAAGACACTTGGCTGAAGTCTGTGCCGCGAAGTCGGATGAAGAAGGTCAGGCTCAGTCCCCCCAGCCCAGGGTGGCACTGGAGCAGGGGCCTGAACCTCCCCTCTCTGCCAGCCCCAGTGAGGAGATTTCTTTACTTTTAAAATTTCCTAAGGCAGAATAATAGCTGACTCGCCACTAGGCCGGGTAATGACTCAGCTCCCCCCCCTGGTAGTGCATGCCTCGTCTTTTTAATATATTGTATAATGCATTCATTTTTTTTTTAATTTTTTTTTTTTCTCTTCGCCTCCCCAAAAATGTTGCTCTCTCTTGACACACCTCTGCTTGCTGGTTTTGTTACTGTGCTTGACCCCCCTCCCCGGCCCATTGCCATCATGTGCTCGCTGCCTGCTAATTAAGACTCAGCCAGCTGTCAGATCACTGAAGCGACCGCTGGAGGCAACCTGTGACCTGGTACTTGGACCTTTCACCTTCTCGCTTTGCACGTAACCATCGTAATCTGCATGAATGCCTTCCGCGCTTGGTCTGTGGTGTTAGTGCCCGCCTGGGGAGACTGCCCATCCCAGCCAGAAATGTTGCAGCCTCCGCTCAGACGTGCCGATCCTGCGCCCTCTGCGCCAGCCCCAAACCCAGCTGCGTTTTTTTGGCAGCCGACAGCCTCGGGGCCGGGGCGGGGGGAGGTGGCAGCGCTGGGTTTTGAGATGTTGGTTTTTTTTTTCCAAACAGCAGCAGCTTTGGAGTTGTGAAATGCGGTGTTGGGGTGAGAATTGCACTCAGTAGGTCTGTGGTGTGTTGGTTGTGCCAGAAGACTGGGTGGTGCAGGACGGGTCCGGCAGCTTTTCGCGGCGTGCCCAACAGCACAGCCTTGCCTGGCGGGGTCCCGCTGGTACTGCCCTGCCAAGTGGGGCTCTGTGCAATGGGCACAGCACAAGTTTAGGACCTCTCCAGTCCTGGCAGTTCCTGGCATCGGGAGAAGCAGGGGGAGAGAGCTAAGCAGCACACATGGAGATCAGTGGTGGGTCACGTTGGGTAAGCAGAGGAGACTGCTGCCGCTGGCTCTGGTTCCTCCCCCCAGACCCGTATACCCCACTGTGGGGGATGCCTTTTGCTTCAGGCACGGGATCCGCTCCCCAGGCTTCTGTCTGCAAGCCGTCTTCTTATAAGCCATCTTTGATTATTTTCTGAGTCTCAAATGTATTTTGCCTGTGTTCGTGACACCCATAGTGAGGCAGAAGTCATCCTCCCAGTCTGCTGTCCATCCTGGCTCTGTAGAAGACAAACTCTTTCCCATTCACCCCGAGTACTGATTCAATGATCCAATACATCCTGCAAAAAAAGGCTCCCGTTGCCCAGCTGTAGGGGGGAAAGGGAAGAGTGGACACAGGGGAGCCCTGAAGCCTTCAAGGCGGTGTTGTTCCCCATTCCCGGAGCTGGAAAGCATAGCTGATCTGCTCCCCTTTCCTTCTGAAAACTGGGATTTGGGTTTTTTAAGTAGTCGAGAGGATTCCTTATCAGGGTTTTAGACAGCAGCAACAGGAAACCTTGCCAGGGACCAGCTTTTGTCAGCAGTGGTGGAATTACCCTGTCAATGACATGACAGCCTCTCGCTCCCGAGTGCTGGCGGCCGGCACAGCCGTGTTCCCACAGCCAGCGTCGGCGCTGACCTGCGCAGTGCCTTGCTGCCCTCGCCGAGAGCCACCTCCCCACGGAGACACAGTCCCTCGGAGGATGGGAAAGCCCTTTAATTCCACTACCCTCCTGACCTCCCCTACTTAACAAACCCCATCAGCTAAGTTACTTTTAATAGTCTTCCTTCTCTGAAACACCTAAAGACTTGCAGCTGCCTTGCTGGAACGTGTCACCTCTTCTGAACCCTTGGGGCGGGCTGCACCAGGGAAGGATTCCCAGGGGTGATAAGAGCCATTGCCTCTGCTGCTCACCAGGGAACCGGCGCTGCCTCTGCCCTCTCTCAGGTTGTGTTGTGTCTGTCAGTCATGTCTGTGTTCCAGCAGGAATGCAGCTTTCCCAGCCCCAAAATGGGAGAGTGCCTGGTGTTTTTGTAGTGGGAATAGTTTGTTGGGATCGGTGCAGGCTGTCACATGGGCAATGAAGCCAATTAATCCTTTCAGCAGTGCAGATGGCAGTGCATAGGTTGCATACCCATGTGTGCACACAAGCACATGGGAAAAAAAGAAAAGGTCTCTGCTACATCTGGGATGGTCAGAGCTTGTCCAGAAGGACATCACAAGCAGCAGGGTGAGGTAAACTCACCAAAGTAAGTTCTTTGCTATAAGAATTTAGTCTAGCTCCTGTCCAGCGCTGGAGAGGCACTCGCTACAGAATTCAGTGAGGTCAAAATGTGGTGAGGTGTCTCCAGTTGCCTTTTGTGAGTGCTGCAGGATGCTCTTGGGGCATTCCTTCAGAACCAGGACACGGTGCAAGACAGAATTGTCTCCCCGTAAGCTGCTACAATTCCTGCAGGTCCTGGGACTGTTACAGAGACTCTGGCCCATTTCAAACGAGACACACTTGTTTGCTCCAGGGTCCCTGACAGATCCCCCTGCAGGACCTGTATTGGCCCAACTTCATCACGTGCCATTGTAGACACTTCCTGGACATTTGTAGATAGCCTTTCAGTGAGTGTGCTCCTGACTCAAGGCCCCTACTTGAATGCAAGGGCTGAAGAAGTGGTGAAGCCAGATCCCTCTGTCCCCCTGGGCTCTCCAGCACCTTGATATCTGAAATTAACAGATTGGCAACAGGAGGAGTGTGTCTTCAGGGCATGCTGCTGTATGGATGCTCCCCCAGCTGCTGGGATGGGAGAGGTGACCCAAAAGGTTGTGTCAAACCAGAAGCAGTCGGAGACAGGCTCCTGTGCCCACAGAGCCCACCTGGCAGAGCTTTTCTTCAGAGCACACTTCACAGCTGCTGCAGTGTGCTCGTTTCGTTAGGTGGCTTTGGAAATGTTACATTTATTTGGATTTCTCAACCCAGCTGCTGTTCAGGGAGCAGCAGTGGGACTGCCATAGCTCCTTTCTCTCCCTTGCTCCCAAGGGGCTGTAGCAGGCGTGGGGCAAGGGTGATGCTGGAGAGATGATGGGGAAGACCATCGACGTCCCTTTGGCCTGTGGGTGTTTCATGCTCCCGCTGACTGCAACACTGGGCTCGGGGATTGTCCTGTAAAGAGCCTGGACGTTAACGGTGAGGTCTCAAAGCCTTCAGCTCTTCTGCTTTTGGCACTGCCGTGATGGGATAATGGGCGTTTTGGGGTGGTGACAGCCTTTGGCCGAGAAGCAAGGAGTCAAAAGTCCATTATGTGCCTGGCAGAGTTGCTTTGCTATAATTAGTAATTATTTTTCTGAGGCAGATTTTGGAAGCGTCTGAAAAAGAATGTTTTGCAATCACGCACAGTAAGGAGCAGGAATTTAAGCAGCAAGTTCTTCGCTCGCTGTAAATCTGTAAAACACCTCTGATGTAAGTGGAGCTACTCCAGTCTCTACAAGCTACAAATCTGTCCCATGCCTGAAGGAACATTCATGCAGCCATCATTAACAATACAAGATGTAGATACGGTCAGATTTAATGCAGATATCAATGAAGGCTTCCCTAGAAATGGAAACTCTTAGATCTTTACCTAAAAGATCTCATCCCAAAATATAGACCTTCGGCAAAAGATTTTGGTTGTCTGTGTCTGACAATGTTGTCTCATGTTTGACTGCTGTCTTTTGGTTCTAGCCAGAAGAAATCTGGAAAGATTAAGTGCTAATGCTGGCCCTGGCTGCCTGCTGGCATTAGCAGAGGATGTGTGCATGTCTGAGGGCAGTTTTGCAAATGCAATTTCTTCTTCTAATTTTCTTTTTTAATATTAAAACCACCTAAAAGCCACCATGTGAACAGAGATAGGCTGGAGTAATGTTTTGCCTGGAAGTATCTTGCTTAACATTTCTCAGATGAGCAGTCTCCTATAGCGTATTAAATTTAAAGTGAAACCTCTTTCTAGATGGTGACAAACTGTTGCAAGCTTTCACTTATATTCTGTTGTGTGTTGATCTTCATAACGCTTTAAAATCTCTACTTGTGTCCTTTCTTCTGAGTACTGTGTGTTCATAGCCTTAACCCTTCATTAGCTGAACCTCCTCCATTGCCTACCCTTCACTGCCACCTATTAAAAAATAAATAAATAGAAGTGATAACCCTCTTTTACAGCCATTGCTTTGCTACACGATATAGACTAACACAACTAGGCAGAACTGACCTGATTCTGCATGACTTCCACATGCGTAAATCTCATTGACGTCAATGGGAGCGTTATGTGCAAAAAAGACTGCAGGGCATAATTAAAAAGGACCCTTTTCTGTCACATTATGGAGAAAAAAAAAATGTGGTTTCTACTTGGGTACAATGAAAAGCTGTAAATCATTGGAAACATTCCTGTCTCCTAAGAACCTGACATACTACTTTGCTGTTGAGACATGCTTGAGTGAATGATTAGCAACTCACTGAGAAAAGTTCCTGAGTTGGGTTAATGCTTTTTACCAAGTCTGATCATGAAACAGGTTTGACGGGTGGAAGAAGCCCGGTGGTGTGATAGAACAAAAAGAGAGGATTTGTCTGATAGCAAGGCCCACCCAAATCTTGTTGGAACACCAGATTTGTGAATGGCTTTTTCCACTATTAATAACGAGCGAGCAGTATTTAGCTGTTGGAGGCCACCTCCTAGAAATTGGGGGCGGATCCGAATCCGCTGGTGGTGAGCTGTGCCACTGGTGCAGGGGGTGGAGAATCAGGCCCATTCTTGACCACGTATCTCAGCCTCTCCACCAACGAGTGGAAATACGTTTTACTAGGAAGGTGATGTTATGGGTATAGTTGGCGACAGCTATGGCTTCACCACCTGAACACATGAGTCAGCTGCACACGAGTGTGCACGCTTCCACACGTGCACGGGTATGTGTAGGGAGGTGCTGACACAGGCAGAGACAAGCATCCCTTATTTTTCCACGGCATTTGTTGCTTATGCTTATTTTCTTGGGTCTTAGTAGTCATCTACTATATTTCTCTTAGCTGGTTTGTTTTTTTTTTTCAAAATGCTTGTTGCCTTCAACTGTTCCTTGTAGTATCCTGTCCAGACCTCTCCCCTTCCTCCTCCTCGTGCCTTTTTTTTTTTTTTTCCTGTGTGCCCAAGTCAGTCCTGCTGAAAAACTCCCATAGCATCCCTCCCCCTCGACTCCGCTCCTTCTTCTGGTTCCTTTACTAACTGCTTTCTTAGTGCAGTTGTGCTTTCTCCTACTCCTTCTACTGTGATTTAGCCGCCCTTCTCTTTCCCATCTCGCTAAGTTGACACAGTTGCAGGTGATTTGCAGCTGAGACCCCCTATTATTTATTGCATGTTTGATCTACGTCTGGGCCCCTTTTTTTACTCCACTTGTCTTTAATGACTCCCTTATCCACAGGCCCTGCCGCCTGGTGCACTTCAACCTTTACCAAAGAGGCCAGCACTTGAAAAAAACAATGGTGCCACCACAGTCTTTAACCCAAGCGTTTTCCACTACCAACAGGCTCTAGCCAACATGCAGTTGCAACAGCCTACATTCATCCCTACAGGTAAGTGTCTCCTTGCTTTCCCCAGCATCCGAGTTGTCTTTTTATGACCTAGGCGTTGAGCTAGTGAGCAGATTTGTAAGAGCCCCTAGTAACAGAACATCAGGATGTGGTTTCCTATTGAAAATGGATGAAAAGTTAATGTGTATTGTTTGACTTCTTTTTCCTTCATCTTCTAAAATTCAGAACTTCTCACTCCTAAAGATCCCTTCTTAGCCTTTTTGTTTGGTTTGGGGATTGTTGGGGTTCTTTTTTAAGTGGTCAAACTAAGAAAAATGTCTGCATGTTTCTTGAATTCATACTTTCTGTTTCTCCTCCTTATGGTTCAAGTAGTTAATCCCAAATTAATTCTTTGACTCGTGCATAGCACTCTTACGGACTCATGTTAAAATGTCTAGTGGACCTCTATGCAGATCCGCCTGCTGACTTGAAGCTACAGGGATCTTTCTGAGCTTCTGTCTCAGTGACCTACATGTTCCCGCAGCCGTGATGTTTATAGAGGGAACAGTTCGTCTTTAGTAAATACAAATTACATAATCCTCTTTAAAGGCATATATTTCCCTTTTGCTTGTCTTTTGACCAGTGTGATAGCCTGAGCTTTTTAAAAGCAATTTAACTCCCAGCTTTTAAGGTCTCAGAGTAAAATTGAAAGATGCAGTTCAGTAATTCATATAGGACTTGAAATATGCATGTGGCAGATGTGAGTGCTGACTAGCCAATTAACCTCTGTTCACTGCAGCCAAGCGAAAAACAAAACCTGCTTAGAGTAGTAAGTACGATAAGTGGCCGAATTAGGAATATTGCAGAGCTGATAGCTCATTTTTTAGTATCATTATTGTCATTGCAGAGCATCATAAGGAAAGGGAGGCCCAGTGTTTTTAACGTTTAATGCTGTATTCATTTGCTGGATGGTGTTTACTAAAACATACCAAGTGCTTCTCTGAGCTTGGCGCCTCGAGGTGAATGCCATGGACCTGCACCTCGGCCTTGGCATTCCTTGGGGTCAGGGGAAAAGCTTCAGAGACAATTCTGTTCTGAGAACGGACTGTCTCAGGTGTGTCTTAAGACCCAGACCTTGTGCTCCTGTGACCTTTCTGTTATGAGAGCACTTGGGGACACTCAAAACTTGGCAGCTGCTGAGATGTTCTTCCAGGGAAGTGGAATCTTGAACGGAGAGATGGAGGGAGGGACTTGAGCAGTAGCCTCCTGCCCTGTGCTCTGCAAAGTGCTCTTGGAGGGGCTGGGCTGAGCCGACCTTGGCACTGCTCCGCTGGGTGCCAAGCGAAATACTTCTCCAGGAAACACTGACACCTTTGAGAATGCCAAGTCCCCCAGCTGGCTACACGCTCCTCTTCCTCGAGGTCGCCAAAGTTGGCGTAAGGACATGCATTTCTGAAGCGAGCACCATAAATTAGCTCTCACCCAACCCTCTCTGTGCTGTTGTGCCCTGGCTCATGGCAATGAAATTATGCGCAGGGCTGATGCGTAACAGGTCTGTTTGCTGGCACCTGCTCTCGTCCGAAGACATTAGTCTTGGGCAGAGCAGCACATTTCCAGTCAGAGGCCAAATCTCTGATGAATTGAGGTTACGCACACCCCTTATGCATCAGGCTGCAGGTCTGGCCTCAGCCTTTGGAGTGCTCTGGAAAGCAGAGCAGAGAGGTGGCACGTAGCAGCTCGTACCAAAAGCTGTTGCTTTGCTTAGTTTCTCCGGTTATTGAGAGATCAGTGTCATGGGTTGCCATGGCGGGGAGGGAGGGGGGAAAAGTCAGGGTGTCTGTTGAAAATGGAAACATCACTACAATTGTTTCAAGTCCAGAAAAAAAAAACCCTGCCTCTTTCAGCTTAAACTAGAGACTTTAAATCCCAGACCCAGCTTGCAGGAGTAAATTGCTTTTGGAAAGTCAGTTTTAACATGAGCATGATGTTCCTCTAAAGGCAATTTGTTTTCTGGTGACACGACCAGAAAGAAGTCAACACACCTGATACCAAAAAACCCCACCCAAACAACCCTGATTTCTAGGATAGGTCATACAATTTAATACCAGGGTGGGAGAAGAAAGATATTCTCTACTACCCAAGAATTCAAGAATTAATTTGGTTTGCTATGATCTCTTAAAACTGAGTTTAAACTATTTATGTACCAATATGCAGAATCTGTTTGCATGTGCTTAAATACTGAATGCTGCAAAGAGAATACCTGCTTTTTAGTTAAAGTGATTTCTAACACTGAAGCTTCACTAATGAAATATCCCTTTTGTTCATCTTTCCACGCTTCAATGCATGGTGTGCAGGGTCAGTTCTGTGCATGACACCCACTGCAAGCGTTGGTAGGTTTTTCTACACAAACTTCTCAACTTTTCCTAATCTGAAAGAGACAGCAAGTTTAGTATGCATCAGTGAGAAAGAACCTGGGTGGCTGAGTGGAGTGACTGTCTATCCGCTGTCTTCTTTGAGGCTTAAATGGTTTTAATTTCTGTGCAGTGCAGTGTTTCGTGTGACTAATAGGAGAATCCAAGGTAATGTGTTCCCACCCCTATTTAGTTCCGCTGCAGAGATAAAAATTTGTCACTTAAATGTCTTTACAACCCATTTAAGTCATCCAACAAAAGGAAATAGCAATGGGAGGATCCTCTTGGCTTATTTTTTTTGTAGCAGGCATCAGGTGGATTAGAGTTTGGATTTTCGTTTGTCCTTCTGAGGACATGGTAGGAGACTGGTTTAATAAGGGTGCTAAGGAGGAGCACATCTGGGGCCAGCCCCTCTGCCAGAGCAGGGTGCCGATGTACAGCGAAAGAAGCAGGGCTTAGACCATGGTCTGGCTGAAGATTCATCTCTTCAGTGAAGTGTCAGCCGTGCAGGTGCCAGGGACCGTAGGGAAGTACCGCTGCTGGTGCAGGTGGGATGCAGCGAGGCAGCAGGGCTTAGTACACACTTATTGCTGCTGCAGGGATCCAGTATGTTCAGGCTCAGCATCTGCGTCTCACTGGGAACCTGTGCAGGTCTTTGAGGGACCCTCCCCTCTGTCTAGAGCTGCTGGGCACAGCGGGATGGGTGAAAGCTAAGCTTTCGTCCTCCAACGAAGGTTATACAAGCTGACCAGCATCTAGGTGTGTGCCTGCTTCAGCCAGAGGGAGAGAGGCGAGAGTGGGAGCCCTGGGGAGGGTGCAGGGCTTTTGGGGAGCAGGTCCGAAAGCTTTGGCAGGAATGGCTAAGCACTCTGCTTTCCGACGTCTCCAGCCCTAGAGCGCAGGGAGGACACACCGCTTGCATGATGGGGAGCTGAGCCCTTCAAACACACCTCTGCCTGTAGGAAACCCCAGTCCATGTGTTCCAGCGTCCCGGGGCTGGAGCTCCCGTCCGGGGCTGGCCGTGTCTGTGCCGGGGTGGAGGGGAAGGCAGGTCTGCTTTCCCCGCTGCACGTTTGCAGGGATGGCCGGGCCTCCCCATGGGCTCCCCAACCCCGCAAACCTCCCCTGGGTTTGGGGGACGCCCACGTGCGCCCCAGAGCATCCCCTCCAGCACCGTGCTCTGCGGGATGCACAGCCTCAGGAGGCTGCTGAGCTCCCTGCCGCTGGGTTGTACTTTTGGGTCCTCTTTCTGCAAATTGTAGTTGTTCAGATGCATTCGTGTATTTTTCCCCTCCTCTCTCCATTCCCTACTCTCTCCATCCACCCCCCTCCCCAACCCCGCAAGAGGGGAATTTTTGCCAATTCTTCTATAGAATTAGGGTGGAAAGGAAGCACGCTGAATTTGTATGGAGAGAGCTCGGACTGCCAGCCGCTTGTTTGCCATGCCTCCAGCTCTGTCCCGCCCCGAGACATCGTCCCCGCTAGAGAGAGGCAAGAAAACCCGGTGAAAGGGCTGCGGCAGCCGCTGCGAAGTGCATCATGTACCTCTGGTTGCTGGCGGGGATGGGGTGGGAAGGGGACAAGCTTCCCCAGGTGGGGCGGGAGGGTGCGCTTGCCAAAATGTCCCCACCCAAAGGAACGTGCACTGGCTGTGTCTAACTCCCCATGGGTGCGAGCTGACGTGGGCTTTTGCTAGCACACCCGCCCTCTCCCCCCTTTGGAAATTTGGCCCTCGGAGTCTAATACATCATTGTTCTGCTTATAAATGTACTAAGTGTTGAGAATGTTTTGGTTTTTTCCTTAATTATAATTGTAATTGGCTTTTCCCCTTCTCTCTTGTTTATTTTTTTTCCCAACGCTGTCTTGCTTTGCACTGTGATTGCATGCTGCACCCCGATGTGTCCTTCATGACGATGTCACATGGCTTGTTGCTGTGATTCCTGCCACGCCCCCAAATCCACCACATGTTGCCATGGTTACATTTTAAAAAAAAAACAAAAAAAACAAACAAAAAAAAAATCAAAAAAAAAACAAAATAATATACGCTCCACCCTCCCGTATGTCGCTTCCATGGTTCCCTTCCGAAAGTGCCCATGATGCACGGTGCTACGCCCACCACTGTGTCTGCAGCAACAACTCCTGCCACCAGCGTCCCCTTCGCTGCAACAGCTACCGCCAATCAGGTTTGGCCCTTTCAATGGCTTTCTTTCACGTGTTCAGATCTCGAGGACCGGGCGAGGGCCGGATCCGGCGTGGGGCCGAGCGTGTGTGTGCGTGTGTCCGGGGATCGGTGAGGGATGGGCGGCCAGCCCGGCCGGAGCGTAGGGATGGGCGATTGGCAGGGGTGCAAGCGCTTCTCCCAAAACACCACCCCCCCACCACGTCCTGAAAAAACAAGGCTGTAAAACTCCCCACCCTGCTCTCAAGACCTACAGCGCTTCTGCTTTCGGTCTTAAGCAGAAATCCCACCCCAAGCATCTTTCCCCATGGTATTTTGGCATGTCCTCTCCTGGCTGGAAAGTGGAAGACAAAACAAAGCAGCTTCCCTCCACTGCAAGATTGGACTCTAAAAACAAACACCACCACCACCCCCAAAAATACCCCCCCCCACAAAAAACCACCCAAAAAATCGGGAGCAAGCCTATGAAGTGTGAAGTTTATTTCCACCAGTAACGTCACCCATCCCTACAGAAGTGACTCTGGATGTGCAGTCCGTGCCGTTGTAGCACTGCCATAAGTGTACAGGACTCCATGCATGTCTGCCGAGCCATAATTCTCTCCAAAACTTTCCTCTGAAGATACCGAGTTGTGATGGCTGCTTCCGCACCAGTCCTCAACTGTACATGCACAACCTGTCTTAGTGATGCTTCCTGGTAATTCGGTGTGCCACGACTTCTCCCAGTTAGACCAGAGGCATTTCAAACACTTTTTTTTTTTTAAATTATGACTATTATTATTGTTATTCCCCCACCACCACCCCAGTACTAATTTTAGCATTTTTAATTGTCATTCTCTCAGGGTTAGAGCTATTGCAAAGCAAGTGGTGTGTCACTTGGTTTTGTGGGAGGCCGTCAGCCGTGCCGAATGTCAGCAACATCTCGGGGGGGCTCCCTCTGGTCTTCCTCTAGTGCGAGGTCATGAGGCTTCCAGTGCAAGTTTTGCCTGCGTTAAGTCCTAGGCAGTGTTTTACTGCTCGCAGTAGGGATCGCTAGTCTTTTTTTCTGTGCTTTTGTTGTTATTTTCAGGTAGAGCAGGTCTTACTCATACTCATACCGGTCATAGGAAGAAAGGTGAAATTCCTGTGCAGCGAGCGTTGCTGTGTGAGTCCTGTTTCAGCCAGAGAGTTTCAGGGTGTTTCTGTCTCGCTGGTAGTCTGTGGGGGTAAAATCCCAGTACGAGCAACACGTACTCCGTGAGGCATCAGTAGTGATGCTGTTCTCTGTGGCAAAATAAAGATGTCTTGGGAACAGATCCCCTTTTATAAGCCACTGATGTACTTACTAACCCGAAACTGAAGACAGAATGAGCAGCCCCAGCTCAAGACAATGTTTTAATGTGTTGTGTTCTTTCTTTTTTTTTTTTCTTGCTGTAGATATCCCAGTTATCAGTAGATGAACTGAGTAGCAGCATGTTTGTTTCACAGATGTAGAAGTTCCCGATAGAACAGTAAGTTCCTTCTCGGCATTTCTCTTTACGGTGGACTGCTTTATACAAGGGCACGGCACCCCCCAGAAAGGCCGGGGGGGGGGGCTGGCTCGGGCAGAGGGACGGAGCCTGCGGGACCCCAGTGGCTTCACACTCTGCTGACTCAACTGAAATCACAGAATCACAGAATATTCATGGTTGGAAGGACCTTTGAGATCATCAAGTCCAACCACACACAAAAAAACCAACAAAAAAGAAGAAAACGCACACACCCCACACCCACCCACAGACAGACCCAACCCAACAATCTTGGGCACTAGGAAAGTCATTCCTCCTAACATCTAATCTAACCCTCCCCTGTTGCAGCTTCAGACTATTTCCCCTGCTCCTGTCATGATTCCCTTGGGAGAAGAGGCCAACCCCCACCTCTCTCCACCCTCCTTTCAGGGAGTTGTAGAGGGCAATGAGGTCTCCCCTCGGCCTCCTCTTCTCCAAACTAAACCTGCCCAGTTCCCTCAGCCTCTGCAGCACAGATACGGGCCAGCCCTGTGCTTACAACAAGTAATATCTCCTGCGGCTAAAAAATCTGTTTTATGGTGTTTGCAGCCTCCCTTCTTGTCTCCCCCTGCGTTTGATGGCTCTGTTTACAGGTTGCTCTTTCTCTGCACGGCTCCCAGCTGCCGGCAGGTGCCCCAGGGATTTGTGCTCTTGATGGCAAAGACTGCTCTGGGAATGAGTCAGCTGGAAAGGTGTAGCTTCTCTTTTGCTGTTAGTGGCGTATTTCCTTTCCTGGGGTAAGCAGGATTGGGTCGTCATCAGCTGCGGTGCGTCTGCGAGGCTGGCTTGGTCCGAGCAGAGACGTGCTGTTCTGCCTGGCTCACGGGGGGGTTTCTCCAGAGGTTCTTGTACGCGCATGAGACCGGGATGAGAGCCACAAGCGACGTATCCTTCACCCCGCCTGCAGATCCTGGGCTTCCCTAGGGCCCTGGGTTCCTCTGAGTGAGAGTGATGGAAGAGCTTGTCCTTTTCTTTGACTTGCAGGGTATTATTTCACAGTCCTAGCAGCAGTGTCATTTTTCCATTGCTTTTATTTGTCAGTGTTCGCTGATGTTCACGAGACAAAACCCCTTGAGGGTTTCAGTTAATCACTCTTATCTTTTTTACCCTAAGAGAGTAATGAGTAAGTTCAGCCAATTGAAGTAGAGGTCGCTAGATTTTCCTAGTGCAGGCCATTTAGTTATGCTAATTTAGTTAGCATGCATATATATATAAAAATATAATTTAGTTAGCATATTTAGTTATGCTATAGCAGGCCATACGCAGTTATGCAACCCTTTTCTTCCTTAGGTCATGTGGGCAAGTACTTAAATGTTGGAAAATAATTTGGCAAGCAATTCTTCAGTTATGTCTTTAGCAGTCAACAGCAGTTACTCATGTTGGTGGTGGCCCTTATCTCTGCTGACCTAAATAAACTACTGTATGTATAAATGGCCCAGTAACGGTGGCCGTGGACCCCTGTCAGTCTAGCGGTGACACCGAGCTGTCCCCGCTCGGGGAGGTGTTGTGTGTTACACGGTGTACTGCTCTCCCAGACAGCAGACAGAGGTGACACCTGACGTGTTGACCCATTTCCATAACACGTGCTAACAGTCTCTTCCACCTGGTAGGGAGAATATTTGCATGGGAAGAGCCTGGTTTTTTAACTCTTTGAGATTGTTCTCAGCATTTATTTCAGGAAACTTTTTTTTTTTTGTCTGAATTCTTTTCACTTTTCTGTATGTGTGCTTAAACTCACGCTGTCAATAGTGAGTGATCTCAGACTAAGCAAGGAACTTCTTTGGGGTGTTTTTCTTCAGCAGGTAGGGAGCACGGTGCTGTCTGTCCTCAGCCGTGCTGCTAGGGATTGGGAAAAACCTTTGCTTGGAAGAAGTTGGTCAACGTGTTGAATTTGATGGGATTTGCTGGGGATCAGGCACAGAGAGAGCCTGGGTAAAACACTACGCGAGGGCAGCGTGAGCACCTCCAGGAGTCACTGCTCCTCCACTTCTCCTCTTAACACCTCGCAGCTGTAGGACATCAACCCACCTTCAGAGGCTGGTAGAACAGGGCAATGTTCCCCAGCATCCCCAGTGCTCGCAGACCCACCAGCGACCCTTTCTGTGCGGCAGCATGTGTGTTGCAGTCCAGTTCCTGAGCTGTTACCCGCTGTGTCCCTGCTTAAACTAGAGGCCACCAAGTCTCTGGAGGACACATCATTTCACGCTACCACCCGAGCGTGTGAAGTTGTGCGTGTGCTCAAGCACTTTGCCAGAGGAGGTCCCTGGTGGGCGCTGCACGGTGCCGAGGAGCAATTCCCCGGGCTGCAGGAGCTGGGTAACTCAAAACACTCACTGCTCTGGCAGATGGATTTCTTTTCCTCCGTGACTGGCGAGGTCCTTGTACCCAGGCTGGCTGGCCAACTCAGCCAGAGACACAAGTCTTGGGTCCTTCAGGGGAGGATTTTCACGGGTACATCCCAAGAGAGGTGGTTTGCTCCCTAAAGAGGGTCCTCTGAGCAGAGGGTTTCTGTGTCTGTGTTTTGTCCCTGAGCCCGAGTCGCCTTTGGCTTGTGGCTCCTTAGGATCACATTTTGCCGTGTCTACCTGTGGCTCGCTCTGAAGGAAACGGGAGTGAACAGGGGCCAGGGATTTCTTTGTCTCTCTCCTTGGTCACGCCCCACCTACCATCCTGTCTCAAAAAAAGAGGCTATTATTCACCCAGCTCCCTCTTTGGCTACTTGTCTTGTCAGCGTGTGTGAACGGGAAGTCCCAGGTACAGATGAAAGAGGATGCCAAGTGTGTTATTAACAATTTCACCCTGCGTCAGAAAATTAAGGGAATAAAATGTTTTCTCTCTGCAACATACTAATGGCAACCTCTTGGGCAACACAGTGAGGATGCAGATGTATGTTATTAGAATGACTTTCATTAAAATACAGATATTTCTCTCCCTAACTTCTCCCTCTTTCTTTGTTCTTGTTTTTCTCTTTCCCCTGCAGCAGAACCATGTTGAAATTCTGAAAAGTAAAATTATGGAGCACCAGGACTTCTTGGTGGGAAGCTGCGCATGGCCTTTCTGTATATATCCCCTCTTCCCTCTATCGTTCCCTACCACCTCGACAGTAAGCCTGTTGCAGCCTACATGTTAACCAAAAACTGATCAATGGGAATGTCAAAAAAAAAAAAAAAAAAAAGCACTATAGAAACAATTAACAAACAGCGCTCTGTTATATGAGATATACAAGTAGAAAATTATAATAGACTTTTATAACACATTACTTTAACACACTTAATCATTTTATGACTACCATCCTGAGAAGTGCGTCTGCACAGCGGACTGTTGGTTTACTGTATACTATCGATGGATAAATGTTTGTCTTGTTTTTAAAGTGTTATCTTACTGTTTTGTTTACATCATAGTCTATTGATTTGTTTTAAAGTGTACATCATTATCAAGTATACTCAATACCATTTTTTCATTATTGTTATGTCTTAAGTTTTCATATACTGTAGGTTTTGTGGGGTTTTGGTTTGTTGTTTTTTTTTTTTTACTAAAAATGTTATTGTGGGAAACAGGAATTATGTGCTTGAAAAACACGACACAGGAATGTTCTGCCCTTTGCTGGATTTTGCTGTTAATGTCAGCTGGTGTTAAACGCTCCTTTTATCATTGAAAATTTGCCTTCCGTCAGAGTCCCCAAATTTTTAGTACAAGTGATATGAAAGGATATGAGAGGACAGCTATCATTTTAGTCCAGTTCAGGGTATTTGTTTCCATACAACGAGCTGATTCTGGAAACTTTTGGCAAAAAAAAAAAAAAAAACAACTCACAAAAGGCCATGCTCAGTAAGGGAACAGGAAGGATTTGCTCAGGCTGTGATGGGCACCGAGGGATTTCTACAGTTCTCTTGTCCATTGAAGTGCATTCTCAGCTGCAAATGGCGCACAATCTCTCTTGCTGTTCTCATGGTGCAGTCCAAAAGAAAACAAAAGTGAAAATAACAGGTGGTGAAGTGAGAGAGCTTCAGTTGGGCAAGGGCAACGCCAGGCGTTAGCTGGAGTGGACCCACGGCCGTGACTCAGCCCAGGCTGGGTGGTGCCCTGCCTGGGGGCTTGTCTCCACTAACCACGCTGAAACATTTCCACCTGAAATCTTAACGTGGCTCTTCTTGGAATTTTGTCAGCATGCACTGATTATTAATCAGTGTTTTCCTTAAGTGGGTGATTTTGCCCCATGATTTCTGGCCCTTTAAAGCAAACATAGCAGTAGCAGAGCAGGAAGAGGCTCAGCGTAAGCTTTTTGCCATAGATAAACATTCACCTTAAGGGAGCTCTGGTAGGTCAGTGGATGTATTTTGGCACCTTCTACTTGATCAAGAGCAATGTTTGCCACACAACAAGGGCTACTTGTCAATACCTCCTTTTCATATGCACCAATAAGACGATTTCCAGCCCCTGCACCCTGGACAGCCCAGCCTGTCGTCACGCTACATTGCTGAACAATCTGGTTGCAGAATGCATTTTCGTTGAGGATACAGCCGCGTTCATCCCTCTCATAGCTCTACAGTATCATTGGCATTGTGGAAGAGATGGATTTGCTCCGGTAAATCCGTAAACTCTGGTCTAGGAGAAAGAGAGTCTTGTTATTGAAACCAAGCGAGAGGCCAGTTCCCGGTGTCCGGAGGACTGGCCACCCTGAGCTCACAGTGGTCCTGTAGGGTGCCAAATTTTGACAAGCAAGTTGCATTTTCTTTTCCAAGTTCCTTGGCCTTGGTTAGAGTCTTTCCTTGCCCCCTGTCCTCCCTCCAGTGCGAGCACAGGTAGTTTGCTAGACGTGTATCTCCATGGACCACAAGTGATGGAGGGACATCTAGGGCACAACCAGCCTGTCCCAGGGCAGGCGCTGACCCTCTGCCCGTGGAGACTCCTTCCTAGTGAGAACCTGTGAGGAGTCCAGCTCAAAAAGACCTTGAGGCAGAAGGGATCTCTCCATTCATTCCAACAGGCTTTGCACCAAACCCTGAGAGAGGGGAAAAAACATTCCCCCCCAGCCCCCCGAAAAAAAATATGCCTCTCCTTTATGAACCCCGTGTTTTGCCAGTCACGTCTGTAGACGTTTCCCGGCCACCCGTGTTCACATGCAGCAGCGTTGCCCGAAATCAGAGACTCTCATTTGTCTCGGCGGCCGCATACCTGTTCTTTTCACCACTGAGTTTCTGTTTCCCAAAAACCGTAACGTTGTTAGTGGAAAAAGTGGATTTGAGTACTTCCTGTTTGAAATTATTTGTGTATCAAAAATGGGTTTTGCACAACCTGTGCCAGTGCCTCAACAAAGAACAGAGCTGATCTTCTTAAGCCAGAAAGGATGCATTCAAGCTTGTATGGCTTTATGAGTTCAAGGAGGTTGGAATTTTTTTCAGTGCTAAATGGATTTTTGTATATCTTGACACTTTGATGTAACCTCCTGTTTTATTTATCGACTTAAACATCTGGCATAGATGTGCATAGAATGTAAACCTAGAACACAGCTGTTTTCATGTCACATTTAAAGCACTGAAAAAAAAAAAAAAGGATTTAAGGATTATTTTTTATTAAAGAGGTCCAATGAGGGATGTTCAGGGTAGTTATATTAGGTGCCACAACAGTTTTTATATTGCTGGCAAATTTAGAGTTAATTTGTAAATGAGTTTAAGGAAAGAAAAGCTTGAAGCACTAAACTTCACCAAATTCAAAACAATCTCGGCAAAAATGCCATTTTGAGGTAGCACTATTTAAACTAGTTGTGCAATGACTTGCTCTAATTTTCTTTGTTCAAGAAAGAAAAGAAAAAAAAAAACAGTCGCCAGACTATAAATTTCCTAAATAGACTATTACAAAGTCACCGAGCTAGTTAGTGACTCTAAACAAATGTCATAAAAGCATGAATATCATCCTTTATTTGACAAGAGATGTATGTAAGTTTGTTTAAATCGATATAATTTTAGTGACATTTTTATAAGCTTCCCACTTTCCGTGAACCTATATTTTTTATTTATCCAAAGTTATTTCTCTTTGTCCATTTCTCTCAGCCTTATGCAAACAATATGCAAGAAATGCTGAAACTTGGATAAAACGGGTCATGCAGAGGGAAAATGAAAGCTGAGATTGATCATTTTCACGAGAAAAGGTTGTTAGTAGTTTCAATAAAAAGTACTACTACTAAACTGTAACATAACCAGACAATAAAAGAGGGATTTAAAATAAAATGGATTCATAAAACTATTAAGATTATTTTTGTTAAATACAGTGTTTCTAGTAATTTGGAACATGATTTCACAATCAGCCGTGGTGGTTTTTGGTTGTTTGTTGTTTTTTTTTTTCAGTTGGGGATTTCTAGCTGATGATTTTTGACTGTGTTATTTTTGCCTCGCAATGTTCTAGTCGAGCTTTATCTGCTCCGGGCACCCCCAGGCGCTTCTCCTCCCCTCTGCCACCCCTCCCTGCCACCTCCCACCGACGGCGGGGACCGGGCTCGGGCTCCGGCTCCTCCCGGGCCACCGGACTCAGGGTGGCCATGGAGATGGGCTGGTGGCTGGTGGGCGCAGGTGGCCCAAGGAGCGGAGGCTTGTGTCGGGCGAGATGTCTTCTCCTCCGGCGCTGGGGGCTGCCGGCCGGGCTGGTAGAGTCGCTCCGGGACGCGCGGGTCCGCCGTGATGGAGAAACTGGAGTCCTGGTTTTGTTTATCCCTTGTACATTTCACAGACATGAAAATTGAGGAAAAAAAAAAAAAAAAGGTGAAATTTATGAGGAAAAAAATTCTAATTTCCCATTCCTGTTGAATGGATTTAGTTTGATATTGACCTGATTTTACCATGTGCCTGTTGAAGGCCTTAGAGTATATACTGTATGTTAAATACTGTAATAACGTCAAAAAAAATAAAAAATAAAAATAGTTGATAGCCTAATCCAAATGTAAATAGAGCTACACCACATTGTTACTAGGCTACAACGCATTAACTCATGTCATATATTTCCATTTCTCTGCCATTAGTTTTTAAGGTTTTCATTATTGCTTTTTTGATATCTTTAGTAACTAATGAATTTAATTTTGAAGGAGAGTTAGAGAAAGTTTAAAATTTTTAATACACGTATCCAGCCCATTTAGTTATATTCTAAACCAACACTGAAGCATGGTAAGGTATAGAATACAGTCCATAACTAGTTTGTATAGTTTACAGTTTAAGAACAAAATTAACTTTGTATGTAACTCCTACAATGATAGATTCATTGTTAACTAATTATATTAAGTTGTTGTTGCTATGGCAACAAAACTACAACATGGCTACCTTTGTATACATTATTTGTGAGATTTTCACATGTAAATTTAAAGTGATGTGTAACAGTATGAGCTTGTTAAAGGTACAGTTCGATACTGTCAGATAAAGATATGATTGAATATTTTTAAAATCCCAAAGTCCCATGTGAACGCTGAATTTGTGTCTTTGACGTCACTTTTTCAGTCGAGAAGTTTACAACACATGGATTTAGAGTCAGGTTTTATAGCTTGTAGAAATTTGTTGTGTGGCAAGGGTTATTCCACAGTATTTTCACTTAAGGAAACGCGCCAGCCTGGGTTTACCACGCGGTGACCGGTCTTGATTTTCATTTCCCACCTCCCTTCTCCCGGTGGGAATTCAGAACGAATCCCTTTCGGTCCTGGCGATCTTCTTTCCTCCCGAAATTGAGCGCTCGCGCCATTACCTTTAAACGATCAGGGCTAAATAATTAAGCATATAGCTATTTTAATACTAATTTATATTAGCAAAAACTGTACATAATAAGAAAAAAAAAAAAATAAAAATATTGTGGAATGACCCCGTAACAGTGTTGAAGATACAAATATGCTGCAGTTAAACTGATTCAGTTAGTGTACGAATGTGTGAGACACACCTTTTTTGCACTTATGTACATAGTCCACGAAAGAAATCCTTGGAACTTATTTTGAATATAAAAAGTCTGTAATAATACAGGAAAAGTTTGTAAAAGAGATAGGTATTACTTAAGGCTTTGAAAAGGAGGAGTTTTTTGCTATAAAACTTATCTGAAAGCATGATGTTGCTTTGCTGTTGTAAAAGCTTTGTAGTTTGCCATAGCTTCTTATACAGCAGACTGATACCAGGTCAGCTCCAACCTGCAGCACAGAGAAATGGGAAACAGTGTTTAATTAATTAGTAAGGTCACTAGCAAAGATTTCAATTACTTTGGGGGGGGGGCGGTGGGGGGGTGTTGGTTGGTTTTTTTCCCCTTTTTTAATCAGCCTACATTTTCAAACGCCCCCCAGGTCGCGCTTCTGCCGGGTTGTGTTCCCGTGGGTGCTGCTGGGGCTGTGGTGGGACACACACACACATTTTTCCTAGCACTTAATCCCGTTTCCAGCAGGGAGAGGTGGCCGGCAGCGCAGCGAGGGCTTTACGTCCCCCAGGGAATGTGCAACATCACAACTTGCTGATTTTTAAATTTTTTTTTTTTATGATTTTCCCCAGCATTTTGGGGCTGGGTGACAGCATGGCAGGGTGTGATGAGCAGTGGAAGGCCGGGGGTGGTTTCTTTTGGCTGCAGGGCAGCCCAGGGGTCCATCTGGGAGAGCCACCTCGTTGGTGCTGCCTCTGGCCAGGGTTAAGGAGCCCCATTGAGTTGTCACCAAAGGCAAAGTTGCCTGCTGAGCCTCTGGGTCCCCTCTCACTGTGGTGGTGGCACCAAGGCTCTGGAGCACCAGGGCAGTTTTGGGAGAAGCTCAAGTGCCCGTGTTGACCCATTTATTTTTTGATTAAAACAAGTGGGTTGCTTTTTTGGTTGGTTGGGTTTTTTTTGCAAAACCCAAACCCCAGATTCGGTTCAGGAAGGTGGCTGGTTTTGCCATGAGACTGGTCTTGCCATGAGGCTGGTCTCGCCCCAAGCCATGAGGCGAGAGCCCCAGAGCAGAACTGGCGGGTGGTGGTACCCGGTGTCACCATCTCCCTTCCCTGCCCATCCCAGAGCTGGGACCTGCTCTGCAGCCACTGCCGATGGCATCTTGGAGGTGTCCAGGTCCTGGCACTGGCAGCGAGTGCCCAGCAAACCAGCGGTGCGCTCGGGGTGTGTCTTAGCCAGGGGGTTGCTGAATGGGAGTCACAGAATCAGGCGGTCCCAGGGTCTTCAAAACGGGAGGAGGAAAGATCAGGTGTTGCCTCTTTGTGTGGGTGTTACAATAACCCAGATTTTAAGATGAAATAATCATGCAGTTCTAGCCAGCTGTGCTATGAAGGCTTCCCTTTGCTGTAACCCATTTTTGTAATCAAGCTCTTTCTCATTTCTAGGATTATGAGAGAAAAATATTTTGCACTATGAAATGCATTGTAGAGGGTCCGACTTCTTTTCTTTGGGGTGTGAGCATGATCCCGACAACTCTGCTGAAATCTTTGCTAGTGATCTTTACTGACATCCTCTATCATCAAAAATAACTCTACATGCCTCTCAAATGAGATATTTAAACATGCAAAAATAACACAACTATTAAATAAGACGAAGTTATTTTTCCAAACACACAACAGAGAGAATTACCTGACACCGAATTACAAGGTTCCAGTTCTTTATTACTGTACACAGATGCTATTTGATAGTGGTGGAAGCCAAATGATTTTGTTGCCATGGCTTTTGTATCCTAGCAGATGAGGGGATGATAAGACCATTCTTAGATTGGATTATGGGATTTATTTTTTTCTTTCCAATTAGCTTTGTTTTAATTATATTTTTTATTCAAATCATGAAAACGAACCAAGACTCCCCACGCTCTTTATTATATCACCTGACAACAGATCACTTTTTTTTTTTTTTTTTATAAATAGCGAATTGTATTTTAGGCAATCACTAAAATCAAAGAGAGAATGTTCTCCTAAATTGTCAACTTTTAATTTAAATATATAAAAACATTTATACTGTACTGTGTAAAGTAGATCTTTGAAGCACATTCTTCTTTTCATAGGCATTTCTGGTAAAACCAAGTAAGGGAAACATTAGATATCGATTTAATGGTATAGTTTAGAAAATATATGCAAACAATTACAGTTAGCCCTGTGGAATTGTAAGAAATTAAGATCTCATCGGATCCAGCCAGGCGTAGGCTAATGCAATATTTCAGTTCCATAACACGATAGTTCATTCCCTCAACTGCTACCAACAGGGTGTACGCTTTGAATTTCTTTTTCTTTTTGCCACGTTATATTGCTGTAGTGCTTGTACGTGCTTTAGAGATGTGCATAATGCTACTCATTTTAGTATGTTACTTCTATATTGTTATTGTTTATTTTTTTGATCTTTTAATAAAGTGTATAAAATTCTTGGTTATGTTTTTTATGGATCCATATCTACACATTAATAGGAGTTTACTTTAAAAACTTTTCAAGTTCCGGTTTATTAGTCCCAAACTTTAAAGGTTCTGATGTAAAAATAATAACTAATGAATTTGATTCAATGTTATATCTAAAGTGTAGAACAACAGAATAAATTTCTTTCCAGAAAGTACCTTCAGTATTTTGAATTCTGTAGCCGTTGCCTCCTTTTTATCGGATGCATTCGGCCTGTCCTATTGAAGTTACTAACACAAGAAAGACATTTGTATTTTAGAAAAATAAAAAGTAAAACTTTCCAGATGCTGCCTTTTGGTTTCTCTTGTGCCTGAGACCTTCTGAGACACACCGTGACGGGTTGAATTTTTCTCCCTGCTTCCTTTCTGCCCCGCTCTGTGCTGAGCTGAGAGGGGAGATGGGAGCTGTGCGTTTGGAGATAACCCTGAGGAATAAACGGACTGTGGTTGGAAGCCCTGCAGCTCCTGTAGCACGGCGATGTGCGTGTTAATTCTTCTCTTCCAGCGTTTGTTTGGGGGATGGTTCCGCACCTCCCGGTGCTGTGACACAGCAGGGGGCTCCCCTTGCCCACCCCGGCTCCCGGCGCTCGGCCGGGGCTGGGCTGCCAGCCCCCCTGTCCCCAGGGATGTCCCCTGCCACCCCCAGCAGCTGCTGCTCCGCTCCGACTGGACTTCTGCAGGAGAACATTGCTCCTCGCTGACTTTCTTTGTCCCTTCTGTAATGTTGCCTAGATTTAGAGGTAAGAAAATCACTTGGCGGTGTCACCACCTGCGTGCCGACAACTTTGCTGCAAAAAGGGGGCTTTTACCCTGAAACTGGCTTGAGATCACCACTCGCTGTCTAAAGGCTTTGGCTTTTACCAGTCGGTCTCCGCACTGGTTCCAGCTGGAGGCACGTGGCCGTGCCGGGCTTGCAGCATCACTCGTGTCATGAGCAGCCGCAGCAGATGGCCTCAGGAAGCCCCTGAAGATGCGAGGAACAGCTCTGCAAGTGTCCGAGCCGGGGTCTGGCCCCAGGACCACACAGGGGACACCGAGGGGACGGGTGAGCCCAGATGGTGCAAGGAGAGGGTTTTGATGCCCACACAAGGCAGCGGAGCACGGGAGGGCCGTTTTCCCAATCTGACTCGCAGGGGGGTGAGGGCAAGGAACAGGAGTTTGAAAATAGGGGAGGCAGGAAATATTTCAGGGGAGGCAGGTCCGCTCGAGCTGCTCGGGGCTGGGAGCGGCGCAGCGAGGAGGCAGGAGGAGGCTCTGCAAACACCGCTTCCCCCATCACCCTTAGTAGGACACAGCATTGACTTTGAGAAGAGACAAGAGCCAGCCCAGGACAAGTGACAGAACTGTTTGGTTCTCGGCAGCCTGTTTCCCTGGCTTCTCCTCGCAGGTTAATTGACTCCATTTGTGTGTCAAGGTCACTAAGAGCTTTTTTTCTATAAATGACTCCTGCCTCATCTGGTGGCACAATTAAGTGTCTGAATTGTTTCTTAAAGCCAAAAAATGGGGAACTGGAACTTTCCTAAGCAGTGGATGTTGTGGTGTGCTGATCGTGGTGTGGGATCCTTCCTAAAGGAAGTTTCTATTACCGGCATTCCTCTGGTTTGGCTTTCTGTGTGAGAAGGGATGGGGATTGCAGGGGATGCTTTCCTTGGAGCCATGGGAAGGGATGAGCCTTGGAGATACCAGCTCCACCTGGGAGAAGCATCCCCTGTGGGAAAGGTTGGGGGTGGGAGTCCCACACCAGTGCCAAAATGCAAGGGTGGCCCATTAACAAGCAACTTTAAATTGTGTTTCAAGGCTGAAGAGCATCCCTGGGCCAGGGACGTGGGATTTCACCTGGGGCCCGTTTCCAGAAGTCACAGGAGGAGCTGCTGCAAACCACTTTACAGGTGAAGTTGGATTAAAGGATCAGAGCAAATTACACGATACTGTATTTATGGGATGTGTCATTTGGAAATATTCCAGCACCCAGCCTGCCCATCTTCCTCACCAGTGGGGCAGTTTGTGCAGAAAAGCCAAATTAAATAAAAATCTCCATTTAGCTCTTCGGCTGTTGAAGCTTCAGTGGGAAACATGGTGGGGCGGGGGGGAAATGTGTTTTCCAAGGCTCGCTCCATATTCAGATGGGCCTCTGTGGTGCAAAGGCAGTCTTTATTCAGTCTGGACTTAATGCTGGACAAATAGATCACTTTGATCTATATATTATGAGAAAAAGGAGACTGAAGCAAGAAGTGTTTGGCTAATCCCTGATGAGCTGTGGATCTAAAATATCCTCTCCGACGCAAGCAGCTGGTTAACCCTTCCCCGCGGGGGTCGTGGCAGAGCATGTCGCAGCAGGAGGAATAGCCCGTCCCCTCTCGCTTGTGCTCCGAGCTGCTCCCACAGACGATGGACTGAGGTGCCCCTTCCCACCCAGGGGGGACTCTCTCTCGAGTGTGTCCCTGAACCAACAGCACATCCCAAAAAGCCATCCCTTCTGAAGGGCCTGGGAGTCCCTCTGGAGTGTCTGCGGGCAGGGGGACCTTCACGCAGTGGGGAAAAGCCGCAGCCTGAAGGCCATGGGGATGGGCTTGGAGGAGGTGCCCAGCAAGCTGGCTCTGGTGGGGTCCCGGCCGGCTTGGCTCAGCTGGAAGACGTTTGCTGCAAAAGCCTTTGCCCTGTCCTCCTCATTTTGCCTTTTTCAGGGTGGGTCTGCCAGTGCATTTAGCAGCAGCACGCTCCATCCTCTCCCCGGCTGTTCCCACTGTCCTTGCCCTGCATCCCAAGGTGTAAATCCAGCCCTGAGGTGACGGCACTGCGACACCCGCGCCAGCTGCCGCAGGGAGGACCGCTGCAGCGGGGCAGGAGGCTGTGGACGACGCTGCCGCACTGTTGAGCTTTTTGCAGCCGCAGCTGGGTTGCGCAGAGGTATTCCTGCTTTGCTCCATGGTGCATGTGAATTATTTGCTCGTAAATGGTATCTGTGCCTTCCCCAGGGAGCTGCTGCCTTCCTCCTCTCCGCAGCCATCGCCTGCTCGAAGCCTGCGTTTACAATCGATGCGGCTTCTGCTTTAATGCTTTGCGCCGCCGTGATGGAGCCCATCTCCGTGGCAGTGCTGCTGCTGCAGCTCCTGAACATCCTGTGCACTCCGCGGCAGCCAGCGGAGGGCTTTGTGGCCGCGTCCCCGCTGGTGGCCCCGTTTGCCCCGTTGCCCCACCAGACCTCGGTTTTGCCCCTACTCCTGCGGTGCAGCGACGGCTGGATGCCCGCAGGGGCTCCCGCTGGTGAGCAGCTCCCGGTGAAGGCACTGGGATGCCAGGGGGGCACCAGGTGGTGGTTTGGGGTGCACACGTCTGCACCAAAGCAAAGGCACTTGTGGGTGCTTTGCAAGGCTTCTGAAAAACTCCTGCTGAGGAAAAAAAATACTGTTTGCTTTTCCCTGCAGAAACACAAGCCTGAATCAAAGCCATCAGCCGTCTTGCCCTGCAGGGTGAGCCTGCCCGAGGGTCGCATTCTGGCATGCCAGCGAGGAGACGCGGGACATTGCCCATGGAATCTTCACTGTTCTGGGAGCCGGCGTGCAGCAGCGCTGGGGTGGGGGCAATGCAAAGGTAAGGCCACGTATTTGCTGGGGTGCTGGAGGCCACCCCAGCCCCACAATGTTGAGGTGTGGGGGAGACGCGGGTGCTGGCTCGGCAGCTCCCCTCCTCTGAGCATCCTTTGGGCTTTGGGAGCTGGGTCTACCCAGTCCTGCTCCCCCAGCCCTGTTGTGCCCCTCAGTGCCCACAGCAGGAGGATGAGGGGTGTCGTGGGGAGTAGGAATTCAGACATGGCGATGCTACTGATGCATAAAACAAGGGGATTTCTTCTTATGTTGTGGGCCCCTGCATCCAGCTCTGGGGCCCCCAACATAGAAAGGACATAGGACTTGTTGGAGCGAGTCCAAAGCAGGTCACGGAAATCAGAGGGGTGATCCTCTGCTCTGAGGACAGGCTGAGACGGGTTGGGGGTGTTCAGCCCAGAGAAGAGAAGAGGAGGGGAGGGGAGAGGAGGGAAGAGGAAGGCTCTGGAAAGACCTTACAGCCCCTTCCAATACCTAAAGGGGCTCCAGGAAAGCTGCAGAGGGGCTTTTTACAAGGACATGTAGTGATAAGATGAGGGGCAACAGTTTTAAACTAAAAAAAGGGGGAGATTTAGATTAGACATTAGGAACAAATTCTTTGCTGTGAGGGTGGTGAGAGCCTGGCCCAGGTTGCCCAGAGAAGCTGTGGCTGCCCCATCCCTGGAGGGGTTCAAGGCCAGGCTGGAGGGGGCTTGGAGCAACCCGGTCTGGTGGGAGGTGTCCCTGCCCAGGGCAGGGGGTGGCACTGCGGGGGCTTTAAGGTCCCTTCCAACTCTAACCATTCTATGAGTCCAAGATTTTGGAGACAGTAACAAGGGCAGGCTGGGGCTCTAGGCTGGGTGGGATGAAGCCTTGGAAGAGTTTTTAATTCCCCACATTGTGCAGTCCAAGGGTGGGGGCTGTGGCTGGATTTGGACCAGCGGGGTTGGGCAGAGGGGAGGGAGGTGGGCTGCAGTTCCCTCCGCCAGGCTCTTGTCCCTCTGCCCAGTTATGGAAAATCCTTTAAGCTTTTGCATCAGTGCTGTATTTAGGTCTGCACTTACTGGGGCTTGGCACGGGAAGCAGAGTCAGATTCCTCACTTAATAGAGAGTGTTTAAAGGTTCTTCGTCATCGTGAGCCAGGATGCTGGGGTGAGTGAGGCGGGTGCTGGGGTGGCCCCCCAACTCGCCACACTCAGCCCTGGCCTGCCTGCACCCTCCAGCACCCGCGGCCAGCCCAGTGCTCCCAGCCTGAGAGCCAGGGCACCTGCTGCCAGCTCACAGGGACCTGCTCTGCCCCCATTGCCCACCCAGCCAAGGGTGCACGTGGGGGTCCCAGGGCTGCAGCCGGTGACCCCCCCAGCCCGTCGGCAGAGACCAGCCGCCCTCCCACAAGGCTCCGGAGCTGCCGCGCTGGCGGGAGGCCCATCCTGCTGGCAGTAAATGTGTCATCGGATGGTGATCAGGGATAATGAGTCACGAACGCCCACCGTCCGCCAGCCAGCCCAGCCAGTCCTGGCACAGGGCTGCAGCACATGGGCAGGAGCAGGGAGAGAAGAGCTGCTCCAGCCCGAGCTGCCTCACTCCTCCTCTGCCTCTCCCCACCTCCAGCCTCATCAATCTGCATCTTCCACAGGACACCAAATGACACAGCATCCCTCTGGCAGCACTTGCCTGGGGATGGGGTGACAGCTCCACTCCCCAGGTCCAGCGTGGGGACGCAATGGTCTCCCCATACCCCTGCTTGCAGGTGCCTGGCACTGCCCCAGCTCTGCCCGCTGCTGTCAGAGAGCTTGGCAAGGACGGTGCGGGGGGGCTGCCTGCTGACATGTGTGTTCCCTGGACTGCAGGTAGCTGAAGCTGGGGCTGGGCCAGCTCAGGGTGTGCTGTTGGGAGCAAGGGGAGCCTCCAGACCCCACTTTGCTGTGGGTTTTTTCTTTAATCTGGTAGTCGTTGAGGCAACACGAGCCAGCACTGTGTGCTGGCAGCCCAGAAACCCCCCACACCCTGAGCTGCATCCCCAGCAGCGTGGCCAGCAGGGCAAGGGGGGGATTCTGCCCCTCTGCTCTGCTCTGGGGAGACACCCCCTCCAGTGCTGCCTCCAGCTCTGGGGCCACCAATATCAGGAGGACACGGAGCTGTTGGAGCAGGGCCAGAGGAGGCCACAGAGATGCTGGGAGGGCTGGAGCCCCTCTGCTGTGAGGACAGGCTGAGAGAGCTGGGGGGGTTCAGCCTGGAGAAGAGAAGGCTCCGGGGAGACCTTAGAGCCCCCTCCAGTCCCTAAAGGGGCTCCAGGAGAGATGGGGAGGGACTCTGGATCAGGGAGGGGAGCCATAGGATGAGGGGGAAGGGTTTGACACGGAGATGATTCAGGACAGCCAGCATAGCTTTACTAGGGGCAGGGCCTGCCTGACTAACTTAGTGGCCTTCTGTGATAGAGTGAGTAGGTCAGTAGATAAGGGACGACCTATGGATGTGATCTGTCTGGACTTCAGTAAGGCCTTTGACACGTTCCCTCACAACATCCTGCTCACCAAATTGGAGGGGTACGGATTTGATGGGTGGACTGTTCAGTGGATAAGGAACTGGCTGGATGGTCACATCCAGAGGGTGGTACTCAACGGCTCAAAGTCCAGATGGAGAACAGTGACAAGTGGCGTCCCTCAGGGGTCCGTGCTAGGACCGGTACTGTGTAACATTTTTATCAATGACATAGACAGAGGGATTGAGAGCACCATCAGCAAGTTTGTAGGTGACACCAAGCTGTGTGGTGTTGTCAATACACCAGAGGGATGGGATGTCATCCAGAAGGACCTGGACAGGCTGGAGAGGTGGGCCCAGGTGAACCTCATGAGGTTCAACAAGAGCAAGTGCAAGGTTCTGCACCTGGGCCGGAACAATCCTCAGTATCAATACAGACTGGGGGATGAGGTATTAGAAAGCAGCCCCGGGGAAAGGGACTTGGGGGTGCTGATGGGTGAGAAGCTGGACATGAGCAGGCAGTGTGCAGTTGCAGCCCAGAAGGCCAATCACATCCTGGGCTGCATCAAGAGATGCATTGCCAGCAGGTCCAGAGAGGTGATTCTGCCACTTTATTCCACTCTGGTGAGACCTCACCTGGAGTATTGTGTGCAGGTCTGGAGCCCTCAAGATAGGAGGGACATGGATCTCATGGAGCAGGTCCAGAAGAGGGCCACGAGGATGATCAGAGGGATGGAGCAGCTCTGCTACGAGGACAGGCTGAGGGAGCTGGGGTTGTTCAGCCTGGAGAAGAGGAGGCTCCGGGGAGACCTAATAGCAGCCTTCCAGTACCTGATGGGGCTACAGGAAGGCTGGGGAGGACCTGTATACAAAGGCCTGTAGTGACAGGACGAGGGGCAATGGCTTTAAACTGGAGAAGAGCAGATTTAGATTGGAGATGAGGAGAAAGTTCTTCACTGTGAGGGTTGTGGAGCACTGGAACAGGTTGCCCAGGGAGGTGGTTGATGCCCCATCCCTGGAGACATTCAAGGTGAGGCTCAACAAGACGCTGGGCCACCTGGTCTAGTTGGGGGTGTCCCTGCTGACTGCGGGGGGGTCAGACTAGATGGCCTTTGGAAGTCCCTTCCAGCCTGGACCATTCTATGATTCTATGACACTGATAGAGGTGAGTTTGAGATGAGATCTCGGGAAGAAATTCTTTGGTGTGAGGGTGGTGAGGCACTGGCCCAGGTTGCCCAGAGAAGCTGTGGCTGCCCCATCCCTGGAGGGGTTCAAGGCCAGGCTGGATGGGGCTTTGAGCAACCTGGTCTGGTGGGAGGTGTCCCTGCCCAGGGCAGGGGATTGGAATTCAATGATCTTTAAGGTCCCTTCCAACTCTAACCATTCTATGATTCTGTGATTCTAAGGTGCAGCACAGGGTGGGGACCTTCTGACGTGCCGTCCCTTCCCATTCACCACTAATGGAGGATGATTTCCTTTCTAGGGAATATGCAAAAATTTGTGTAAGCAGGCATAATATGCAAAGACCTCATGTTTAAGTGATCAGAAAAGAGTCATGGCATGGTGACGGCATGATGATGAAGATATGAAGACTAAATGCAGAGGGATTTGAGATGCTTTGCAATTATGCAGCCACGCTTAAAAAAAAAAGAAAAAAAAAAAAACAAAAATTGAGACTTGAGGAATTTTAAGAGGATGGGGAAGAATTTGGCATGGGATTAAATATTGGGGAGAGGATTAGAGAATCAAAAAACAGGAGAGAAAAGCCTGAGGGATGAGGCAGATGGACCAGATCAACAAGGGCTGCCAGCCCATGGATGAGGACTAGCCCAGGGACGAGCCTCAGCACTCTCCCCCGACCATCCCGAGACACATCCCACACAGGACCTGCCTCCGGCTCTGCTGTGGCACAGGCAGAGGCAGGAGCACTCTCCCCACGGCACTGGCATAGCTGGACTCACCCGGAGGCTGCTGATGCTGAGACATCTCTCACCATGGATGAGTGAGGCAGCGGCCCTTTGGCATCTGTGCCGGGGTCTGTTTGTCCATCTGCACAGGGACAGCGAGGGGGCTGGCTGCCCCCGCAGTGAGGAGGGAGCGCCCACCCCCTCAGAGCCCTGCTCAAGTTTGATCTTCCCTGGACTGTGCAAATCAGGAAATTCTTTGAAATGCCAAAGCGCCTCTCTGCAAAACCAAACCAGCCAGCAGCACCTTGCTGCTGAAGGCAGAGATACAGCTGGGGTTTGGGTCACCGGCTTTTAACCACGCAATGCACTCAAGCAAGTTCTTAAACTGCAGAACAAAATACTAAGGACCACGGGCAATTATGGCAGAGACCTCTGGAATAAGCTGTTGACAGCCCCCGCTGCTTCTGACCCTGGCTGGGAAATAATTAATTCTGTTTTTTTTCAAGTTGAGAAATTAACTGCTTTGCAACCCCATCCAATTTGAATACTCTAATTAAGCAGTTTCCGGTGCTTTTCTCCTCCAAGGACCCTCCCTGAGCCCTTTAACCCCTCGGCTCTCGTGCGGACTCCTGGAGCAGCCGGCCTTTGAGGTCTGCTGGTTCGGCTCCCTCGGGTGACGGTGACGGATGCCACAGGTTACCGAGGCTGCGGGTTCGTGGGGTGCTGCAGAGACCCTCACTGGCTCCTGGATGGCCTCCACGCAGCCAGGTGCCATTTCCAGGGGAGCCAACAGGCTCTGGCGCCGAGGACACGCAGCTTCGCACCGCCAGCCCCCCTTGCCTGGAAGGCTGATAAAGTGTCTCGTAATGAGCTCACTGGGTTCTCACTTCGCAGACAGTTTTGTTAGCTTTTCACAAATGCAGTCTGGGCAGAAGTTCAGCCTGGCCGGCCACTGCTCGGAGCTGCACCAAGGCACTTGTCTGGAAAGCCTTGTTCTGCGGCCTCAGGGTGGTCTCCTCCAGAAGCATCTCAGCCCACGACCTGCCTCCACCCTCACGAGGGCCACATGCAGTGCAGCCATCCAGGGACACACGCCTGACACATGAACTCCACGGTGACTTTGCCAGGGGTGTGTGTCCTTCAGCTGTGGCTGGGGAAAAGCGATGGGTGGGGAGTGCTGTCAGCATGTGCCATCCCACAGCAGTTGGTGCTGGTGGCATTGCCCATCTGGGAAACATCACTCCCATGTGCACAAGAGCTGCCAGGGCCCAGGTTTTGTGTGTGTGTGTGTGTGTGTCCCATCCCGGCCAGGAGGAATGTTCAGGGTTGCCCTGGGAAAGAGACACCAGTATTTCGGCAGAAATGTCCCCACATCAGCAAACCAAGGCATCCAGGGCGAGGTCCTCAGCCACCTGGGTGACACTGCCTGTCCCAGGGCTGGAGGGGAGGCTGCACAGCGGTTGTCATGGTCTCAGGTGATGGCGCTGGATGGGAGCACAACCCGGCAGCTCCTGCCTGGGGATTCAGTGCGCTTTAATGAGCTCAGCGCTGGAGCCTGCACCGAGGAATTAACGACTCGGGATAATACTTGTCACTTTGCTACAAGGAAATTGTCAAGTTGAAAAGTAACTTATTAAAAAGAAGAAAGAAATGGTTTTGCTTATTAAGATCAACATCATATTAAAGCATTTTCTCAATAGCCCATTTGGGTTGAATTTTACGTTTTTTCTCTCTTTCCCTCCAAAGCAGAGGTTTTCTCTCTAATTAATTGTTGGCTGCTTCATTTTGTTAGTGCATTTCATGCACAAGTTTGCACATTTCTGTAGCATTTGAATTGCAAATGCTGCAGAAATATGACTTTAAAAAAAGAGAAAAACACGTGGAATTTTAAAAGCAAATGGGAACTCTTCTGTTAGGCATCAGTTTAAAATTGCTTTATTTCATAAATCTTAAAAATCTATCTTGACAGTGTATTTATCTTCCCCTCTCCTTTCTTTTCATTTGGGCTTTAAAGCAACAAGTTTGGTTTCTGTGTTCACTGTTGCCTTCTGGCTTTTCATCCTTAAGGAGCTGTATTTTCTGTTTTACTCTACTCCAGTGTTGGCTAGAAACTTTAAAATACACACGTATATATATATATATTTCTAGGGAGAGGCTGCCACATGTGTTGGTGATTTGACATGGTCAAGCCTGAGGATGGCCCCGTCCCCCCAGCTTTGCAGAGATTTGTGGAAGCTGGTCCCCAGGGAGAGTGTGCCGGGCTGGCACCCTGTCATATGTGTGGCCACTTTTGGGGGGCACAGAGCTGCGGCTCGGCACAAGCCCAGCACAGATACAGTGAGCGATTCTGGAGATGCTTCCTGGGCACTGTGGTAGGGATTATATTAGCTCAGCCCGTGAAGGGCAACAAGGAGATAGGGGAGCAAAGAGAGATGCTTCTCCTCCCAGAAATCCCAATAACCTCCTTGTTGTATCAATTATAATTCAGTGCAGCCCCACTTCTGCTCCAGAATCAGTAATTGCTTTGGAAAATGTCCTTTTCCCTTTTTTAAGTGCCAGCGCACCTTTCAGTGCTACTAAAGTAATGGCTAAAAGCTGACAAATGGCAGAAATAAGAAATTTCTGAGAAAGGTCCTCAGAATTTGCCTCTGAGTCATCTCTACCTTGGCAGGAAAAGCTGGCGAAGAAGAAAAGCTTCTCTGCAGGTTGTACTGCCTGAAACAGCCCCAGAATTAGGAGTCTGGGCCAGGTGAACATGTCCAGCCCCTAACACACACTTCACTGTAATCTGAGGGAGCTGAAACCGAAAGCCGTCATTGCGGTTACGCGACTAGTACAGCAGGACCTCCGTGAAAGAGACGTGTATGAGAGCAGCCCCCAGTGCTCCGACAGCCATAGGAGCCCCGAGGAACCAGTCCCAACCCTGCAGCTTACACGCTGAACACCATAAGGCACAATAAGTGGATTAGCAAAACTGCTGGAAGAGGCGGGGAAGAAATGGCACTAGGTCTTAAGCTGGTTTTGCATGTATTTACGCAAATGATGTGCCCAGCTGGGTGGTAACGTAGGTGAAATCCAGGCTATCCCTGCTGCATATCTACCCAGGCACCTTCGCTCAGCAGCCTGACGCAGGCTTTCGGGCAGACGGAGTGAGTCAGGGCAGCGAGCCGGTTGGTAATGACAGTGTGGACTGCCCGCAAGAGGCAGCGGCAGCAGCCGGGCAGCATCCACACCGTGGCTGGTGTGGGGAGGTGGTGGTGCAGTCCCACAGCAGATGCTCCAAACCGTTCACTCCCTCCAGAGCTCGAGGATGCTCCTCTGCTGGCTCTGCAGGACAGGGCGCTGCCTGCCCTCCCTCCTGCCTCCCTGCTGGACACAGCACTGGGCAGGATCCATCCCTCACATTGGCGAGATGGGGATTGCAATTATTCCTGGCCCCAGCTTGTGCCATCTGTCTGTTCCCCAAACATCCCTGCAGGATCTGTGTCTTAGCAGGTTAATTTAATAAGAGTCTGCTTTATTGTTGCTGGCTGCAGGCATGGCATAGAGCAGCTGAGCCCATCAGCAGTACAGAGCTGCTCTGGTAGCAATCAAATCCTGCCCAGATGCTCATTTGGGAGGTTTGTTTTGCCGAAAGAGGGCAAACCCTCCCGGGGCAGTGCCGAGGGCTGAGCCCTGCGCCTTTCTCCTTGGCAGGAGCCAGGGAGAAAGTGGCTGCAGAGATTAAATCAGGGCTTTGACCCAGGGTGTGCCGCAGCTCAGCGGTGTGGTACGGAGGTGGTGATAGCAGGGAGCGGCGGAGCAGCAGGATCAGCAGGAACTGCCCCTGCGTGGCTGGCTCAGGGCTTGGCCATTTATGGCAGAAGCAGCTATTCCCATCCGGAGTTTCAAAACCTTTTACATCACCAGCTATTTTTGTGGCTACAAGTACATGGTAGTGTACAAGGGGGTAAAATAGTCGCACAAACTGTTAATGAAGGGAAGGACTCGACTTAAGGACCATGAACAGTCGGGTCCACTTTGGGATCAGCCTTCTTTTTTTTTCATCTGTAGACATGTAAGGCTGGTTATAAAGTGCTCTGAGTTGGGAAATAAATCTCTGGGAATCTAAACCGATACTGATTCTGCACCAAGGAGCCAGAGGGAAAAAAAAGAAATCCAGCTTCCCAATCCTGCACCCATCCCCTTGGGTTGTCCTCTCTGCCCAGGAGTGAGGTATCACTGGTTAAGTCAAACAGCACCAAAACGGATTTGGGTTTTTTTCCTGTTTGGCCCATGGCTGTGCTCTTTGCCCCATTCCTCTCCCTTAGTCATTCCTCCACCCATCACAAACATAATGGACCAGCAATTCCACAAAGACATGCACATAATGAACCTAAGTGACCGTGTAATCTCATTATTGTCGCCCTCATCCTCCCTTGCCCCTTTTCTCCCTCCCCTCTGTTTGTCACTATCTCTGATTATGTCATGGTTAAAATTAGATGGGAAGCTCCTCTGCATCCTTCCTTTATCCTGAGCACCCCAAGTGCATTAGGTACTTTGCAACTGCTCGTGATTTATGATGGGGTTGAAGTAGTAGCCAGCCTGTTTTAATGCTCACCTTTTTACATGTTTGATCTGATTCACCAGCGACACGAATATCTTCCATCCAGGCTCCTCAACCTGATGCCAGCAATTTACTTGCTGAAACAATGTCGGAGGCAACGGCAAAGGAAGGAGAGGGGTTATTACTTACATCTAATAAAGAACAGTGACTCAAATTTGGTATGAGTTATGTAAGATTAGTTCTGGCACCTGAAAGTCCTCACTGAGCTTTCCGCATAACGGACGTATTCCCTCTATGGAAAGAAAGTGAATAAAATAATGCTGTTTGCAGAAACAGCCACAAGCAGAGCCACCTCTCTGATACCTCATCTGCGCCTTTGGGTGATGCATAACATCATCCAAACACTGGGATGGACACAACACGGACAGACGTTGAAGGCTGCCTCAGACTTGCAATCAAACAAGTGATGCACAGACGAAAGACATGAATCCTGCGTCTCACACACATCTGCTGAAATCCTGCACACTCTGAGAAGCAGCAGTCTGGGGCCCAGAACCAAGTTTTGTTGTATTAGAGGACAGCTTGTGGGAAATCTTTCTGGACAGAGGGATTGAGCAAAGCAAATTTCCCTCAGCAAATTTGCTGATGACAGCAAGCTGAGTGGTGCAGTCAAAATGCTGGAAGAAGGGATGCCATCCAGAGGGACCTGGACAGGCTTTAGAGTTAGGCCTGTGCAAACCTCATTAAGTTCAACAAGGCCATCTGCGAGGTCCTACATGTGGGTCTGGGCAATCTCAAGCACAAATTGGGCGAAGAATGGACTGAGAGCAGCCCCGGGGAGAAGAACTTGGGGGTGTTGGTGGATGAGAAGTTCAACATGAGCTGGCAATGTCCATTTGCAGCCCAGAAAGCCCCCCCCCCCGCACACCTGGGCTGCATCAAAAGAAGTGTGGCCAGCAGGGTGAGGGAAGAGGAGGTGGATTCTGGCCTTCCGCTCCACTCTGGGGAGATGCCCCCCCCCAGTGCTGCCACCAGCTCTAGGGCCACCAACAGCAGAAGGACATGGAGCTGTTGGAGCAGGGCCAGAGGAGGCCACAGAGATGCTGGGAGGGCTGGAGCCCCTCTGCTGGGAGGACAGGCTGAGAGAGTTGGGGGGTGTTCAGCCTGGAGAAGACAAGGCTCCGGGGAGACCTTAGAGCCCCTTCCAGTCCCTCAAGGGGCTCCAGGAGAGAAGGGGAAGGACTCTTGTGAATCTACCCCTCTACTCTGCACTTGTGAGACCCCACCTGGAGCACTGTGTCCAGCTCTGGAGTCCTCAGCACAGGAAGGACATGGACCTGTTGGAACGGGTCCAGAGAAGGGCCACGAAGATGCTCAGAGGGCTGGAGCACCTCTGCTGTGAGGACAGGCTGAGAGAGCTGGGGTTGTTCAGCCTGGAGAAGAGAAGGCTCCGGAGAGACCTTAGAGCAGGAGGGTGTCCCTGCCCAGGGCAGGGGGTGGCACTGGGTGGTCCCTTCCAACTCAAACCAGTCTGTGATCCTATGAAATGCTGGAGTCAGGTCTGGGGTGACTGAGGGATTTTATTTTAGAACGAAGAGAGGTGTTTATTCTTTTTAGTCACTTCCTCTTAACAACGCGGGGAAACTCGCCGAGGGGGCAACCGCCGGGCGGGCTGGGGGCCGGGCCGGGCCGGGCCGCTCCCCGCGGCGGCTGCTCGGTCCCCTGCTGACCCCTGCTGCCGGCCGGCGGGAGCGACCCGGGGCCGGGAGGCTTCTCATGGCGGGGCTCGGCGGTGGGGGGAGTAGGAAAGCAGGAGGGAAAAAAGCAAAACCTCTGACAAAGTACCCGCCGGCTGAGGGGTGGGGGGAAGCTGAGGGTCTTCTGCCGCAGCCGGGGGGCTGCCAGGGTGCAGGGCAAAGCCTGGGGGTAGGGATCACGTCTTTCATCAGCCCACCTGAGCCACAGCAGGCCCTTAACATCATCCTCCGTCCTTCCCTCACTCTGAGAAATGAGCTAAGTTTTGCTTCAGCTGATTGACATATTCTTGTTAGTATGTATGTGCTAACAAAGGAGGCTTAGGGATAGTACAGTCTAAAAAATTGTACCCAATTAATATTCAGAATCGCCCTTAGCCAGCCCCTGGCCCTTCCTCCACATGGAGCTCAGAGGTGGGCTTCCCCCAGGATAACAAGCCCTGGGCCGGAGCTGGCCACCACGCTCCTCAAGAAAAACACCTTTTTTGAGAAACTTTTGGCGAGATTTAAGAACTATTTATAAACCAGAAGGCTCCAATAACGCTCCAGAGCTGCTCGGCATCTCAGCCGGCAGCAGGACCAGGGCCCTGCCAATTACAGAATCACGGAATCACAGAAGGGTTAGAGTTGGAAGGGACCTTAAAGATCATCCAGTGCCACCCCCTGCCCTGGGCAGGGACACCTCCCACCACACCAGGTTGCTCCAAGCCCCCTCCACCCTGGCCTTGAACCCCTCCAGGGATGGGGCAGCCACAGCTTCTCTGGGCAACCTGTTCCAGTGCCTCACCACCCTCACAGCAAATTTCTTTCTGGTATCTAATCTAAATCTCCCCTCTTCCAATTTAAAACCGTTCCCCCTTGTCCTGTCACTGCACGCCCTGACAAAGAGTCCCTCCCCAGCTCTCCTGGAGCTCCCTTCAGATACTGGAAAGCTGCTATAAGGTCTCCCTGGAACCTTTTCTTCTCCACTCTGTCCCTCTGGGAATGCTGTGGCCGGCTCCAGCTCTCCAGCTTGAGCGAGAAGAGCTGAGGGTCAGACTCCAAGCCACAGAGCACATCGTAAGCTGCAAAGCCAAAAAGTCTTGCGTATCCAGGTGGCGAGTTTTGCCTTTGTAGCCGTGTGGAGGGTTGTGCACTGGCCATCAGGAGCCTGGTGGTGGCCAAGGAATCCTGCCAGAACCTTCTGAACCCCTTCCCCGAGAGGACGCGAGCGGGCACCACCATAGGATGCTCGGGCTTACGGAGAGAACAGACCCTCCCTCACGTTTGGTAAAAGAGACCCATTTCTGCCACACAGGTCTCCTGCATGATGAGGGACAGGCAGAACGAATGGGGGGGGATGGGGGGAACACGCTTTAAGTTCTAATGCTAAATTTCAAAGTTTTATGATTGAGGAATTTTTTTTCCCCTTAGTTTTTCCTAAGTTACAAAATCTTAGTTTTGTAGAAATTCCACCCGGAGATTAACACAGGGAACGCACAAACTTGTTCCCGCTCAGCTTTCCAACCTTTTTTCCCCAGGTCTGTTAGCTCAGAGCTGGGCAAGACCGAACGACCGTTTTGGTGACAAACCCCTGAGAAATGAACGCGTTTGGGTTCGGTCTCGCTTCAGGGACCCCGAGGAGGCGCCGGGAACCGCCCGCCTGCCCGCCGCCCTCCCCCGGCCCGAACAGAGTCCCGCCGGGCCGCCCGCAGCCTGCCGGCAGCCCATCTTGCGGCGAGGCCGCCATCTTGGGGCGGGGCCGCCCAGGGGTGGGAGGGGCCTTGGTGACACGGGTGACCCCCTCCCGCCGGTGCCACCGCGTGAAGCGCCCGGGCGGTGACGCCAGCGCGTCGCGTCGCGGGGCGTGCCCAGCCTGCGCCGCCGGAAGTGAGCGGGGAGGAGAGCGGCGGGGGAGGGGCGGGTGCCGCAGCATAACCCTTCCGGGCGGGGGCGGCCGCTGCCGGGCGGTTCCCGCGGCTGAGGCGCGGCGGGATGGAGTGAGGCGCGGCGGTAAGGAGCGGGGTGGCGGGCGGCGGCGGGCCCGGGTGGGCTGAGGCCTAACAGCTGTCTCTCCCCCTCCTTAGGACGGCGCGGGAGCAGTGAGGCCTCGCCCTTCTCCTCAGGCGGGCCGGGGCTATGCGAGGGCCGCGCTGCTGCCTGCCCTAGGCCCGGGCCGCGGCGGCGGGCCCGGCGGGGGAGCGGCGAGCGGCTGCGGGGCCCGATGCGGGAGTACAAGGTGGTGGTGCTGGGCAGCGGGGGGGTGGGGAAGTCCGCCCTGACGGTGCAGTTCGTCACCGGGACCTTCATCGAGAAGTACGACCCCACCATCGAGGACTTCTACCGCAAGGAGATCGAGGTTGACTCGTCCCCCTCGGTGCTGGAGATCCTGGACACGGCGGGTACCGAGCAGTTCGCCTCCATGCGCGATCTCTACATCAAGAACGGGCAGGGCTTCATCCTCGTCTACAGCCTGGTCAACCAGCAGTCCTTCCAGGTAACCTCGCCCGGGCCCTGGGCTCGCTGGGGCGGGGAGGCGGCCGGCCCCCACCTCCCCTCTTCGGACGCGGCCGTTCTTGCCCAAGGGACGGTGCTTGGCCGAGGAGGAAGTTTCAGGGTTAGCCATATGTGCGTATAAGCCCTTTATCTCGTAACGGGCAAAAGTGAAAATGCCCACTGCACTTACCAGCCCTTCTTCCTGATGGAAAACTGCTTGCTTTGCAGGTACTTATCAGGGTGCCACCATTGTTAAGTCCCACGCAGTGCTGGAGAACAATGACCCGCTCCCACTTCCCCAACAGAAATCTTTTGGCAGTCCCCTTTTATGAAGAAATCACTCGATACAAAAATTGAGACTTCCCCTTCCCTCCTTGTGCCCCCCCCCCCTTTCTTAAAAGGCCTGATTCTTCAGTTGGTCTTGAAGAGGCTTATTGTTCTGCAGTTGTGACTTGTTAAGTAAGCTGTTATTTTCCACCCCCTTGCCCCAAAAATATATTCCTGCCCAGCATAAGCTCGATGCTTTTGCAGTGTAGGTGTTGTACAGGAGAGGAGAAGCAAGCCATGTGTGATGATTTGTTGGCCTGCGTTTCATTTCTACTATTAAAACTCTCAGAAAAATGGAAATACCTCAGCCAGTAGCTGGTCTAAGCTGCCTCTAGAAATGAGGCTTTATTTGTGGGAAATCAGTGGATTTAGCAGCACCGCATGCAGCATAGAGGCTTGCAACTACTGCGTTGGCTTCAGCTGCTGAGTTGGGTGTGTTCCAGCTGCTTGGCAAAACCTTGCACACCCCTACTGAAGCAGTATGTTTGCTTCTGCTGAAGGCTAAACTTTCTCTTAGCAGAGGCCTCAAAATAGCCCAAGTACAAACTGAAGACATACTTTCCTTGGAAAACAACAGCAATGACATTGGGATGCTTCTCCTCTCATTTTAACTTATTTTGGGGACCAGTGAGTCCCCATTATTAAAGGAGTGGGCATACAGTTAGTCATCCACCCTGTTAATATTTAATTATTCTTGTCTATCTATAGCATGTTTACTTGGAAGCCTGTAGGTGTAAACCACTCTCTGCAGTTCTTTTGCATTGTGGTAACTTCAAACGCTTAATTACTTTGTCTCAAAACTATGCGAGAATTTGTAGAACTTAGTACTGATTGATAGTAACTTAAAACACTCAGGGGGCAGAGGAGGCTGACTCAGACTTTCTAGTGTAAACTCCCAATGTTAGCTCAGACTTGAATAAATGCATCTCTAGGTAATAAAATCTCTTTACAGCATCTAATTTGGTTACTTACGTGTGCTTAAATGTGTTCACAATGAATTATTCTAAGCATTCCAGAAGTGAGAAGGCTTCATTTAAATTACTAGCTTTCTCAAGATGTAAACTAAACACAAGCTTCCTCAATGGCTGTGTAATGGCATGCTACTGCTAGTATTATAGGTTGTTAGACTTGGGATAGTTTTTTCAGAGAACCGAAATCAACTTTCAGAGTAGCTCTGCTGTATCTTCCTCTAGCTGAACTGAAAGTCCCTAATATTACACTACAGCCGTTGCTTTCTGTTTGTGTATACACATAATTTTATAAAATGTGCATGCATTTATGTAAAATTTAAAAAAAAAACTAAAACTTTTATTAAAGACAGCAAGCTTATTAAAAGCAGCTTCCTCTGAGTTCTAGATCTGCACGAATTTAAGAAGGCTTCTGATGTATTTTGGATGCTTGGTTGCATGCTCCTGTAGTGGTTATATAGCAATTTTATGCGGCAACTTACACATACTAACCAGTTGGATTGTTTGATCAGGACATCAAGCCGATGAGGGACCAGATTGTCCGTGTGAAGAGATACGAGAAAGTTCCTCTGATCCTAGTGGGGAATAAAGTGGATCTGGAGTCGGAGAGGGAGGTCTTATCTGCAGAAGGCAGAGCCCTGGCTCAGGAGTGGGGCTGTCCCTTCATGGAGACGTCAGCCAAGAGCAAAACAATGGTGGATGAACTGTTTGCTGAGATCGTCAGGCAAATGAACTATGCCTCCCTGCCTGAAAAACAAGATCAGTGTTGTACAACTTGCATCGTCCAGTGAGAGAAATTAAGAAAAACCTCAATCATGGCCATACAGAGCAGGTTGGTGGAACAGTCGTAACTAATTGAGGTGCATAAGCATGCTGTTTAAACAAGCAGATAAAGTGTGACAGGGAGCCTGAAGTTAAGTAGTCTAACCTAAAGCTAGCCTTCCTCTGACGGAGACGGAACCTTGTGCGTTCGCTTGCACGTGACTGCTTGGAGTCAAATGGGCTTCTTGTGTTACTTCAGTAGGGTTAGTCAGGGAACATTGCATTTACTTGCAGTAATTTTACAATGAGGCAAATTATATGAGCTCATCTGCACCTATTTTGACTGTCAGTGCTGTATTTGATGTTACGTTATCCGTAATAATGTTTTGTGGTATTTGCAGTGGGTTTCGTTACTGGTGGTAGTTGGTATCTGAATGGGAGTTACCTTGGAGTTGAATGGGATTATTGTGACCAAGTTTCCCAACAGTTTTGCTGAGTAGTCTTTGAGGTTGTTTTAAAAAAAATAAAAAATAAAAAATTCTATGGGACAGAAACAGAATGTACTTAGAGTACGTTTCTGCCTTATCAGTGGAGTAAGCTTAGGAGAGAACCGCCCTGAGCTGTCAAGAGTGGCGTGAAGCCCACGTGCACCAGCCAAGGATATGCGTGAAGTTCTCTGCTCTGATGATTTTAGATGAGGAGCACACACTGTAAAATGGCTTCCAAATGCACAGCTCTTTCCCAGTGAGTCATAAGAGGTGTGGCAGGAGTGCGGTGTTCAGAGGGGCAGCTTCCCCTGTCTCAGGTAGTGGGTAATCACTTTGATTTTTACGTTTTTCTGCAAGGATGGCTGCTCTTGGCTCTTGGCACCCATGGCGGTCTTTTTCACCTGATTGTGTAAATGGATACGCTCCTTCTCCCTTGCGTGCAGTGGTGCTGTTGTTCCTGTGCAAGATGGTTCTGGGCTGCCCCTGCTCTTCTTTTTCCTCGTAGCGCTTGCAGATCTAGTTTCACCGTCGGCTTGAATCCGTGTTACTGCAAAGGGTTCTTCTACACTGTTGGTACCACTCTGCATGCAGGCAGCTGGTCTGTCGGTTGTGTGTTGGACCTGTCTTGGCCAACACCTTGATGTGATCTCCGAGGGCAAGCACAGGGATGAGGGAGGACATGAAAATTCAGGGAAAAAGAACTGCCCCTCTTGACAGCTGCACTGATTGAAGCTTAGGTTCTGACTGCCACATCAGTAACTCTTGCTTGAGTCAAAGGAGTTTTTTTGTCTGAGTGACAAGAGGGAAAATAGGTTATTACTGGCAGCTTTGTACTATGTATCCTCTTTAATCTTGAGTGCGAGGTCAGAGTGTGAAGTCTCAAAGCTTGTCTTTGAGATTGCTATCTAGTGCTTTATGAATGTAAAAATTTTAGATCACCACAACCCTAGTGCTGTCACACTAAAGATAATTCACGATGTTTTTATCTCCAGTTCTGTGAAATAAGGAAAGGCTGCCGTCACTGTATAAGACGTGTGTGCAAGTTCAAGATTTGCTTGCTGAAAGGTGAGCAAACTGCTTGTATTGGAGCAGAGGAAAACACAAGTCTTTCCTTGTACGCTAATCCCTAACACCTGCAGAGCCTTATAGGGTTATAGGAAGGAGTAAATCAAAGAAATTGCTGGGTTTTAACTAAGTGCTTACAGGGTTAGTATCTAGAGTCACTTACAGTAATGCCATGTTTCAGCTAGTTCTAAGGCAGCTTCACAAGAGTATCAGGACTTAAAGTATCATTCCAGTGGTTACAGCAGTGCCCTGGGTTACTAATGCTTTGTCTTAATGCAGGTTGCTGTATTCAACTCTAACAAAATCAGACCCATTATCCATGAAATTTACACTTCCAGAATTGGTTACTTCTAAGGGAGGCTTCTTTGTAAGCTGGCCGGTTCTGGATTTAACATTAAATATCAAGTTTCATCTTAAAGGTGAAATTGAGGAGGAGAGGGGGCAAGGCCATATGTTATTCCTGTGAATCCTAATTTATGCCTAGATTTTATGAGTTTCCTAAACAAAGCATGCTCTTGCTTCAGAAGAAATATCTGTATTCCTGTGTCTCTGTGATGTCTTGAGATAGAGGATCATAAACTTCTGTAACACAGATTTCCTCTCCTTCATTCTGCCTAGCTCATGCTGTCTCATCAAGCCTCTAGCAGCAAAATCCTTCCTTGCTTCCGGGAGATGCTTCTTCTGCCCAGTGTAATCTCATCAGCTGTGCCAAACAAGTTAGTCTTTCCTTCCTAAGCAGCTTCCTATTCAGTCCAGATCTGACCACATCTGGAACTTCTGTTACTCATCCTGGCTCTTTGCAGCCTTCCTGCTCCCTGGTTTTCATTTCAGCCTCACACTTCTGGGATGTTTTCTTCCTGGCTCCCACTCTATCCTTGTTCTTTGATTGAGTAGGTGTAGGATCTCATTAACTTTATGATAAGCCTTTGGCTGCCTGCTAATTTCTGTCTGATGTGCTCTAGTGTAGGAGAGCTGCTGATAGTGTCTTGTGATAGCTGTAATCAGATCTGTAATTCTTCTGCTTATCTGTCATCAGGGAACAATTGCTGCTTCTCAGACATCTGCTTGAGCCGTGACCTCTCCTAGGTAAAGTGACACTAAGGGAGTGGAACCAGCTGGCTGAAAACCGATGTGTAGGAAGTGTGCTTGAACCATAGCTCTGTCTTAGTGTAATCCTCATCTCTGAGTTCTGGTGCCTCTCTGTGCCCAGGAGTCGTCTTAGGTGTGGATCAGTTCGTTTAGAATGAAGTACCTAGAAACAGTTTGTGTCTCTACAGTTCTGATGGAGAAACCAACGGGAGGGGTGTGGGATGGATTATATGCTGGGCCTGGTTTTATCTGAGGCTATTTCTTGGGCTGTTTTAACTAGCAGGTACCACTGTTACCTCAGAATATCTGTCAAGTATGATGTTGTGTAGGTTCTTTCATGACATTTTTGAGTAGCACTTGCTTAAATCACCCTTTCAGTCAGCCGCCTTGGGTGACATGAAGGATGGAACGTAACTACATAATCGGGATAATCCATAGTTCTTTTTGTGTTGTTCTTGCATCCTGTTTCCTGGCCCTTCCCCCCTTTCCTGCTTCTGTGGTGGTCTTCTGTCCTCTCATTATTGCAGTCAGAGATGTGAGAATTCCAGTAGCTGCTCTCTGTTCACAGAATTACAGAATGGTAAGAAGTTGGAAGGGTCCTCTGGAGATCATCTAGTCCAAGCCCCTGCCAAAGCAGGTCCACCCAGAGCAGGTTGCACAGGAACGTGTCCAGGCGGGTTTTCAATGTCTCCAGAGAAGGAGACTCCACCACCTCCCTGGGCAGCCTCTTCCAGGGCTCTGCCACCCTCAAAGTGAAGAAGTTCCTCCTCATGTTTAGGTGAAACTTCTTACATTCAAGTTTGTGCCCATTTCCTCGTGTCCTGTCACTGGGCACCACTGAAAAGAGACTGGCCCCATCCTCCTGACACCCTCCATTTAGGTATTTATAAGCATTGATCAGAGTTCCTTGCTCTAGTATTTCTCTTGAATTTTCAGCATGACACTGGCTCGTATTTTAAATCTTCTTTAAAATCTGGCTTCTGTTACGATGCTGGTGCATTAAAGGTTTTCTGTGGAGGTCTTAATATTGGGGTGAAAGGGTGATGCTGATTAGTGATTTTGGTCCCTTCCCTGAGTAACTGGTATTAACAAGCCCTGAAGCAAGAGTAATCTTCTCTAGGGATCAAAACTGAAAGTGTACTGCCTTCGAAGCCATGGGGCTGTGCAACACAGACAAATTTAGATTGTCTATCATCCCCTTCTCTCCTGCCCGCTCGCGGAAGAGACTAGAGAGTGCTGTAGAAATCTCATGGGCAACCGAAGGCGGATGAGGTGCTAGATGGTGACTATGGACAACTTAAATGGACAGATGGCAAACCTGGATTGGGAGGTCCCTAACCTGCACATACAGGGATGCTGAAGGAGAGCGTGGTGTTGGGATGGATCTAACTCTGGTAGAGCAAGGAGCTGCATGGTAAATGGTTCGCCTCTCCTGTGCTCTAAGTGAAGACTAAAACGCCTATTAATCAAGTCTAATGCCTCCCCGTTAAAAACTAAATGTTTGTTTGCTGTTTTGAGAGTACAGGGACCGTCCCCATCTAAAACCCCTGGTGTGAGAGGGAACATGTGCTCACCAGACTGGGTGAGAATTACTGTTAGTTGGGAAACACAGAATCATAGAATTGTCTGGGCTGGAAGGGACCTTTAAGATCATCGAGTCCAACCATCAACCTAACTGATCAAAACCCCCACTTACCCATGTCCCTCAGCACCACGTCTGCCTGGCTTTCAAATCCCTCCAGACTCCACCACTGCCCTGGGCAGCCCATTCCAATGTTTCACAACCCTTTCGGTGAAAAAATTTTTCCCAATCTCTATCCTAAACCTCCCCTGGTGCAACTTGAGGCTGTTTCCTCTTGTCCCATGGCCTGTTCCTTGGGAGCAGAGACCGACCCCCCCTGGATATCCCCTCCTTTCAGGGAGTTGGAGAGAGCGAGAAGGTCTCCCCTCAGCCTCCTTTTCTCCAGGCTGAACACCCCCAGCTCCCTCAGCCGCTCCTCACAAGACTTGTGCTCCAGACCCCTCACCAGCTCCGTTGCCCTTCTCTGGACCCGCTCCAGCCCCTCAGTGTCTTTTTTGTGGTGAGGGGCCCAAAACTGGACACAGTTTTGCAAACTGCAAACATGTAAAGAAAACCTGGCTATTTGAGGAGCAGTACTGCTGACAGGAGCAATGTTCTGGGTGACCAGTTGTTAGGCAAGAGAGGGAACCCTGACTAAGTCAGAGAGCTCTGTTGTAACAAACTGTTAATTGAGAGCAAACCAACAGCTGAAAGGAAGGGGTACGGTAGCCGATATATAGTCCTGACTCCTACAAAAAAGGACTTGAAGAATAGAGAAGACTCATGCAAATCCCTGAAAAGCCAAGGATCGAGCTTCAATGAAGTGCACGCACGTTTTGACTGAGGCTTTTAGGATATCTCTGCTGATAAATGTTGTGAAGCGGTGCAGGCAAGTTATCAGAAAGAGATGTATTGGTGACGTCGGTGACGCTGCATGTTGCAGCACACCTTGGACTTGATTGAGAGCAGCGGCATATGGTTCTGTCCCTGCTGGGGGGAAGGCTGAGGAATGCTAAGGTGGTTTTTAGTAATAAGTAGTAGTTTTTAGTAATTTAGAGAACCTGAATGCTGAGAATTCAGACGTCAAAGCTGGCAACTAGAGATGTTGGCTTATCTGCCTGTTCCCAGAACTTGTGCTCGGTGTCAGTGGGTGCTGGAGTGCCTGCTCACCACCAGTGTGAAGCCTGGCACCTGTGTCTCGGTGCGGGAGAAAGGAGTTTGGTATCCTTGGCGGGGCTGGGGGCAGCTGTTAGAAAGTTCACAACACGAAGTTGTTACCTGCTCCTTTCTTGTATTACTGGCATGGGAGGAGGAGAACTTGGAGAGTGGTGCTGTGTGAAGCAGTGCTTTGGAGCTCGGTACAGAGAATGAGCTGTTCTGCACTTTGGGAGGAGCTGAGCTCACTTTGACCATGTCCTGAATATGTCTTTCATTAGTTATTTTGTTTAAATTGCAGATAAAACTCAGAGGAAACTTGCACAGATGCTGCTTTGGAGAACTTTCAGCCCAGGTTGCAGAGCTGAGCCTTGGTAAACCTGTCTCTATTACAGCACATTGCCATACATCTAAGTGCATAAGGTTGGTGGCCTCCAGGATCCACACACCTTAATCAGAATGCTTAGCATGTTTACCATAAGTTTAAAAATCTGTTCTTTATCTATCAGTCCTTTTATAGCTTTCTAAGTTCATATAATGGCTAATATGCAAGAGTTCATTTTTAATATTTTAATTGATTTCTTTAATCAATTTCTGAACTTGTATTTATTAAATACTTAAACTCAGTATTACCTACTCAATGCCTTTTAAAAGAAGAGAGTTTTAATGGAGAATAAATTGAGCCTTAAACAAATTGTTACTTCTGTATATTACCTCGCATCAGTGCTTATTTCTATTTGCAAAGTTTTCTCCTACAATGTAGTTGGTCATTCTTTGAGACTTTTTGTTTACATGTGACAGTGTCGTGAAAAGATACTGAAGGCACCTCTGTTGTGTGGATGTAGTATCCCTTTTCTTGGCAAACATAGCTGTGATATTGTGTTTGGGCTGATCAGGCGGTAGGGATTCCTTGGAATGGGATGTAAAGTCTCCAGCTGATGTTTCTTTTCTTGCAACCCTGGGTTTCTCAAACTCAAAAATGACAATTGTAGCATTGAAAAAAAGCCGGCAGCACACTTTTCCTTCTACTGAGTTCCTAAACTTGCTTGTTTACAAATAGCTTCTTTATGCCTTTGAAAAGGGATAATGTATCCTTCGAAGTGGGCTGTGTGCCCACTCAGTCAGCTCAGCTTTGCCTGGCACATTGGGACATCTAGTAGACCTCTGCACATGTAAATCTAATGCAAATAAGATCACTTTACATTTTATAGTTCCTAATATTTGTCTTTCTGAGTAATATTTTAAAGCAATATTTGTTAATGTTTTTCTTGCACTGTCACAAATTGCTTTTTATTTGGTTTTTTTTTTATTTCCCAATAAACAAGTTTAATATTAGAGACGAGTTGGTGTAACAAGGGGAAAAGCACCAGGTTTCAGTGATACTAATTGCAAGTGTGCTTTAAACAGCCATTGCCTTCCTTATTGTTTACCTGATCAACATTTTCTCTGAATACTTGAAAATTTTAACAATAACACAGGTATAAAGAGCAGAATGAAAATGTACAAAGAACAGATGAAATCTTTTTTTGTTCAGTTTTATTAACATGTTGCATACATGAGAGCTTTTTCTAGCAGTGGTTTAAAATGTGTAATTTTTTTTTTTTGCAGAAATTTAATAACTGCAGCTCACCTACTGCACCAAAGTTCTAGGTTTTTAGGAGCCCAGCTTTAGTCATTTGAACATGCTTCTAGAAATGTACATTCTTTCCCTGTAATAGCTAAATAACTTTGAGAAAAGCTCCAGTAAAAGCAGTGACGGATAGATGAGGTTAAGCAGTTTAAAACTCACAGGCTGTATTGTGGATGATGGCATTTAAAACAATAAAAGCTCACCGGTACAGTGTCTCACCATTAATGTGTTTTATTGGTAATAATGCAGGCTGACTTTACAGCGTCAGCAGAAATAAAGATTCTGAGTCTACATCCAGTGTTAAATTTGAATCCTGAAAAGAAGAGGACACCAGGTTTTCTGCTTGGGTATCAAAATAACTGATTTTCTTTTTCTATGGGGTTATTTGATTATTTTTTTTCCCCCCTGTTTGTACAAGTTTTATAAACAAGCTGAGGCTAATACTTAGGTTTGCACTTCAATATTGGAATTAAACCAAACCTTGTATTCAAAGTAGAGGGTTTTTTAAGTGGTGGTTGTTGATCTTTTTTGTAGTTTGTAAGTAATAGGAAATAAAAGTAATTCATAAAGATCTTAGTTTTCCTTTGTCTAAGGGGGGGAAAAAGTCCCTTAATATTAATCAGTGCTTGGTTCCTATGGGTAGTTTTCAAACCAGTGTTCATTTTCATTGACCTCAGCGCAAAAAATAAAAAAAAAAAAAAAGAAAAAAAAAAAAGAAAAAATATTAAAAAAAAAAAACCTTAAGAAACTTGAACTAGCTTAGAGTGACAGGACTGGGAAAATGAGAGATGGTTTCTTCAGCACACTTTGGGGGGAAAAAGGGACCAAAAGTTAATTTAGGCTTCCTCAATAGATTGCATGTGAAGTTGCTTATTAGAGTAAGAGGCTAATAATAAATGCAATATGTATTGTCTTTACTATGGCATCTGTTTAGGAGTTGTTCAAATCACTGCAGTAGGGCTCTACAAATAAAAATGTAACCTAACATCATGTATCTAATGTACTGTATCTTTATCAGTGATAGGTGAAATCTGGAATAACAAGTGCAAAAACGGAACAATTACCTATAATGCTTTGTAAAAAAATTTTTTTCCAGTAGAATTCATTCTTGTCATTTTGTAAGACAACCCTACAGTCCACCTGTTTGTAACTTTTTTAATAAAATAGATACCTGTATTACCAAACTGGAGTCACTGGTCTGTGTTCTTCTTCTGAAGTGGGCTGAACTGACTAGCTGCTTGCTTTTTTTTTTTTCCCCTTTCTTTTTTTTTTTGAGTTACTCGTTATTCTAAGCATAGTAACCGTGTTTGAATTGTCATGGGTGATGACTCCTGGCTGGGGGAAAAGGGGTGTGGAACTGCCTGGGCTGGCTGTAGGATTTGCAGTGTGAGAGGGAGAGCAGGGGCTGTGTGGGGCAGGGCAGGGACTCCTCCGTGAGCCCCTTCAAAGCAGGGATGGTACCTCCCCTTACAGGCTGGTGTGACAAAGCTTTAGCCCAAACAAGTCTTGTGTTTGTCTTATCCAGGTCTTTAGAGCTCCTGTGTTTCATATGGGCCTTTGTGTGTGTGAGGGTGGCAGCGCCCGTGGGTCCTGGCATCACCTTACAGCTGCTCTCTGCCATAGGAACCCACCCTACCCAAGTCAGGGCTCCTGCAGCTCTGCCACAGGACAGGCAGAAGATTTTTTTTTTTTTTTTTTCTATAAAATCTTCCAGCTGAGAGCACCCAAAGGTATGTGATAGCAGCACCTTAAGTGCTCAGTGAAAGCCTTGCGTATGTCATGTCGAGGGTTGTCGCCTGGGCCATGTAACAAAAAATGCAACTTCCTCACAACTTACAGTCTTGATACTGACCTTCAATATTGCATTTGCCACTAAAGTTGTGTATCAATGTAAAATTTAGTTTAGGAAAAACTTGCTACCTTCGTACCTTCAGTCCTCAGTGCTGTGTCAACAGGCACAACCCCGTAGCGTGCTTACCCCTCCTCTTCCCGCTCACCCGCCATCAGCCTTATCTGGTAGGTGAGCTGCTGTGCTGCTTCCTCTTCACGCTTCTCATGCTCCCTTCACTGAGCTGGGGGAGGAGTTTCCATCTCGAGGGGAAAAGGACAGAGAAGAAGGGCAGGCTGCCCTTCGAAGTTATCTTGGGGAAAAACGTGCGCTGCCCTTGCCCTCTCCGAGTGGCGGGGGTGGCCCCTTCTGCAGGTGTGGGTGAGGGTGGGAGTGGAGGCATTGGGACTGGTCTGCTTCGAGGTGTAACCAGAGGCTTGATCACTGTCTGAGTCAGGGTGGTTTAAAAGAAGTTGTAATTGAGCAATAATATTCCCGATTCCTTATGGCACTAAGCAAGCGCCTTCCTGTTCCCACTTGGAGGCTGGGAAGTGAATGCAAGGACAGCAAGTCCCTGTGACTTTACACCACTGGCTTCTTTCAAAGTGACAGTATGATGTAGTCTGGGTTGGGGGTTTTAGGGAAGATGATGCCTAGGGCTGTTATCTTTCACAAGCCATGGTGCTGAGAGCGAACTCGGCTGCTGTACCAAGAGTTGAGTAACGTCCTTTGTTAAATAGGTGTGATGGCATCACAGAATCACAGAATGGTTTGTGTTGGAAGGGACCTTAAAGCCCATCCAGTGCCACCCCCTGCCCTGGGCAGGGACACCTCCCACCAGACCAGGTTGCTCCAAGCCCCCTCCAGCCTGGCCTTCAACCCTTCCAGGGATGGGGCAGCCACAGCTTCTCTGGGCAACCTGGGCCAGGCTCTCACCACCCTCACAGCAAAGAATTTCTTTCTAGTATTCTTCTCAGTCTCCCCTCTTTCAATTTAAAACCCTTCCCCCTTGTCCCTTCACTACCCTCCCTGACCGAGAGTCCTTCCCCATCTCTCCTGGAGCCCCTTTAGGGACTGGAAGGGGCTCTAAGGTCTCCCCGGAGCCTTCTCTTCTCCAGGCTGAACCCCCCCAACTCTCTCAGCCCCCCCTCACAGCAGAGGGGCTCCAGCCCTCCCAGCATCGCCGTGGCCTCCTCTGGCCCCGCTCCAACAGCTCCGTGTCCTCCTGATGTTGGTGGCCCCAGAGCTGGAGGCAGCACTCCAGGTGGTGTCTCCCCAGAGCGGAGCAGAGGGGCAGAATCCCCCCCTCACCCTGCTGGCCACGCTGCTGGGGATGCAGCTGGGGTATGAACGCCGCGGTGGGGACAGCCCTGGGAGGAAGTACAGGAGATACCCTGCGTGGGTGGGTGGGGAACCACCGGCCACACCTTGTGTCAAGCTGTTATCTGCCCTAATAGGCTTGGCTGTAATTACAGTTTGAAGCTAGGGGGAAGTGTCTAGTCTTCATTAAAATGAGATATAGGTTCTCAAACAATCTCTGTTGGCCTGTTTGAGTTATCTCTGCTGGAAAGTCAGCAGGCCCGGTAGCTTGGTTCGCTGGTAGGCGCTTGGGTTCGGTGAGTCACCGCTGGCTTGCTGGGCAACGGGGGAAGCGTGGGTAGAGCCACCACGGCCAGGAGCGAGCGCTCTCAAGAGCTGAGCTGGCCCTGCTGCTGCACGCTGTGTACACACCGTGCTCTGTGAAAGTGAAGTCGTGTGGCTTTGTTGTGTTTTTTTAAGTAACCACTTTTATCTCTGCCTGGTCAGGGCAGCTGTGAGGAGCAGAGAAGATGGGCTTTCAGCTGTAAATCAGCAAGAGCACTGAATTCGAGGGTCGTTTCCTCCCTGCGGTGGTTTGTTGGCTCCGCGGAGGGCAGCATTGAGCTCATGATGGCTTGGTCGGCAGCAGCGATACCGTTTGATGACAAGATTGTAGGGGATGAGCTTTGTTTTCTCCAAGGAAACAGTGTATTTAGTGTGGAATCAATCAATCAAAAAAACCCCAAACTTACTTGCCTTTGGTGCTTTCTTTCAAAGTTCTTTTCAAGTACCTCCAGAAAGCAGCAACTGATGGGGAAGAGTCTCTCATATTGCAGGAACCTGGAAAATATTCACTGTTGGGCTGTTTACATTTGGTTTGTGATGTGTCCGTGCTCCCTGATGTTCTGTTGGTCCCATCCGAGCCCAGTGCGACAGCTTCCTAACAGGGACTGACTTCCTCCAAACCATACCTCCAGTGAGCAGGCTCGCGTGGGGCTTGAGACGCTGCCAGTTACTGGGTGACCTCAATTGTTCCTGCGTTGGAAGAAAAATGGTAATTGTAGCACTTCCTTCCCTGGGGCATGATGTGGAAGCCTGTGTTAAAAGTGGGGAGGTGCTTGGGCTTACCTGGAATCAGAGGCATTGGCTTTGTAGAATAATTTTGAAATTGGACTTCTTGCGTATAAATAAGTAAGAGGGCTAGGACCTAAAAAAACAAAGTTAAAAAATTCTCAGATTTGTGAAAAGTATTAGTATCATCATTCATATATTTGTGATACTACAATGTAACTGCTTCAGACTTAGACTTCTCATGCTTCTACTGAAAGATATAATAGATAAATGACTGCAACTCAGTAAAGCAAACAGACAATCAGCTTTCTGGGAAATTCTGGCGCTTCAACTTTTTTTTTTCTTTTCTGTTTCCTGCCTCCAGGCTGACTCGCTCATCCAGTTTTATGACTTTAGAAGATCTGCCTTGACACTAGATTTAAATTATCTAGTCTGCGCAGAAAAGAAAAAATGTATTTGCTGTTTGTGACATTCCTTAAGGGCTACTTGTCCTTTTGGGAACTGGCAGACAGGATGATTCATCATCAGGTTGGGGTTCATCCTATTGCTGTAATAGGGCAAGTGTAGGTGCTGCACCTGGGGAGGAATAACCCCCTGCAGCAGGACAGGTTGGGGGTGACCTGCTGGAGAGCAGCTCTGAGGAGAAAGACCTGGGAGTCCTGGTGCCCAGGATGCCCATGAGCCAGCAATGGGCCCTTGTGGCCAAGAAGGCCAATGGCATCCTGGGGGGCATCAGGAAGAGTGTGACCAGCAGGTGGAGGGAGGTCATCCTGCCCCTCTGCTCTGCCCTGGGGAGGCCCCATCTGGAGCACTGGGACCAGTTCTGGGCTCCCCAGTTCCAGAAGGACAGGGAACTGCTGGAGAGGGTACAGCAGAGGGCTACAAAGATGATGAGGGACCTGGAGCACCTCCCTTATGAGGAGAGGCTGAGGGACTTGGGTCTGTTTAGTCTGGAGAAGAGAAGGCTGAGGGGGGATCTGATCAACGCCTATAAATACTTCAAGGGTGGGTGTCAGGAGGATGGGGCTGGTCTTTTCTCGTTGGTGCCCAGTGACAGGACAAGAGGGAACGGGCACAAACTCAAACACAGGAAGTTCCATCTCAACATGAGGAGGAACTTCTTCACTTTGAGGGTGGCAGAGCCCTGGAAGAGTCTCCGTCTCTGGAGACATTCAAACCCACCTGGACACGTTCCTGTGCAACCTGCTCTGGGTGGACCTGCTCTGGCAGGGGGTTGGACTAGATGACCTCCAGAGGTCCCTTCCAACCCCATGGGATTCTGTGATAGACCTTAGACCCTTTTTCTTAAAAGCAAATTAGGAATGATCATGTGATCAGCAACAGCATGGTCACTGTGGGAAAATGGGAAGAAATAAAATGAATTTTCAGCAAAGCTGATTTTTGTTGGAAAAGAGAGACAGGCCGTGGGGCAGGGGCACCTACCAATAGTAGAGGGAGTAGTTGGCTGCCAGGGTCTCTCTGCTCCCCCACCTGCAGGTCATGTACTCCTCGTTGAAGAAGACACACTCCACCCCTGCGAGGGACAGAGGCTGCGGGGCCCCGGGAGCGCACCGGGGGGACATGTCCCCGCCAGCCTTTCTCCCTGGGACCCCAACGGG
>QJSC01004403.1:115864-140225 GCA_003697955.1 Calidris pygmaea | reverse complement strand
GCACAAGAGATCCAGTTCTTAGGAATTAAATGGCAAGATGGTCATCGCCAGATCCCAATGGATGTGATTAACAAAATAACATCTATGTCCCCACCTACTAACAAAAAAGAAACACAAGCCTTCTGAGGTGTTGTGGGTTTCTGGAGAAGGCATATTCCAGGTTATAGTCAGATCGTGAAACCTCTCTATGAAGTGACTCAAAAGAAAAAATGAGTTTACGTGGGGTCCTGAGCAACGACAAGCCTTTGGACAAATTAAATACGAGATTGTGAGTGCAGTAGCACTTTTACCAGTCCAAACAGGACAGGACATTAAAAATGTGCTCTATACTGCAGCGGGAGACAATGGCCCTACCTGGAGCCTCTGGCAGAAAGCACCAGGGGAGACTCGAGGTCGACCCCTCGGATTTTGGAGTCGGGGATACAGAGGATCTGAAGCCAACTATACTCCAACTGAGAAAGAAATCTTGGCAGCATATGAAGGAGTTAGAGCTGCTTCAGAGGTAATTGGTGCTGAAGCACAGGTCCTGGTGCCACGATTACCAGTGCTGGGCTGGATGTTCAAAGGTAAAGTTCCTTCTGCTCATCATGCCACCGATGCTACCTGGAGTAAGTGGGTTGCCTTAACCACACAGCGAGCTCGAATAAGAAACCCAAATTGTCCAGGAATTGTAGAAGTGATCACAAACTGGCCCGAAGGCAGAGACTTCACAATGCCACTAGACAAGGTGGTAACACATGCTGAGGAGGCCCCACCCTATAATGAACTCTCAGCTAATGAGAAAGAGTAGGTTTTGTTCACTGATGGATCTTGTCATATTGTAGGAAAACACTGAAAGTGGAAAGCTGCTGTATGGAGTCCTACACGATGAGTTGCAGAAGCAACTGAAGGAGGTGAATCAAGTCAATGTACAGAGGCAAAAGCCAATGCAGCTGGCCCTAGACATTGCTGAACGAGAAAAGTGGCCAATGCTCTATCTCTATACTGACTCATGGATGGTGGCAAATGCTCTGTGGGGACGGTTAAAACAGTGGAAGCAGAGAAACTGGCAGTGCAGAGGTAAACCCATCTGGGCTGCTGAACTGTGGCAAAATATTGCCGAATGGCTAGAGAAACTTGTTGTGAAGGTACATCATGTAGATGCTCATGTACCCATGAGTCGAGCCACTGAGGAACATCAAAACAATCAATCACTGAGTGGACCAGGCTGCTAAGATTTTCCAGGCAGATTTGGACTGGGAACATAAAGGTGAATTATTTTTAGCTTGGTGGGCCCGTGACACTTCAGGTCACCAAGGAAGGGACACAACGTACAAATGGGCTCGTGACCGAGAGGTGGATTTAACCATGGATGCTATTGCACAGGTTATCCACGATTGTGAAACATGCGCTGAAATCAAACAAGCAAAAAGGTTAAAACCTTTGTGCTATGGGGGATGATGGCTGAAATACAAGTATGGGGAGGCTTGGCAAAAAGATAACATCACACTCCCTCAAACCCACCAGGGTGAGTGTCACGTGCTTACAATGGTGGAAAGAAGCACCGGATGGTTGGAAACCTATGCCGTGCCCCATGCCACTGCCTGGAACACCATCCTGGGCCTTGAAAAGCAGGTTTTGTGGCGACATGGCACTCCAGAAAGAACTGAGTCTGACAATGGGACTCATTTCAAAAACAACCTTATAAGTACTTGGGCAAAAGAACATGGTGTGGAGTGGGGATATCATATCCCCTGTCATGCACCAGCCTCTGGCAAAATTGAGCGATACAATGGATTATTGAAAACCACCCTGAAAGCAACGGGGGGTGGAACATTTAAAAATTGGGACAAGCATTTAGCGTGAGCTACCTGGTTAGTTAACACCAGGGGATCCATCAATCGAGGTGGTCCTCCTCAATCAGACCTTTTACATACCGTAGAAGGGGATAAAGTCCCTGTGGTGCATGACAGGAATATGTTGGGGAAACCTGTTTGGGTTTTTCCTACTTCAGGCAAAGGCAAACCCATTCGTGGGACTGTTTTTGCCCAAGGACCTGGATGTATTTGGTGTGTGATGCTGGAGAATGGAGAAATTCAATGTGTACCTCAAGGAAATTTAACCTTAGGTGAGAATGCTCAATTCTGAGCTGTATGATGTTTATTGTTATAAAATACTAACATTATCCAATAACTATTTTTAGGATAAATAGTGGTGATGAAACCTGAGCTAGCTTCTTCAAGTGATGTCCAGCAAACTCTTCGAGATGGACATGCTACCAGTGGATATGGACCACAATGACTCTAAATTTTGAGAAAGCAAACTTCCAGCTCTTCAAGGAGTTAGTAAATAGGACCCTGTGGGAAATGGTCCTCAGGGACAAGGGAGCAGAACAAAGTTGGCAGATCTTTAAGGATGCTCTCTATAGACCGCAAAAGATCTCAATCCCCACATGTAGGAAAATGGGCAAGGAGGGCAAGAGACCACCATGGTTGAGCCATGACCTGCTGATCAAACTACAGGGCAAGATGGGGCTACACAGGAAATGGAAGAAGGGACAGGCATCCTGGGAAGAGTATAGGGACGTTGCCCGGATGTGTAGAGATGAAGTCAGAAAGGCCAAAGCACAGCTAGAACTGAACTTGACAAGGGATGTAAAGAAAAACAAGACAGGTTTCTATAGGTACATTAACGAGAAAAGGAAGGTTAAAGAAAATGTACATCCCCCCCGATGAGCAACAGTGGGGAACTTGTATCAACAGGTGAGGAGAAGGCAGAAGTTCTCAACAACTTTTTTGCCTCAGTCTTCGCTGGCAACCCCCTTCCTCCTAGCTCTCATGTTGATGGCACACAAGTTGGAGACCAAGGTGACAAAGTCCCTCCCACTGTAAGTGAAGACAAGGTACGTGATCAACTGAGGAACCTGAAGATATACAAGTCCATGGGACCTGATGAGATACATTCCAGAGTCCTGAAGGAACTGGCTGACATAGTTGCCAAACCACTTTCCATGATATTTGAAAAATCATGGCAGTCAGGTGAAGTCCCTGCAGACTGGAAAAAGGGAAACATCACACCCACTTTTAAAAAGGGTAGAAAGGAGGACCCTGGGAACTACCGACCTGTTAGCCTCATCTATGTGCCTGGGAAGATCATGGAACAGATCCTTCTAGATGCCATGCTTGGGCACATGAAGGACAGGGAAGTGATTCAGGACAGCCAACAAGGCTTTACTAGGGGCAGGTCCTGCCTTCTATGATAAAGTGAGTAGGTCAGTAGATAAGGGATGACCTATGGATGTGATCTGTCTGGACTTCTGTAAGGCCTTTGACACGGTCCCTCACAACAGCCTGCTTGCCAAACTGGAGGGGTAAGGATTTGATGGATGGACTGTTCAGTGGATAAGGAACTGGCTGGATGGTCACATCCAGAGGGTGGTACTCAACGGCCTGAAGTCCAGATGGAGAACAGTGACAAGTGGTGTCCCTCAGGGGTCCGTGCTAGGACCGGTACTGTTTAACATTTTTATCAATGACATAGACAGAGGGATTGAGAGCACCATCAGCAAGTTTGCAGATGACACCAAGCTGTGTGGTGTTGTCGATACACCAGAGGGACGGGATGTCATCCAGAAGGACCTGGACAGGCTGGAGAGGTGGGCCCAGGTGAACCTCATGAGGTTCAACAAGAGCAAGTGCAAGGTTCTGCACCTGGGCTGGAACAATCCTCAGTATCAATACAGACTGGGGGATGAGGTATTAGAAAGCAGCCCCGAGGAAAGGGACTTGGGGGTGCTGATGGGTGAGAAGCTGGACATGAGCAGGCAGTGTGCAGTTGCAGCCCAGAAGGCCAATCCCATCCTGGGCTGCATCAAGAGATGCATTGCCAGCAGGTCCAGAGAGGTGATTCTGCCACTTTACTCTGCTCTGGTGAGACCTCATCTGGAGTATTGTGTGCAGGTCTGGAGCCCTGAAGATAGGAGGGACATGGATCTCATGGAGCAGGTCCAGAAGAGGGCCACGAGGATGATCAGAGGGATGGAGCAGCTCTGCTACGAGGACAGGCTGAGGGAGCTGGGGTTGTTCAGCCTGGAGAAGAGGAGGCTCCGGGGAGACCTAATAGCAGCCTTCCAGTACCTGATGGGGCTACAGGAGAGATGGGGAGAGCCTGTTTAGAAAGGCCTGCAGTGACAGGACGAGGGGCAATGGCTTTAAGCTGGAGAAGAGCAGATTTGGATTGGAGATGAGGAGAAAGTTCTTCACTGTGAGGGTGGTGGAGCACTGCAACAGGTTGCCCAGGGAGGTGGTTGAGGCCCCATCCCTGGAGATATTCAAGGTGAGGCTCGACGAGGCCCTGGGCCACCTGGTCTAGTTGGGGGTGTCCCTGCTGACTGCGGGGAGGTCAGACTAGATGGCCTTTGGAGGTCCCTTCCGGCCTGGGCAATTCTATGATTCTATCTAAAAATGGTGAAAAAAACCCCACAGTTCCATCTTTCATTAAAGTCAGGAATGCCAGGAAAATGCTTTAGTCCACCTGGACTAAAGAAAAACACACCATGAAGCCACCCTGGCCACACCTGAACGCTCATTACAAAATTACTGAGCTAAAAAGAAAAACCCCAAACAAAGCAGCCCCACAAACCTGGTGCCGGTACTGCTGACCCCCCACCCGCCCCTCAGGGACCTCTGCCTCCTGCCCCTCTGAAGGCCCAGCCCACCCCACAGCTGCAGCCGCCTGAAGGCCCAGCCGAGGAGCCCCGGCGTCGCTTCATTTTTGATGTTTTTGTGCTTAAGTGTTCACTATGTTCTGTAGTTCTGGAAGACTGCTGGTAGCCTGTGGTTCCCGTGGGACTGACGGGCGCTTCTGGTAGCCTGGAGGACTGCGAGGACACAGAGACGGACCGGCGGAGGAGGGACGGGCACTTCCGGTCTGCTGAAGGCCCGCGGGAGCATAGAGATGGACTTCCGGAGAGCTGAGGGGCACTTCCGGTGTCATGGAGGACGGGGTCAGGAGTCGGTGCCGGGGCGCTGGCGGCTGCTTTCTGGGAGCGAGAGCCGGGCACTTGGCCCAAGCTGCCAGCGGGGCTATTTCATACCATGAAGGGCTCATCCAATATCAATTAGAAAGTTTGCTGATGACGCGCGGAACAACGACTTTACGACCTTGGAGGGTTATAAAGGAGGTGTGTTTATTCAGCGCCGGACGCACATGGGATCCTTCCCAAAGTTGTGCGCCCCGACACAGAGCAAAGTTCTATGTTTATGGCCCTAACTAATACATATTCAACAGGTGTGACACAACGCCTATACATATGCATTAACTCTCCTCACTTCTCATGCAAATGAATTCTCCGCCCCCCCCGAGTCTGCGCAGTGCTTCTTGGTAGTGGTCGGCAGGGGTCTCAGGGATGAAGTTAGTAGTCTTCCTTACTGTGAACTTTTCACCTCTATGTCTGGCGCAGGCTCAGATCACCCTTGGAGAGTTCGCCCAAACCACAGACCTGGTCTTGGCTTGTTTTCGGAGCCTTGGCCTCGGCTTTGAGCGCTCTGTGTCTTCTTCCCAAATCCCTTATTCGAGATAAGCAAGCATCTGCAAGGTTACACTACCCGTCTAAGATAGAATACTTCAAGGATACAAACAACTACTAGACACTTCAAGGTTCTATGGATACAAACAACTACTAGATCCCCTTTTCAGCTGAGGAATTTCTGTCTCCCCCTCGATGGCTGGGATCCAGAGAACTCCTTGCCCCGGTGCTGGAGCCCTGAGCCCTTCCTTTCCTCCCGGAGCCGCGGCACTCGCAGGGTCCCACATGGGCTGTCCCTGCGGGGAGAGCACGGCCTCCTGTGATGGGATGGGCTGGGACAGTCCTGGTGGGTTTTATATCGGTATCGGGATCGACAGTGGTTCTTTACTGTTATTGGTGTTAATTGTTTACTCTCATCCTGTTAAATCTATTTATGCCTCAACCCTCATGTTTCCCTGATTCTCCTTCCCCGGAGGTGGTCAGTGGGTGACAGAATAGTTGTCTAAACAACAATAAATTGTGGGTTTCTGAAACGGGAACAGACTCATGGGTGCATAAGCACCTACGTGACTGATTTCTACCACCCGGTTCTCTGCCTGAGCAGCAGTATCCTGCCGTTATTCCAAAACCCAGATGAGTTTACCTCCATGCTGCCAGCTGGTCCCCTTCCATTGCTGCGTCACCCCCCAGAGCCTTCGCCACCATCCAAGGGTCAGTACAGAGATTCTTCTCCTTCAGCAACACCTGAAGCCGGCTGGATGGCTCTCACTTCTGCCAACAGACTCGATTCACCTCCTTCAGCAGTTGCAGCCACTTGGTGTGTACGACCCCACGCAGCAGCTTTCCACCTCCAGCGGTTTCCCCCAGTTCCAGAGGGCTCCCTGCTTTTCACTTCCTGGTCCTTTACTGTTCACCAGGGCCTCTTCAGTGCAAGTGGCCTCCTCTGGCAGATGCTCCAAAGTTTCAGCCCTCTGGCCAGTCCACGATCACTTCCAAGCTTCCTGGGCAGCCGGGGTTTCCCACTGGAGCCCGTCGCGTTGTCGGCGCAACCCTCTTAGCGCAGCATTAACCGCCTGATGTGGAGAGAGGCCCCTCCCTTTGACCACCCGGCTCAGCACTGAGGTGCGGTTTCTGAAGCAGCTCAAACTCCTCCGTGTGCTGCTGCTGTTTCTTTCACAGTGGGAGTGTAACAGAACCCATCAGAACCACCCAGGAGAAAGCAGCAGCTTCCAGGTACTGGACCTGCACAGCCACGGTTAAACTCAAACAAAGAAGAAAGCCAGTTCATTGCCGCAGTTGGTATAAAATTAGCATTTATTCATTATTCAAAATTACTAATCCTCTGAGCAATTTGTTCATAGCAGACACACTCTACACATGTTCAGTCGTGTGCTACAGGAAAGACTTACGTCAGAAACTAGACCTTCACATTCTATAGTGGAAAGGGTTTGCTTTCCCCAAACTGACCTTTTGCGTCTATTTTAGCTTCTATGAAATCCCAGCGGCAGAGGCACAACTGCAAATGAAAATTTTATCAGAAAGAGCTTTGATCTCAGTAAGGGCCAGAGGGCGTTGCAGAAACTCATGTTTTCTCAAACGCGCTTGAGGCATCATCTCCCTACTATGTACTTTTAACAAAAACAGTCAAGGATCACTCTAGAAACGCTCCTTGGGAGAACGCCTTCAGGACTGCCCCTTTTCCTGCCCGGAGGTCACCCAGCCAGAATCAGAGGACTTTGGCTCACAGGCCTGGATTTTTCTTGCATCTGGCACCTGGCGGTTCTTCAGCACACACACAGAGTCTGCAGCACACCAGTACCCAGATGAAAGAGCCAATCCGTTGCTTACCGGAGGCACCGAAGACACGCTATGAAGCGCTACATGTAAATACCCTTCAGAAAATTCCAGACAATCACAGCGAGTCAGTCCCATAAAGGGCCTAGAACTGCATCTTCCCAGGCACTGGTGGTGTTCATCTGAAGTCTAAGGACACTTAGCCTGGACTTTCTATCATCATTACTCCTTGCCCATTTTAGAAAAAGGTCCCATTTATTACAAGTACTTAACACTAAGATATTAAAGTGATCTGGAATCCTCTGAAACACATTCTTAGACTTATTTACTACTACATGCAAAATTTAAGCATGTAGTAGTAAATACTACTTCATCAAGAAAGGAAACGTATTGAGATATTACAAGGAATTTTGAAGCCTAGTTTTTAAAGCAAAATCAGCACTGAGCTTGCGCATGACTTCCCCGTGGCTCAGCCCACGCTGCTCTCTCTTAGTAACTCTGTAGTTTTCTTTCACGTAATTTGCAAAGGGCGTCAGGGGTGTCCGAGCAGGAGTGCCATCCTTCCCAGTGGGCTGGCTCAGGACCAGCTGCCCCCTGCAGAACGCACACACGAAGCGCGCTCTGTCCAGAGACTTGGAATGACGTCCAATCCTGAAATGGGACAAACAAGCACTTTGATTTCGTACTCACAGCAGATAGTGCTTTGTGGGAGAGAGCTCCTTTCTCTTCTGCCAGGCTACTTAGGTCATATTTGTAAGCTAGTGTTTTACAACAGGAAACAGACTACACACTTCATACAGTGCAACAGTGACATCTCTATTACATATTTTTCAACCCAAGGACTTTTTCCACTGCCTTTTCAGCTTGGTTCCTTCCTCTGTCTCTTTTACTCTCAGCCTAGTAGGACAAAGTGCTACAACACTTTGAAAGGCCTCCACACACCACGTATCAACTACCTCTTGGAGTTTCTCCTCAAAGCCATCAACCATTATATCTTCTCAATTCAATGCTCTGTTGCACGTAAGCAACTAACGCATTGCATATTCCTATTGAACACTTCAGGAAGATTCTTTCATAAGTGAAATACTGTTGCCTTCCAGTGCTTCTGGAAGTAGCACATATGATCCTGAAAAAAAAAAAAAGAAATCCCATGCACACTTTCTAAGCCTGCATTTAGCCCCTAAAGGTAGTGGGGAAAGGGGAGAATAATAATAATTTAAAAAAAAAAATAATTAAAAAAATAATCACACCTTTGTCAGCCACTTTCTTGAGCTATTGCAGGACTGAATTCACAAAACTTCATGCTCTCCCACTGAGACTGAGGTCATTACACACAGAACTCTGTGGTCACCTACAATCTTCCAGAAAAGGCACCCCCTTCCATATCCGTGGAAGGTAAGAAACCTGTGACGTTACTATAGCAACTATTTCCTCTGCTTGATCTCAGCACAACACATGGTTCTCATTTCACACATGCAGTAAGCGAGACAGAAGCCTGATGATTACTGTTGCAATCCGTCAGTAGATCTGTGTCACAGCTTTCATCCTTCACAGCACGGTGTGGCTACAGACGTCTATTCTTCCTTCAGTACCTACACAGGCTGAGAGGGCCCAGGAGGTAAAAGATCAACTAGAAAACTGACTGTAGCTTTTAGAGAGTTCCAAACCAATAGAAATTATTATATTGTTGGTGTCTGCATTTTACTTAGCGCTACCATAACAATGATAAAAGATTAGTCGAAATGTTTAGTCTTAATTCAAAATCATCAAGTTACAAACCTCAGAAAGCTCCCTTTGATACTTTGTTCTAATATCTGATTATTGTCACACCTTTTGTGCACCGTTTTTATGGGGCCTTGTTCTGCTTTTGAATTCCAGTTACTACTGACTTCTTTCAGCATCAGATTGTCCTCAGTATCTTTACAAGGGCAAGCACGTAAGAAGTAACTCGGTCCACCACGCCAAGTCTAGCACTTTGGGGACTGTTTTTCCTTAGATTAAACCTCGATTGTTGTCATGGCACATTCCAAGGTGTTACTTTGTAAAATGCAAAATGTAGACAGATTTCAAAAGAACTTGGAATGCTTCATTTCTGCAACACATGCTAGTACTTGGCTTACAGGCATTCTATAGGGATGTGCCAGATCATAGAATCATGGAATGGTTTGGGTTGAAAGGGACCTTAAAGATCATTGAGTTCCAACCCCCCCTGCCCTGGGCAGGGACACCTCCCACCACATCAGGTTGCTCCAAGCCCCATCCAGCCTGGCCTTGAACCCCTCCAGGGATGGGGCAGCCACAGCTTCTCTGGGCAACCTGGGCCAGTGTCTCAGATCCATCAGAGAAGGTCCACAAGTATTACTCCTGAGATAGTACTTAGTATTAAGACTGGCGGTACCGCCCCCTACCATCAGTGTTGATCATGAAAATCAGAGATGAGTCATCCAAAACTCAAGTTCACTCAATGTTTACAGTAGAAAGTGAACGCAAATTTACATCATTTGAGCAATGTTCGTAAAGTGAGAGCAGCCACATGGGATGTGACCTTTCTCTGCCATGTCTGTCAAAGCTGAGGCACGTATTCTGATCTCTTACTGCTTCCCAAGGACCTTCCATCATCACCAACGGTCCTCAGAAGACACTTCTGCCTGTCCTGACCTCTGTACTGGAACTGAAACTACCTGGAAACAAATACGTGGAATCACATAGCACAGTTCTGTGGGCTCAGGAAACGTGAAGTGACAACTCAAAGAGTATCCCAATTGCTTCACAGTGTAAGGGATCCGTAATTTCTAGACACAGGAAACTGAGACTGCCAGGCTAGAGAGAAAGTTAATACATAGTCATATGCAAGATCCAAGCATTACTCACGTAGCTTTGCACCGAACGCATTCATAGATGAATTTGTAATTAATCTCGTAGCTGTGGCATCGTGTTACGACGGGCAGTTCAGGGTGAATCACAGTCGATTTATTGGCATAGAATCTCCAGAATCGTCCGTGTCCATCACGAACACCATTGATCAGCCAGGTGGCGGCATGGCACGCCTCATGAATCAGCGTGTCTCGAAGACGATCTCAGGGTAAGGAAAACAAAAGCCATTAAGATCAGTCAGCTATGGGGAAGTGCAGACTTTCATCCTTGGTCACCGCTTCCCACCTTTAATGCTTATTCTTTATTATGATGCAAGGGTTTATTTTGGAGGTTGGAATTGCAAAAGTTTTGAAAAAGATAAAATGCCCCAAACCAAAGTTTTACTCAGTGCTTTTCCAGTTTTGTGATTAGCCCTAATTCTGCATCCTAGTTACTTCCCTGCGTGCCTAAACTGCCTGGGATTCTTTTTGTTTGGGTTTTTTTTTTGGGGAGGGGGGGTGGGGTAGGGAGTAAAGGATGTTTTGTTTTGTCTTTTTATGAGACCTGAAAACCTTTATTTAGACTAAGATTCATTTTTGTAACATTGATATTTTTCATCCAGAAACAACTAGAACAGAGCACTGAATTTTCTGTACAATTAAAATACAGTATTTCAGTTGGAAGGGACCTACAAGGATCATCTAGTCCAACAGCCTGACCACAAGTTAAAGCATGTTATTAAAGGCATTGCCCAAACACCTCAAACTCTGACAGGCTTGGGGCATCAACCACCTCTCGAGGAAGCCTGTTCCAGTGTTTCACCACCCTCTCAGTAATGAAATGCTTCATAATGCCCTGTCTAAACCTTTCCTGGCGCAGCTTTGAGCCATTCCCACGTGTCCTGCCACTGGATCCCAGGGAGAAGAGCACCTTCCTCTCCACCTCCCTCCTTAGGGAGCTGCAGAGAGCCATGAGGTTGCCCCTCAGCCTCCTTCTCTCCAAACTAGACAAACCCAGAGTCTTCAGCCGCTCCTCACAGGACATTCCTTTCAGCCCTGTCACCAGCTTTGTTGCCCTCCTCTGGACACATTCAAGTACCTTCACATCCTTCTTACATCGTGGGGCCCACAGCTGCACACAGTGCTCCAGGTGAGGCTGCACCAAAGCTGAATACAGTGGGATAAATCACCTTTTTTGACCAGCTGGTGATCCACCCCAGGATGTGGTTTGCCCTCTTGCTGCCAGGACATGCTGCTGATTCCTGTTGAGTCTGCTGCCCACCAACACCCCCAGGTCCTTCTCTGCAGGGCTGCTCTCCAGCCACTCCTCTCCTAGTCAATACTTGTGCCCAGCATTACTCCACCCCAGATGCAGAATCAGGCATTTGGACTTGTTAAATTTCATCCCATTAATCATTGCCCAATGCTCCAATCTATCTAGATCCCCCTGCAACGCAGAGAGTCAACAGCACCTCCTAGTTTGGTATCATCAGCAAACTCATTCGTGGTGCATTCAACTTCTGCATCCAGACTGTTGATAAATATATTGAACAGAAAGAGCCCTAGAATTGACCCCTGAGGAACAACCACTGGTAAGGGGTTGCCAGCCAGATGTACCTCCATTCACTGCAACACTTTGAGCTCTGCCCTTCAGCCAGTTCTCCACCCAGCACACCAGGAACCTGTTCATCCCATAGTTGGACAACTTGTCCAGAAGGATGCTGTGAGGGACAGGACCAAAAGCCTTACTAAAACCCAGAAAAACTCCATCCACTAGGTGTGTGACATTATCATACAAGGATATCAAATTAATTAAACAGAACTTTCCCTTTGTGGACCCATGTTGGCTGTGCCTGACAATTGCGTTATTCTTTAAATGCCTTTCAGTAGTACTCAGTAGGATCTTCTCTGTAATTTTTCCAGGAAGTGAGGTTAGACTCACAGATCTGTAGTATCCTGGGTCTTCCCCTCACGCCCTTCTTGTAAATTGGAACAATATTGGCTGTCTTCCAGTCAGCAGTGACCTCCCCAGACTCCCAAGACCTTTGGCAAATCATTGAGATGGGTCCTGCCATAACATCCATTAGCTCCTTCAGACTCTGGGGTGAATCCCATAGGCCCCATGGACTTGTGAAGATTCAGCTGATACAGCTGGTCCCTGACAATTTCAGTGGCCACAAATGGAAAGTCACTGTTCCCACACTCGTGGACCTCTAGCTCACAGGACCAGGCAGCCCAAGGTCTGCCAGTATTATTAAAGACTGAGGCAAAAAACCCCCATGGAATGCCTCCATTTTTTACTTCATCCTTATTAACCAGATGACCATCTTCAACAAGCACCAGTCCAATGTTTTCTTTAGACCTCCTCTTGCTATTTAACATACTTAAAAGCCCTTCTTATTATCTGACACAACACTGGCAAGTTTTAACTCACCTTGAGCTTTAGTGTTTTGTGTATTCTCCTCGCATATACAAACTACAGCTCTGAAATCTTCCTGCGAAGCCTGACCTCGATTCTAGAGTTGATACAATTTTTTTTCCCTCTTGAGCTCCACGAGGAGTTCCCTGTTCAGCCAAGCTGATCTTCTGCCCCACTTAGCTGACTTAGGACACAAGTGGATTGCCTGCTTTTGTGCTTCTAAAAGGTTCTTCTTAAAAAACTGACCAGCTCTTGTGGACCCCTAAGCCTCCTAAAGCATATTCCCAGGGTAGTCCATTCTACCTCTCAAATCAAATTTATTAAGCTTACTTCCAAATATTCTATTACAGAACTGGTTCTCCTATGGTAACTGCAACATTCGTTTCCCCCAGTTGGGATGGGATGAGAGAGAAATAACAGCTTCAGTGCCCACCATATAATAGAACTTAATTTGGCACTGACCTGTCTTTATTCCAGCTTTAAATGCTACCAACAAGGTGGCTAGCTGTGATGGAAGAAGTCAGATTTTAGATTGCCATTAACAGTACATATAAAATTAGAGTAATCAATAGTTCTTCAGATCAATAAGAAATATGATCAAAGTACTGCTATTAGCATGAACATGTGTCTGTTTTCACATCTTGTAAATTTGCCCAGCCTCTTAGAAGGGTTGTGAGGACAAGTATGACCGCCAATGTATTTATTTATTCAAGGTAATACGAAATTTCAAAGCAGAGTCCAGTTCCAGATCTTCTTAGGCCTCAGATTCATGTTTTTTATCTCTAGAACTCTCTTTCTCAAAGAAGAGTCAACATCTCTTTTCTTTTACCTACCTGCAGAGTCACAGACTTTCTCAGAAAGTTCTATGCGAGCGTAACGCTTTGCTTCAGGACCTTCTGTCTGCCCAGTTACACAATATCCTGCTGTTTTTCTCATTTTCTTATTCCATGTTATTTTCATTTTCTCTGGTAACTGAAAAACAAAACAGGACATGTCACCTGCCCTCTCCTACCTCTCTCATCTTCTGGCCCTCTGGCTTCCCTTTATATTTACTGCAAAGCCAAGGCAGGATGTTTCTGCTAGTGCCCTTAACACTGGTGTCACTTAAGATGCAAACCCACCCTCCATGGCTTCTTATTCCCATCATCAGTTTTTCTGTAACCAACACTGGGAGTTTCACAACGCAGGATGAGACAAAAAGTCCCTTAGTTCCTCTGTTCTGCTTCCACCAGTGCCTAACATGCGCTGCTTAAGAGGAAATACAGGGACAGGTCAGGCATAAAACAGAATTTCTTGTTCAAAAAAGTACTATTCCCAACTGCTAGTCATTTGCAAGATGCCACCTCACTGAGCCCCAGGTGGTTCCTTTGCATTCAACAGCCCTTCAAGTTGTTTTCTGGTGTTTTGGGAAGAGTGCGTATGTTTAAGAATACATACGCATTGTTAGCATCCACAACAGTCTATGAGCAGAAGTTCTGTAGATTAATAAATGACGGGTCACGTACCACCTACTTTGGTTGTTCTGAACCTACAACTTGCCATTTTCATTTGATGCACCTTCGCACCACGAGAGGGTGAATCCTCTGTGATCCTGATTTTATAAGCCCTCATCATACCTATCTTGGTTAGTTCTGTTCTTTTACTAACAGTTTTCTGACATCTAAATTAGTTAACAAGCTTGAGTAAATGGTCCAACAGCAGCAGGTGCCAGCATTGGTATGGGGATTTAGCGCTGGAGAGCAAGGTATTTTGCTTTCAGCAATAGTGAGCCTGTTCAGCTCAGCTGTTGGTGAAATCATGACCTCAACCTCTCCTTGGCCAGCCCAACAACATTTTCCCAGCTGCACAGAAACATTTTCCTTCCTGAAGGGAATTCTATTGGAATTACTGTGGGCAGCATCCATCCTTTCAGGGGCATTTCTTACCAGAGGGGGGTCTCCAGTACCCCAGAAGATGTGAAGATCAAGACAACAGTTCTCTGAAATCAAACCTTCAATTCAAAACACAACTTAGAGCTTTAAGTTCACCCAAAATTGTCATTCAAGGGATAAGCAGCTTTTAAATCTGTTGATTTAAATAATGAACATGCAACGGGAATGAATGAAGACTGCCTGAAGCATGACTAAGCATGAGGCAACAGGCCCTGACAACAAAGGGAAGTGCTTTCATCCATCAGGTCCCTGCTCCCCAGTGTACGCTCCCACCACTTGCTGTTTGGCAGCTGCAGGCAAGAAAGTTGTGCTACAATGAGCTATTAGGCTGTGGTAACGATGCAGAGCTCACTAGTGCGTGTTACGTCAGTAAAAGCCAGATGAGCAATGGTGGAACCTTGAGCTTCTTTCAGCAGCAGAAAGCCATAGCTACCTTCCCTGGGGTCTACCACCACCGAGGCAGCAAGAGAAATATTCCTGAGCTGCTAAGTGGATGACCATGCAGAAAATACATGATTATAAATATCAGTCACCTCTTCAAAGATGAGATGATCAAGGCCCCTGGTGTAGCAGTTTCTCTCATCAAGGACTCTTGGCCACCACCCAGACTGCTCATTTAAGGATGGAAAAGTGAGCCAAGCTGAAAACCACTGCGTCACAGTGGTGATAAACCCCTTTCAAAGAGATTTCTTGAACTGATTCAAACACAAGCCATTGCTATCAAGCTTAACTTCTACTAACTGAAGAGGGTGAAGAGCAATCACATCAAAAAAGGGAGGAGCAACATATTAACCAGCATTTTAGAACTGCAGTTTTTGTTTTGAAGCCAACCTTCTGCTCGAAGATGGTACTGTTATACAGACAGTAGAGCTTCTCTGCCAGCTCCTCTTTATTTTTCTTGAAATACTTCACATAGTGGGAAGCCGGATTTGAGAGATCTTGCAAGAAGCAGCCAGGCACTGAGCACACCCTGAGCCTGCAAGAAAAGCCATAAAGGAGTTTACTGAAGTACAGAGATATCACACTGAAAAACAATGGCCACTTTAGTGGCTATAAAGATTCCTGGGATCGTGCCACTGGCATAAACCTGTCCTGACTCTTCCCCAGCCAGCCCTCACGAAGCCACCGGGGCATACACACGTATTCTGTCATCTTCCTCCTTCAGGGGCACAAAGTGGTAGTGCTGTTGCAGTATATCTGCAGTTATTTCATTAATTCACAAAACTAGATTATGAGGACTCCTAAGTACGTAAAGACGGTGGCTCAGCTCTTTGTGACACAGCGAGCCACAATTATACAAAGTAGGGGGTGGTCTCTTCTCCCAAGGAACAGGCAATAAAACAAGAGGAAAGGGCCTCAAGTTGCACCAGGGGAGGTTTAGGACGAATAAACATTTCTTCATGGAAAGGGTTGTCAAACATAGGAACAGGCTGCCCAGGGCAGTGGTGGAGTCCCTGGACTCCCTGGAGGGATTTAAAAGCCAGGCAGACGTGGTGCTGAGGGACATGGGTTAGTGGTGGCCTTGGCAGTGCTGGGTTAACGGTTGGACTCAATGATCTTAAAGGTTTCTTCCAACCAAAACGATTGTGTGATACCAAAATTTGATCAATATATGAACAGCTCTAGTATGATCACTCACAATAAAGGTATATTTTCAGAAACATAGCCAAAGATGTTCTGGGAATCCTCCGGAATTTGTTCAGGGGAAGCAGATATTCCACTGGGATGACTAACTCCAAGACAAAGCATCAGCTTTGAAAACACCACTTAAGGTTTTTGTATTAGTATACACAGCTATAAAATGACTAAAGAAAACAAGGCAACTATTAGAAATTAAAAAGAATTCTTCTGAAAAGCTTAAGCTACACCCACGACCAGAAACAGAAGCATGAATTCTGTAAGTTATAAGGACACAGGTCAAAAATATCAAGACAAGCTTGTTAAAAGGCATGAACTCCTAGTAGAATCGGTGTTGATATATTTTCAGAGGCAGGCAACTGGATAGATAGAATCTGTAGGGCCAGCACACATTAGAAGTATGCTGTGCCAAGACAAGGAATAGCCAGAGAGCTAACACAAAGAAAGCAGATTTGATGTTTGTCACATTAATCATCAATTCCTCTAAGTGGAGATTAATTTATTTTCTCCCTGTCATACCTGAGACTGAAAGCTTTGATTTCCAGCTATTTAATCATTAACAACAGCTGAATTAGTAGCAGAAGATTAGTTTCTAGGTACCAGAAAAATCAGAATGTCATCTTAGGCAAAATGCTTAGCATCTCTTTGTCCATCTATAATAGTTCTAGAACATAATAAAGATGGAACGGAAAAACACTTACCTTTTCTCTGTCTTTGCTGATTGCGAGCAACTGACCGATTCATCCCTAGGAATTCTTGCAGGAGACATTATCCTGGAAGGTGTTTCTTGAAGTGAAACAGAGTTTGACCTTGGTGTCTTGAATCCCTCCCCTTTCAAGGGCTGGGCATCTTCACAGGGTGGCTTGATGTTTTCTATTTCAACAGAAAGAGTTACAAGATTGTGCACTGTCAAAGAATCAGGAGCGCAGGCGCCAGCAACCAGGTAACAGATAATGGTGAAAAGTCAAAGGTTCTACCTCAGCACACACAGTCCCACCGTGCATACTGGAATGCAGAGGCTTTTACAACTGATGGGAAGGTAATTTGCTGGAGTGGCAGGCTCCAAACTTTCAAACATTCAGCTAGGAGGAAGTGGAGGGAAAAGCATTTGTGACCTTTCTGTGACATTTCACAAATTCAAAATAAGTCACCAGCACTTGGGGAGCAGTAATGCAGAGACACCATTTGAACAAAACCCCATCGTTCTAACCTTTTATCATGTACCGTACGTCATGTCATTTGTTTGACAGGCAGGCTCTGCTCAGATCACTGCCTATTTCCCCAGCCCACAGTCTAGACAGATTGCTACAATGACTGACCCCCACAGCAGAAAACAAGGACCACTTCAAGGTGTGGAGTTTCAGTAGACCTTCTCTCTGCTGACTTTTCTATAACTGTTCCCCTATTTGGGCCACTGGTCTCCTTTCACTTACAACCATATACAGAGAAGCCAGTGCAGCTGCCAGCTCACTTCTAGAAAATGTTTTCTAGGCCACATTGACATATTCTAATAAATAAACACACTTGCTCTTTCCCAGGGCGTATTTCTGTGCTGTCAGCCATCTTCTTCTACAGGTCTCCTTGCCCTGAGCTAGTCCTTGTTAGTGAGGAAGGCACCCTGCATTTACTCTTCTAGAAAGAGTTTTGTTTCCACCTGCTCTTACTCAGCAATAACCCTTTCCACCCTTTGCAATCCTTCAGATTGCTCACCTCAGTCAGTCAAAGGAGAGAAGGAGCTGCTGATTTAGGACATTCTCATTATAAAGTCTACTTTAAGGAAAATAAAGCAAATTATAAAACCAAATACTAAATCAACAGCATCTAAACTGCTGAAAATGTCAGTCTTACCAAAATGAAAGCTTCCCATTAACTGCTATCATACATTAAAAAAAAAAATAAAAATCTGTTAACATTCAAACCCACCAGTTAGATTTGTTTTCAGAACAATTTTTAAAAGTAAAAATACCTACAATCATAGGAAGTATAAAAACAAGCAGCAGTGAAAAACTTAACTCTTGATACCACAAGACTAGTAAGAATCACTTTTCAGAATGCTCAGAGGAACAATTTAAACAATTTCTGATTGTATCAAATCCAGTTGCAAGGTGCTGGGTTGCGCTTCTGAAGCATAAACCACCCAAATGAAAAGACTGAGGCAATGAGCACCACTGTTGCTACCAACGGGTAGCTTAGAACAATTGCTTACCTATGACGCTGGGCTGGTAGACTGTTTTGCTTGTGCTTAAGACTGGTTTTCGGGGTACACTTCGTTTCCTTATTCGTTCTATTAATGATTCAAATTCCTCATCTGAGCTATCTGACCCTACGTCTCTACTTTGTCGCAGTGCCACACTTGGTGCTTTATTTTCTGTGCTCTTTTCACAGCTCCTTTCTTTCCTTCTAACAAGCGAGTCCAGACTGCCTCTGGGAATAGGGTCTTTCAGATTTTGTGGAGGTGGAAGTTTTATGCACCTCCAACTCTCTCTCAAGTCTTTCACTCCTTCTTCTTGGTAGTCATTTTTGTAGTCACAATTTTGTAGAAAGACAGAATCTTCAGTGTCACTTGAACTCTCCGAATATCGCAATTCTTGGCAGCAAGTGTTTTTCTTTCCAGACGTCATCAACTTCTTCTCCTGAAGATCTTTCTGTGCTGCAATTCAAAACAAACAGCTTAAACTTTTGGTAATTTAATTTAGGAGACCTGCCTTTGTCTTAACACAAAGAAAAAAATCCGTTGAAAGATGGAAAACACAAAGAATAGAAAGATATCGTTGCATTCTCTTTACTACATCCTGCCCATTTACCATCATACTCAACGGAGAGACATTGAAAGGTGTATTAAAAAAAAAGCTTAAACCCCATGTATATATACATCATCAAGCAAGGCCTAATCATCCTGAATAGGTAGTTAGCGCCGGCATCATCTTCATTCCCATAACAAAAGCTACGTGTATGTAAGAGTAAGGCTAAACATTTCATATTAAAGTTTTATAAAACCACCAAGTGAAGGGCGACTTAAAAAATGCCCAGCCTTAGCTGATTGGACCACAGCCTACAGCACTTACACTGCCCAACAAACAAGGCTTCAGACATCTCAGATTCGACCTATCAAGATCAAGGGGTCATGCAGATCTATTGGTAACATATTTTTTCAAAATGATGTTTCTGGTCCAGTTTGCTTCCCCAGTTTCCACCCCAGAAACTACCCCGCTAGCCTTTTACAGTCCGCAGCTGGTGTACACGTTTCAGGTTGACATTCACACCTAGTGCAAGAGATCCCGCCCTTCTTGATCAGGGCTTCTCTAGGTTCATGTGAGATCACTGCTATCAAATGCCATCTACTAGAATTCTATCCCTGGATCGCTGGTCTAGCAGCTGTGTCAAGAATTCCAGAGCCCTCTTCACTTCTTCAAGGAAAGTCCTTGTTGCTCCTATCAATGAGAAGCGCCCCAGACAGCTGTACTCGGGCTCTGCATGTTAGTAAACCACCACACTTTCCATCTCTTGGGGGAAAACAGGGATCCTCTGCTCAGACAAGCACTGAAACCCCTCAAGCCAGGGCTTGCCAGAGTTCTCGCAGCCAGTATTAACACGTAGGACCCAAATTAAAGAACTCTTTCTGTAGCTCTGCAACACCCATAAGCAAGACTGGCCTAATTGCCAACACCTCATCAAATTAAAGTTATCTAGTTTAACAACAGTTAACCACTTTCTTTACTTGGTGTCTCTTGGCCACAGAATGAGCTGGTACAGCCATAGGAGCGCTGTGCTGCATATCCTAAAGCACCTCTCCACAGCGATCATCCCGTATTTCCAGCTCAGCCCCATCAGCTGTGAGTCGCTACTCTTTTCACAGACCCAAATACTGGCAGATAGTCCAACGTCTCTGCAGACCTACAGCAATGCTTCAAAACACACGCCTGGCAGAACAGTACGACCATGCTTTTCCCTGCTACCCCCAGAGGAAACAGAAAAGCCCTCTCCTCTGTTATCCTCCAGGAAGAGACAAAGCGATCTCATGTTTTACAAGCTCTCTCAGAAATCTATGAGCTCAGCAATGAACACTATCTTTCCACTCGGTAGAATTCCTGCCTCGTATTTGCGGTTGGACAATTACTTGCCATTCTTTGTTGTGCTTTTTCTCACTTTCAAATCCAAGAAGTAGTCATCTGAGTCATCAATGAAGTCCTTCAAACTGTAAAACAAGCAAATAACGTGAAAAAAAAACCCTAGACATAAGCAGGAAAATAGAAGATAAGTTTGCCTTACTGAAAAAGCAAACCAAGAAAAGCCACCCAATATAACATCATCAGTTGTTCACGCAGCAAACGGTACCAACTATGTCCGTTTATCGGAAGGGCAATAGAGCACATACTCCCCCAAACATCACATTTTCCGTTTGACCAGAACACACAGATTGAACACAGAACAGTTCTGTCTGCACCCACTCCTACACACACACCTCTATCTGCCCAGGAATCCCTAAAACTTCTCATCATTTTTCTGTATTCCAAATAGCAGATGCGAGACAGAAACCGAATATGTAAACATTGAAAAGTCATTAATTACAGCACCCACCTTGCCTCGGCCTTCTTAGAAACAGATTTGGGAGTCTTCATTTTAGCCAAAACTGAAAAAAAAAAAAAAAAGATTAATTAAGAACAAAGTTCTGTTTCTTTTGTTAAGGATTTTTTTAAGAGAAAAGTTTGCAACTAGTAAAAATTCAGTCTAAAAGCTTAAAAAAAACCCCAATCACAAGACTCCTTTACATAGAATTCTAACTCTCAGTTCCTCCAAGCTGCCAGCAGCTGTCTAACATCCCTTCATTATTCAATCCTTGCCCACCACAAAGCCAAATAAGAAGTGCTGTTATGTATCTCGCGGCATCCAGTATAGCCTCCTCGCACACATGGATCGCTGGGGGTGGAACTGAAAGGGTTGATCAATATTTTATCCAAGCATTTCAGAAATGGCAGGTGGTAGTTTTCCTACTGCAAAGAGGTGTCCACGTGCTTATTCCACTAAGTGACTCCAAAAATACGTTCAAACAAAATGGTACCAATAATAGCCCACTGCAGAACAGCAATTCAGTACTCTCTCTCAGAAATAAACGTGTTTTAATTACTCCAGCAATATTGCGGTGACTGCTAAACACAAAGCCAGGGTTCAGGCAGTGGAACTGGACGTGCTTGACATATTGACTCTTGAGAGGTTATCAGAAATGTGACATCAAAATGTCCTCATTATGAGAGACTCCGGAAAGTTGAAGGGGAACAAATTTCATTAAAGCATAAATCAGGCTGGAGGGGAAGGGAAACAACTGTCCCTTCTTCAGAACATAATGGGCCACAATAGCAGTTAAGAAGCGTTTGTTCTCACAAGATGGAGCTGCAAGCATGACTTCAAGGGGATTATAAACTCTTGCACTATGCAGTAAGCCCCAAACCAGAAGATACGTTTGCTTGATAAAGCCCTATGGTTGATCAGTAGATTCTGGTACCAGCTGAGCTACACCCACATGCTGCCTGGGGAGCACACTGTAAGTTAAAAAGCGCCAGATGGGACTGAGTGCTGTCCTTTTTGAAGAAGAGCACAAGCAGGGAGAGGAAGGGGAAAGAATTCAAGACCCTGAAGCTCAAAAAGTGTTTGGAGCAAGAAGTTATTTTCATTTTTAGCACTCAGTGGTCTTCACCACTACCTTCATTACAAAAGAACAGCAAAAGATAGCATCTGCTGCCTTCCAAGCCACCACATCAAGGGGGCTCATTGACATACCAATGGCCAGCAGCTTTCCTAGATGATAACTACAGTGTTCTTAGCCCATGAAGCAGCATCAGACTATTTAAGCTGACAGCTGGTCACAGGAAACCGAAAGCTTACAGAAAAATGTGACTTGTTACTTAATAAATTGCTTCTCTTTAGTTTCTTGTCTCTTGGCGCATATTTTAATTTCAATCTTTCCTACAAGTGTCGCTATGGCGATGGTATGGCAATAGCTGTGCAAATATTCTGCTCCCAGCCCCAACTAGTTCTCTCAGCTACCTTCCATGCCAGAGCTGACACACGACTTCGGCCTCAAGAACCTCCCGGACAGAGGAGGGGAAAAGAAGAGTAAGAAAAATGAGCACTGTCAAATATCTAAATCTAGAAAATTACAGGAAAGCGAACAACGGCCTACTGAGTGGACAGCATTGAAATATTTATCAGATTTAAACGCCCAGAGGTAGGGCAGGAACTAGACACAGCACATCTTCATTCACATGGATGTAAGCGGTATGGCTTAACAATACTTAAGATCATTCACATGGCACTGAGCTTGAGCCAGCACTAACTCTACAGTAAAATCTGTAGAGTTTAAAGGCAGCTGGACTAACACAAGAGTGATTATGCAAAAGGCAAAATAAACAGATACACAACTTGTTGCCTTACTATTCATTCCTACCATCGCTGATCAAATGATGAATACGTAATAAGGAACATCTTGCAAGATTTAGAATTTATATATAGAAACCTTTAAATCACTATACCGGTCTGAAACCCACTTGAGATGTGATAGAACCATGATTAGTCCATTTAAGGAACAAACTAAATAGAATTCTTACAATAGGAAAAATAAATAAGGTACTCAACGACCTTAGCAGAAAACGATAGTCACAATGGCTATCACCAAAAAGAAAACTACAGATACTGGGTTTTGTACATACAGGCTACACATAAACAGAAGTTATACACAGCAGAAGCCACCATGTAAAATTTAGTATTCAACTCCATCTTACCAAGACCTTGAGCCACTACGAAAAGCCAAAAACATCCCTCTGACTAGTTAAGGCTCAGGCAGCAAAAGCCATGACAGGTAGAAGGGACTTCAGAGTCGTTTAGATGTGTGTTCGGGGCAGTAACTGCTGACTCAAAGATGCTCCGTAGACTAAGAAGGAAGCAAGGGAGTGACAGGGAACAGACAAAGCAAAAAATAAGGCGAGACAAAAAGCATCCGTTGAGACACAAGATTTAAGGACACTCACTGGGGAGTGTAATTATCAACACTGCGCTGCAAGGGGAAAAGGCACTCTGTACTCTGCAGCAGGGGCAAAGAAAGAAAACCACGCGTAAGAAATATTCACTGTAACTAGACAGAAATGTGGCCTTCTCATACTCCTTCAGAAAACAAACTACCATATGCCATTACTTACACATTTCAAATTCATCCTCGCTGCTGGAAGAGAAGTACAGGGCACAGCTGCAAAAGATGAAATGCGGAATAGTATTAAGGACAGCAGGCCAAGAGGAAGCAGATCTGCACCTCTGCTCGCCTGAAATACCTGTGAAAACTCAGGGCCAATTATATGCTGAAAAAAAGACTGAACACCTCAAATCGGCTGAACTGGTTTAAGTTATTTAAAATTGGAACATTAGAACTTCTATATTAAAACTTGTAACGACCATACGCATTCAGTGTTCAAATAAGTATTTGATCGCTGTCAAAAATGTGAAAGACTGAACCCGTTGGAGCCCCCGGCTTAGGGCACGACACCGGTTTAAGTTCCAGTTGGGTGCCAGAAGGGACAGTTTCTCACCCGACATGCGGGATGTGATCAGGTAGAGAGCGCTGGGTTGTATCGAGTCTGAAGCCTCAAAACACGCAACCAGGAGAAGCGAGCTACTTTTGGATAAAGCAACTTTGATAGGGCTGCCGTGAATATTTAGCAAACTGCAGTAGCTTTCACAAAGCTGTTTTAAGGCGCAGAATAGATGCGTTACCACTTGGGCTGCAATTCTCATAAAAATGCAGAGGCAAGCCATAATAATACCCTTACCAAATTATTTATTTCATTTTCTGACAAACAGCAAATATCAACAACTTGAAAAATACAGTAGGCAATTGCTTAAAAATATGAAAACAGCTTCTACTTATGTTACAGTTACCCAGACCTTATAGACTGCAGTTCTGAAACCTGTCACCACCTACCGATTACCATAAAACAACTGAGGGCATAACCTAGACTTATATTTCGGTACGAGCAACGAACAGCGAAGGACGCGGGCCCTCACCTGCCGCCCCGCCGGCCCTGGCTGACCGGGCCGCGGCCTCCCGCAGCCCAACCGCCACGGCCGGAGCCTGAGGGCCCGCCGCCGGGCCGCCCCCCGCACCGGCCTTCTGTCAGGGCGGCCCGCGGGCGGCTCCGCTGCGGCGGGGTCCCATCCCCTGCCTCCTCCTCCTCCT
>QJSC01004403.1:40345-115473 GCA_003697955.1 Calidris pygmaea | reverse complement strand
TTGTTGTTGTTGTTGTTGTGTTTAAAGTCTTTGCTACAGTACCTAGGACTGCACCTCTATACATAATTAACAATCATTCCTGAAAGATCGGTATTTGGCACCAGTTTGTGTTTACCTCAAACACTTGTGGGGAAGATTTAATTTCAAATCAAGTGTGGTTTTTTTCAACTGAACAGGAGCTGCCATCATGGAGCCAATTAGAGACTGAGAGGAGAAGCTTAAAAAAGAAACAAATCCCTCCCTTCCCCCCCTCCCCGAGTCCTTATCTAAACCAACACATTACAGAGAGCCCCAAAACAGACGTCAAAACATTAAAAGGCTGATATAGGCTTCAGTGGTTTATAAAACCTATAAAAAAAAGACTACACCAGCAAATATGCCCTTTCAGTCCACACAGTTTAGAAATTAATGCAGGGAGCAACACTCGTTAGCTGGAAATCTCGTCATGAGAGAACCACACATCTACCAACAGGAGTACCCAAAAAAAAAAAAATAATCAAACGTTAAAATGCTCCAGTTCCCAATCCACATAAAAGGAGAGAGATTCGTAGGAAGATTAAATCAATCCATGAAATCATAATCGGTTAGGCAGTTCAAACTTCCCCCAGCAACCACTATGTCACTCACACACACTGGCTCACGTGTACACGGCTCAATCCCACTCAAATTCCTCATGGAATAAAAGGATCCCAGGCTCTATAGAGTCTTTCCCTATCATGCAAGAAATAAGTCTGGCTGTGCTTTAATCACCATCGTGTATTACTTCAGCCACAGAGTACCAGGCAGATTAAGTAGAAATGCACAGTTTTTAGCTCATCATCTCTGCAGAAGTGTTTGAGAGGCTCAGTTCCCGGAGAGTTCTGGGGTGGGCACGCAGAAGCCCTCCTTCATGCGGACTCGCTGGCCTCAACTGGCTTGATCATGTGGTCCGGTTTGTTGCCAGCAGCGTAGTGATCCCACATCTGAAGATAAAGCCGCTCCAGGTCCATTGTGTACTGCTTTGTGTTGAACAAAGGACTGGATATTCTCTGCTTCCAGACTTTGCCACGGATTTTTTTCAGGCTACGAAAAGAGTTAAAGCAGTCATTAGAGGTTCCAAACACTTGGTAATGCTGTTTTGGAAATGTACTATTTTCAGCTAACCCAGAACTGCCCAAACAACTCTCAAAAATACCTGCTCTCCCACCAAATTCCTATTGCTGTGTCATCCCCCCATCATTGTTGGCCAAGAAGGCCAACAGCATCCTGGCCTGTGTCAGGACCAGGGTGGCCAGCAGGAGCAGGGCAGTGATGGTGCCTCTGGACTGGGCACTGGTGAGGCCTCACCTCAAGGGCTGGGTTCAGTTCTGGGCCCCTCACTACAGGAAGGGCATTGAGGTGCTGGAGCGTGTCCAGAGGAGAGCCACCAAGCTGGNTCATTGTTGGCCAAGAAGGCCAACAGCATCCTGGCCTGTGTCAGGACCAGGGTGGCCAGCAGGAGCAGGGCAGTGATGGTGCCTCTGGACTGGGCACTGGTGAGGCCTCACCTCAAGGGCTGGGTTCAGTTCTGGGCCCCTCACTACAGGAAGGGCATTGAGGTGCTGGAGCGTGTCCAGAGGAGAGCCACCAAGCTGGGGAGGGGTCTGGAGAACAAGTCACACGAGGAGAGGCTGAGGGAACTGGGCATGTTTAGTTTGGAGAAGAGGAGGCTGAGGGGAGACCTCATTGCCCTCTACAGCTCCCTGAAAGGAGGGTGGAGAGAGGTGGGGGTTGGCCTCTTCTCCCAAGGGAATCATGACAGGAGCAGGGGAAATGGTCTGAAGTTGGGGCAGGGGAGTTTTAGATTAGATATCGGGAAGAATGACTTTCCTGAGAGGGTGGTCAGGCACTGGAACAGCCTGCCCAGGGAGGTGGTGGAGTCACCATCCCTAGAGGGATTTAAGAAACATGTAGATGNTTCTGTGATCATTTCTGACACAGACCACCACGACCACTTCAACTCAGCACAGCTGCGACACAAACGCATCAAACTTGCTGCATTACCTGTCCTGTGGCAACTTATTACAGCGTGGTTTTAACTTGCAGCGAGTGACAAACTGCTTAATCTTCAGTTTAAAAAGAACAAAAGGTGAACTGTATCATACTTTTTACCAGTTAAGAGTCTGCACATGAGCAATTTCTTCAGAAGAGGTAGCATTATTACTCAACTTGGAGCGCTATTACTCTAAAAGCAGAAGCTGAGTGAACTGCAAGACAGGAAACCTCTAGATGAGGGTTGCCCAGCTAGTTTAAATATTAAAATACCCGCAAGATTAAAACTACTGCTAAATCTCAGCATTTACACTCTGCTGTCACATTACACAGTACTTACTATTCCAGGTCAGTTCCCAGTTTCACAGCGATATCCTCGTACTCCTGTCTACTTTTGGCAATGAGCTCAAGACAACCCAAGCAAGTAAGCTGGGAGGCGGCAACTCGGGATGCAAGAGTCTCACCTGAAAAAAAAAAAAAAAAAAAAAAATCCATAAAGCCATAAAAAAATATAAATCAATATCAGGAGTAAGCTTCTTAAGTAACATATTGCAGAATATGAGTTACTTTTGCTCTGCTTCTACAAGAGGCAACAAAGTTTGTTGGGATTCCTGTTACAGAATCACAGAATGCTATGGGGTTGGAAGGGACCTCTGGAGATCATCCAGTCCAACTCCCTGCCACAGCAGGGCCACCCAGAGCAGGTCCTACAGGAATGTGTCCAGGCGGGGTTTGAATGTCTCCAGAGAAGAAGACTCCACCACCTCCCTGGGCAGCCTCTTCCAGGGCTCTGCCACCCTCACAGCAAAGAAGTTCCTCCTCATGTTTAGATGGAACTTCTTTTATTCAAGTGTGTGTCTGTTCCCTCTTGTCCTGTCCCTGGGCACCGCTGAAAAAAGACCGGCCCCATCCTCCTGACACCCTCCCTTTAAGTATTTATAGGCGTTGATCAGATCCCCCCTCAGCCTTCTCTTCTCCAGACTAAAAACACCCAAGTCCCTCAGCCTCTCCTCATCAGAGAGATGCTCCAGGCCCCTCATCACCTTTGTAGCCCTCTGCTGTACCCTCTCCAGCAGTTCCTGTCCTTCTGGAACTGGACCCAGAGCTCCAGATGGTGCCTCCCCAGGGCAGAGCAGAGGGGCAGGATGACCTCCCTCCACCTGCTGATCACGCTCTTTCTGATGCCCCCCAGGATGCCATTGGCCTTCTTGGCCACAAGGGCACATTGCTGGCTCATGGGCATCCTGTTGTCCACCAGGACTCCCAGGTCTTTCTCCTCAGAGCTGCTCTCCAGCAGGTCACCCCCAGCCTGTCCTGGTGCAGGGGGTTATTCCTCCCCAGGTGCAGCACCTACACTTGCCCATGTTGAACTTCATCAGGTTCTTCTCTGCCCAACTCCCCAGCCTGTCCAGGTCTCACTGAATGGCAGCACAGCCTTCTGGGGTGTCAGCCACCCCTCCCAGTGTCGTGTCATCAGCAAACTTGCTGAGGGTACACTCCATCCCTTCATCCAGGTCATTGATGAAAATACTGAAGAGGACTGGTCCTAGTACCCTGGGAGACCCCACTAGTTACAGACCTCCAACTAGATTCTGTGCCACTGATCACGACCTTCTGAACTCCATCTTTCAGCCAATTTTCAATCCACCTCACTGTCCATTCATCTAACCCACACTTCCTAAGCTCACCTATGAGGATGCTGTGGGAGACTGTGTCAAAAGCCTTGCTGAAGTCAAGGTAGACAATACCCACTGCCTTCCCCTCATCCATCCATCCATGTTTGTTATTAAAAATTAATAATATTCAGACCCATCTGTTGCACGTAGATTCCCTGCTCCGTTACCTGGCATAGTGACCATGGGAGTCCCAGCCCAGAGAACATCCATCCCAGTTGTGTGCCCATTGCAAAGTGGAGTGTCTAGACAGACATCAGCCAACTGCCCTCTCCTCACATGTTCTTCTTTGGGGGCAACAGGAGAAAAGATTATTCGGTTTTGGGAAAGACCCAGGTTTTGTGCGTATTGCTGAATATTAGGTTCTCCTACGGCTGGGAAACGTAGCAGCCAGAGCACGCTGTTCGGAACTCTTTTTAGGATCTATAACAACAACAAAAAAATCAATTACAGAAAGTTTGGTCAGAAACATTTCCTTTTCCAAACAAGAAATTTCCACATACCAAAATGATGCAAAAGGTATAATCATTCAGTACTTTAATCTTCTGAGGTATGGAGGAGGAAAACAACAGCTCACCATTTCAAGTGGGAAAATTAGGGTTGCATTTCTAATACCACTGAAAGAGACAGCAACTCCAAGCAATAGTTCATAGAGCTTAGAGAGCAAGTATTGAAACTTATGATCTATTTATTTATAGGCTCATTCTATGGAATATGAAAAAAAATAATCACTCCTCAAGTAACTCTAAGCAATACACTATATAAACTGGACCTTGATACAGACACTCAGTGCTCACAAAATCACAGAATGGTTAGAATTGCAAGGGATCTTAAAGATCATCAAGTTCCAACCCTCTGTGCCCTGGGCAGGGACACCTCCCACCAGACCAGGTTGCTCAGAGCCCCCTCCAACCTGGCCTTGAACCCCTCCAGGGATGGGGCAGCCACAGCTTCTCTGGGCAACCTAGGCCAGGCTCTCACCACCCTCAGATCTATTAATCTACAAAATGCCAAGGCAAATTCTGCACTTAATTCTGCAGACTAGGGAATACCAAACTTATTTCACGCTGGAGTACCAACACGCTTAAGCTGTCCAATATAAAATTTTCACTGGCTGGAAGCACAATGAAATCAATCTAAAAAATTCTATATTCTGTTAAGACTAAGTCCTGCACCATAAGCACTGTAAGGATTCAAACAGCTCAGGGTCAGTGTTTCCCACAGAACAGTCACAGTTTTAACCTGTACAAAGTTTCAGCTAACTTGAACAGAACAGCTATGTTCCCTGAGTCTGACTTTAGATTTTCTGTTAGATACAGATACTCACATTAGCCCACATCTGTAAAGTGGAAGGATCAATCTTATACAGCTGATTAAAGTTGCAGTACACTACAGCATCCTCCGGTAAGCCATACTGGGAACGGGTAGTAACAATTATAGTTCGTGGAACTTCTTCGCCAGTTGCTGCTTTGTTGTTAATCTAAAGAAAATTAAAAACAAACCACTCAGCTATTGGAACACTGACATTACAGGGAACAAGCCCTGTGAAATTGTCCTGAGACACTGCAACATTTGTTAGCATCCTACGTTTCTGGAAGTGTATCTTTGGTTTTATTATACGAAAACAAAATAGTTTACTTACCCATAAAACAAGAATTTAAGTGGTATGCATACACACTTGCAGGTGCCACAATGTAGCACCCACCAAGGCACAAAACATTGGGCAATTTTATGCCCTTGCTATCTCTCCCTGAAATTCCAAGTAACTGGAATAATTCGAAAGAAGAATCATTAAAAGAGGCGTTACACATGGACTCCTCCACCACCTTCAGGTAATTTCATTTCCTTGAGACCAAAATTTAAATGAAGACTTCAAGGAAGAATAAAACAGTATTTAAAAAACAAAGGGGTTTGTTTAGTTTTCTGTGGTTTGCTTTTTGGGGCGTTTTGGTTTTGTTTTCTTTTTTCACCGGTTTGGTTGGTTTTTTTTTTTAAGATAAAAGACAACAGGCACAGAACAGACAGTCAAGACTGAAGACAGACTAATATGTAACCGATAAACTGTCAGGAACTAGCTGACGTGGAAATAATGGGAAATGCTGAAAATTAGACTAGAAGAGTTACTAGTGGACTTTCAAAAAACAACAGATCTTACAGCCTTAACAAAGAACAGGAATATGCTAATAAACACCAGCAGAGGATGAAGTTGGCATAATCAGAACACCATGCAAGAGTCTTGAGGACTAGTAAAATGGAAGTATGATTTTTAATTATTTTTTTTTTTTTTTTTTTTTTTAAATATTGACAGACAATGGTGGAATCAAAGATAAAAACATGAGTACAGATATGGCAAAACTGGCAGTTAGAGCCTTTTTCTTTTTATGCACCTTTTACATACATATACATTTAAAATTTAGCTCAGGGGCAGTGTGGCCAGCAGAAGTAAGCATACTGTTGACAAACTTGACTCGAATGACAATGATTGACTGTTTTTGTCGACCTGTGCCCCAAAGTAGCCACTATCAAATTAGAACAAGCACGAAGAAGGGTTACATTAGTGCAATCAAGAGATAGAAATCCTGCTTGAGAAGTGCACCAACAGAGCTTAGACTGTTTCATCTTGGTGGTGGAGTGCTAAGACCAGAATTCTCTATTCTTCTCAGGGGACAACAATTTCAGAAGAAAATGCTAATAAAGCTTACTGAGCAAACTAAGACATAACCTATTTCCAACTTTAAGGGAAGTTTCAGCTGTGAACAAAAGAACTCATTAAAAGAAACCAAGGCATGAGATTATGGATAGAGCAGTGATAACAAAAGGTCTCATAAAATGACATAAAAGAGTCTCTTGAAGGATTGTCAACTGAATAAAATTCACAAGTCAAAAGAGTTGTGAAAATGTTGAAACATGGTATTTTTAAAAAGAAGTCACTGTTCTGCAAAGGAAGAATTATCGAACAAACCCAGTAACTGTCACTATTACCAAAATCCCATGAACTGTTAAGCACCAAGAGGTGGTGACACAGTGCACAGTTCAGAAAGATGTTGAGATACTGTGGAGTAACTTTGCCAACCTGGCAATACAACCCAGCAAGTTTTTTGCAAAGTGAAAACAAAACTGAGGCTGAGTAACAGCTCACAAACGCCCCGTAGGCTGCAAGCAATGAGCAAATCTGCAGGCAATAAGAAAAGCCTTCACATTCTGAGTAATAAGGGTCTACTTCATGCAACAAGACTAAATTTCTTTGGACTTTAGATATCTCTTGATATAACCCCTCTATCTTCGGGGGGAAAGATCATCTCCCAGCACATCTGTGGCCTGTAACACATTTCTGAGTTTCCTTCAGTATGAGAAATAAACAAATCAACGTGATGGATGACACACATATGCCTGGAGGTTTTTCTTCCTTGTTACATGAAAACATAAAGATATAACATAAACCTCAAGAGAACAGCGATCTGAAACGCCTCACCTGAGTAGTTGCTAGTCCATTACTGATGTTGAATCCATTGATAGTTATCTGAATTTGCCCACGATTAATCATCTCAATCACAGCTTCTGCAATTGTGTTCATGGGAATGACGGGCATACTGAGGGCAGCATTGCCATCCGCATTGTCACAACTGTCAGGACACTTCATCTAAGATAAATCACATAAGCATGAGAGAAAGCACCAGCTCCAGTCCCTAAGACTGAACACGGAGAGGAGTAGGTCTCACCTTAACAATCTTGACATCGGGGAGGCTGTCAAGGAAAGCCTTCAAGTCAATGCCATTCAAAACAATTCTGTTATCATAAATATGACCATTGGACTTGAAATCAATGACTGCTTTTTTCTGTTAAACAAAACAAACAACAGAACAGTTTTAGAGAAGTTTCAAGATCCCTTACCAAGTACTATACTAAGCACCATTTTATAAAGGTAGCTATGGAAAACACCTACTTTTCTTGACTTATCTTCCTACGTACCTTCAGATGGGGGAACATGTTGGCATGGTCTCCAATGAAGAAAGTATTTGGCATGTAAGCCAATTTCTCTGAATACTGCTCAGCCACTTCAACTGGGGAAGTTTCTTTATCTGTGATGATATAATCCATGAACAATGCCCCACTGGTTCCAGGATACCCTAGCCACATTGCCTAAAAAACAAGAAAGCAAGGCTCCAGTCCCAGGTTTATTGCAAAAATAAAGCAAGCTAAAAATCAATGTATTTTAAGTTAAATTTTCCACTTGCAGATTCAAGTTCCTTGTTGTGCTTTATCAACCAAAGAGCAACCACTAACCCCAAGTTTGCACTACCAAGACAGTGAACAGTTCAAGGATGATCTAAAATTGATCCCTCAAGCAAGGGGATCAATTGTATGTGCAGGTACAGCCGGAATACCAACCATCAGTGATTACAGCTTCTCTTAGCTAAGGCAACTACCGTAGCCTACAGCGTCTTCGAATCAGGCTTCTCCCATTCTCTTTCCATAGGCATTTCAGAAAATCCTTAGTCAAAAAAAACCCACCATCTTTGACATTAATCCTGACTTATTCCAACTAGCGTTTCACTAACCCTGAAGAAATTTAAACACAACTTATTTCTGCAATCGCTTTAAATATCCTTCCTTTGTTCTCACTAATGCAAGAGGGCCAGTGGTGTACAGGAACCTCATAGAATTCAGGAGTTCTCTTTCAGGACATTCAGAAAAAACAACCAATCAAACCACTCTGCATCAACAGAATGAACCTATTTGCCTCACATACAATAAGCCCTAAAAACTCTCTTGCTTACTGTTCAACACAAGCCTTCGACACTTTTTCCACTCTGCCAGAAGACAAACAGAAACTCTTCTTACTCACAAGTGGGTTTTTTGGAGATACAGAGACCTCTAACTTAGTTACCTGAATAGGTGCTGGTCTCAGGGCAAATAATTCATTTCGGGCTCCTTTGGTGTAACCATTCATATTGATGAGAATGTGTATCCCATCCTGATGGATGCGGTCTGCTGCTTTTCCATTACATGGTATCTGAAGAATAAATCAAGACATAAATAAAAGTTATTTTTGTTTTCAGTCTTTCAGTACTAAGTGTGGTTAGTCATCAGTGTACCAACAGATAAATGTCCACTGCATAACTTAATTTAGGTGAGACTTAAAACTTCTGTAAAACCAGAAGTGATGAGATTTAAGTCCTCAATTCAATCAAAAAAACCCCAAACCTGTTGAAGTCAAGAAAAACATATGTTTTCTAGACACAGTGGAGTGATACCTCACATTGCCAAGCTCAGCACATCATGCAGAAAAATATCACATATGAACCCCACAAGAAACTGCTTCAGTTCTTCGCTGAATCAAAACCAAAGAAGAGCAGAACTTCATACAAAGTATTACCAATGACTTTCAAGAACAGCAAAGCCTTGGAAATTACAATGTGTCTCTTCCTGTCTAATACTGAAAGGTAAACAATTTTCAACAGTTTTAAATTCCTCAAAGCATTAATGAAATAATTAGTCACTACCTAAAGCAGATAAAAGAAAATATTTGATAGATGTCTCTAGTTCAGCAGCAGTAAAACAAAACCCAGAGGCTAGAAACTGAGGTTAGACAGACCAGCCCCACCACCACCACTCCTGTAGGGCTAATTAATGATCAGAGCTCATGTAGCGCAAGTGGTAGATCCCAAACTAAGGTCATACAGAGAAATTACTTCAAACTGAAGATCAAAAGCAAGCCAATTAACTATTCTGCGCTAATGCTGACTCACACTACCATTATCATGCACCATAAAAGTACTTCATTTCTGTAAAACGGGAAAGTTACTTCACATTTATAGCAGGGTAAACACAAGCACTTAGGCGGTTATATCCCTGAGCGACAACAATCTGAGTTCCCATCTTAGTTTAACTTCCAGTAAGTTACACTGCTAATGCAATACATCACAGCAAACTGTTCCTACTCTTTTGACCCCCGTACAAATCTCTAAGAGTTGCACTGTAACGTAAAAATACAAGTTTGATGCCTCAAGAATTTTAAATAAGAAAACTCAAGTGTATCACTCTGGACAAAGGAAAGAATATTTCCTAGATAGCTGTTAAGTGCAACAACAAATACCAAATTGCTGCCCTGTTTTATCATGACCAAGGGCTTTCAACATTCACAGCTGCAAAAGCTGGGGGGGGGGGGGGGGGGGGGGGGGGGGGCGGCGATGGCTTTCCACAAGCATAACTGACACTCATTATTCTAAAGGAACATTTTAAGGGATCAACTTTGCAAAGTCCATCTCAAAGAGCAATCCTGCTCACACCAATTTATCGTTCTTAAATATAAGAGCGGATTCTGAACATCATGATGAGTTTAAACACTACACACAAGTTTCACCCATCACCTAATGTGGGTGACAGGTAAAACTGGGACTGTCCAGGTGCCGATCTGGTCCCATTATTAATCTACACTGATTATCCCGTGTTGCTTTAGGGTTTTGCAAGGTATCTTGAGGTAGTATAACAACTCCTTAACTTCTGTATCTACTGAAATCCCTGTCAGTTTTCACATGGAAGTTTAAAAGAAAAAAATCCAAACCAAATCTAAACCACCTGCAAACTTTATCAAAACAGCCTTTTGATAGAGGCACAAAAATCCCCCCATTAACCCTCTGTCCTGCTTCACTGGAGTAAAGCGAGCTTAAATATAGTTGCAGTTGTGGCATCTTGACTTATCGATGATATTTAGGTATTACTATTATCTTAACATCTAATAGAACAGTTATTCAATATTGCTAATTATTATATTATTACTTTATAATAATCACCTGCAACCCAGGTAAGGCATTAACGCCAATGCCTCTACAAACTGCAAAATTCCCAAGACTAACATCAGCCTAATACAAGAAATGACTGCAACTAAAAACCTCAAACTACAGGTTGATCTCTTCCTTCATTCAGGTTTGCTAAAAGGTATCAATGCATCAAAAAAGCTCACCTGAGATAAGTCAATGAAATGATTTGCTTCGGCCATCACTTTTACACGGAAGTTTGTACCATCATCAGGACTCAGAGCGTAACAGAATACCTAGAACGTGAAGCACCAAAAATTGAGTACCTGCAACAACTTGCCAACAAAACAACTTTCCTATAGGACATGGTATTGCAATTTTAAATTACACAAACAAAATTACATCTAGTTTCATACACATATTTTCTGTGTCATTTTTCATTTGAGAAAGAATTAAAAAAGGGGGGCACTGGGTATTTGACACATTTGCACCAGGTCCCGCTCAGTTTTACTCAGTTCTGGTGCTAGAGTACAGCATTGCATCTCACAGAGACACATACACAATGTTCTCATCAGTGTAAGGAAAAGTAATTTTAACAAATGGAATTGCATAAGCATTAATTTCTCTAAGAACACCTTTCACAAGACACCTTTGAATTTGCAATTAGCGAGAATCATAATTATGACTCAGGTTGAAAAGACAAGCTAAGCCTTGGGGAAGCTTTTTAAAAGATCCTTTAAACAGTGACTAATTCTCTCCAATTAAGAAACTGCACATATGTCTGAGAAACTCAAGGTTGACACGTTATGTAAACAGGCATCTTTAGCTAACCTAGCGCATTTAGATATAAAAAAAATAGAAACAACATGCAGAGAATTTACTATCTTGCAGGACAAAAGCATGGTTTTAGTAAAAGAATAGAGAACAAATATAGATGTGTCTTTAGCATTGCTAAATTGTGTATGTTCCTTCTGCAGTAAGCATAGTATATAATTTCCTTTTGAAAAAGCCGTAGCCAAACCAATCTGAAGTTCATGTTAGTGATTCAGGTACCCCAGAGAAAAATACATGTTAAAAAAAATAATAGCAGCAGAGACTGAATAAAAACTATACGTATTTGTAAATCAGAAGTAACCAGGCAGTAGTAGCTTGATGTTGAAACACAAGGACTCAAGGAACAGCTGCTGAAGCTTAAAAAAGTTTTCCATGGGCCACAAATCCTATCTACAGTAATTCTAAGGACAGGTATCTAATTAGCCTAAGTAACTTCTAAGTAACACTTCACACTGGTAAAGGAGGATGACTCAGGCTGGAGACCTCTTCAAACCAGAAAAAAAAAGCCTACTAACAACAACAAAAAAAACAGAACAACCTCAAACCTAGAAACAAAAATTCGCTCTCTTCCCTAGTTTACCTGTCTAGTTTCTGTTACTAAGAAAAAGAAACAGCTGTCTTTGAAGCTTTAAGCATGCCATTGACATTCTTACCTCAAATTTGTCTGGGTTGTGCATGCCAGGGATTGACTGCATTAGGTGTGAGGTTGGATGGTTTCCAAAATCAGAGCTCACATAGCCAATACGAAGTCGACCTTCACTGGCCTTCAAATCCTTGGGATGCTCATATGGCGGCTTGTGTAGAACGTTAATCTGTCAAGAAAACACACACAACTCTTTATAAAAAACTCAAGAATCAAAACGAAATACTATACAGAGGGACAAAAAACCACCGTGAGTTTGTAGAATTAGCTTTATGCCACATTCAAGTAAGTGGCCTGTGAACATCTGTTGTTTCAAACCTGCATTATATGTATTCCATAGGGGCCAAGTGTAACGTCCACAAACTGTGTTACGAGGTGTGAGGTACCTACGTTCAGCCATCAACACTGCAAGTTGACATTGCTGCTTTCCTACCTGTTTATTTTTTAAGTATTCCACCCCTGATAATTGAATATACTGATACCACAGAACTATGACCAGGAAGTTCTCAAACTACAAGCCACTTGTGACTAGAACAGCCTTCCTGTGAAGCACCACAGCATGCTTTCTGTTCTTATGGTCACTATCTTCCCCAGACATCAGCTTGTAGTCACTAGGACTGACAGGGTTATCAGGCTATCAAGACAAGTCACTTTGAAAGCTTAGTGTTATCGTCTGAAGTCTGAGATCCTTCCGTTAGCTCACCAGACACTGAGGTGCTGGAGCGTATCCAGAGGAGAGCCACCAAGCTGGGGAGGGGTCTGGAGAACAAGTCACACGAGGAGAGGCTGAGGGAACTGGGCATGTTTAGTTTGGAGAAGAGGAGGCTGAGGGGAGACCTCATTGCCCTCTACAACTCCCTGAAAGGAGGGTGGAGAGAGGTGGGGGTTGGCCTCTTCTCCCAAGGGAATCATGACAGGAGCAGAGGAAAAGGTCTGAATTGGGGCAGGGGAGGTTTAGATTAGATATCGGGAAGAATGACTTTCCTGAGAGGGTGGTCAGGCACTGGAACAGCCTGCCCAGGGAGGTGGTGGAGTCACCATCCCTGGAGGGATTTAAGAAATGTGTAGACATGGCTCTTCAGGGCATGCTCTAGTGCCCAAGATATTATTGGTTTGTGGGTGGGTGTGATGTGGTGGGGTGTTGTATTTTTTGTTTTGTTTTTTGTTTGTTTGTGGGTGGGTTTTTTAGGTTTGTTTTTTGTTTTTGTTTTTTTTTTGAGGTTGGACTCAATGATCTCAGAGGTCCCTTCCAACCATGGTGATTCTGTGATACAAAACCTCCTACCTTGTCCAAACACAGATTTCCATGTCTCTCAGCAATAGCCTTCCTAAAACTGTGAGAAAGGGGATACAGCATGCTATGGTGTGGATGGACAGAAGGCAGTCTGTTTTTCTCTAGCTGATCAGCTACAATGCTAACCAGCTTCTTCATTCTCTCATCATAGTCTGTCCAGTCACAGACAATCTAGAAAAAGGAAAAATTAAAAGAATATTAGGACAACAGCTTCCTTTGATCTATATCAAATATTTCACAAGCTGAGACTAATGCTTCTTCCAAAAATGGAAGCTGGAACTTCAGAAATTACTGCTGACCTTCTGATTTAGGACTTACGTCTGCTTTTTACATTTAAATTAGTGATTGGTTGAGGTGATCAAGCTTAGCATTTACTGCAGAGGAATCTTAAGAATTCCAATCAAAGCCTTATCTTCCGCACCTGCAAACAGTGGGCCAAGTTGCAGTACGCATCTGGGAAATCAGGTTTCAGCTTCAGAGCAGTGCGGTAAGAGGCAATGGCTTCTGGTATATTCCCTGAATCCTGTAAAGACACAGAAATGAGTCACCAGATAAAAATATACTCAGGGTAAGTACTCATAATGCCCCGCCATGCTCTAAGAGCAAATCATTTGCATGCACTACCTTGTGAATAGAGGCCAGGTTGCTGTGGGCATCAGCAAAAGCTGGGTTTATCTGAATGGCACGGGTGTAGCACTGTAGAGCTCCTTGAACATCCTGCATCTCCTTCAAAGTATTTCCCATATTAGAATAAGCATCTGCAAACGTAGGGCTGATTCTGAGAAATAAAGATAATATATGTCATGAAGAATAAAAGCTCCTCTCCCCCAACGAGGAACCATACTCTCACCCAGGCTTTTTAGTTTGCAAAGCAACTGTGTGAATGAAAATACGCTACTGTAAGTCACTTTCCGTACAAAGGTACGGCACATGCTGTTAGGAAAGGCTGGCACTATCACACATAGTATCCATTTACCTAATAGCCTCTTTGTAATGCATCAGAGCTTCCTGTAATTTTCCTTGCTGTTGCAGGACACTTGCTAAATTTGAATGTGCAGCAGCAAACTCTGGAAAAACCTGGAAGAAAAAGAAGTAGAATCTGTCTCTCAAATGCCTCAAGTAGACCATATTAAAAAAAAAAATACTTGTGCATTTCTCACTCTTTTTTTTAATGACACAGGTCTCTCAACAGACTTTCCTCCACTTACAATCAAAGAGGGAAAAAATTAACTATGTCACATTACACATTCCCAACTTTAATTCCCCACCTCTCCCTCACCACATTCAACTGTACCTCAAGAGCCTTCCGATAAAGACGGACAGCTTCCTCAATATTCCCCTGTTCCCGTTTGATGTTTGCTAGGTTGTTGAGAGAATCTGCATGAGTGGGACAAAGTCGAAGAGCTGTATTGTAGCATTCTTCTGCTTCTACCACCTTGAAAAAAAGGGATACTGTTAATAAAGTAATACTTTTGTTGGAGCACTGTTTAAGAGAAGTCACTATAAATGACTTGAAACAGGCTGAAAGTGGAGATTTCCTGGATTCTTCTTCCTTATGACTGAGGGTAACATCCCATCTTACTAAAGCTGGTGACATCTGGTGTCTACAATAAACAGTTTTTTAAATTTTCAATAGGAAAAAAAGTACTCCTTACACTGCCTTTCTCCTTCAAGGCATTGGCCAGGTTACAGTAAGCATCAGGGAAGTGGGGCTGCAGTTCAATAGCCCTCCTGTAGGTGTCTATTGCCAGGTCTATCAGTCCTTGCTCGTAATACACGCAGGCAAGGTTGCCATGCACAACCGCGTGATTGGGACTCAAACTCAAGGCTCGTAGATAAGCTGCCACAGCTCTGAAACAAGAAAAAGAAAGTAAACGATCACCCACAGAGCAGCAATCATATTTACTTTGGTCATAAAAACGACCTACATTTTTAAAAAACAAACTTCAAGGGATTACTAACACACACATCCATCGTGTAAGATGTGACTGCACACACAGAAGAGTACTGCCCGAATTAAAAGCCCAATCAAGGGATTAATTATTATTCATGTTATTTTAAAACCAGGCTGAATTCTGTAATGAATAGACTAGAAGAAATACTTCACAAACCAGGAATGTTTTCCTTCCACCTGATGCTGTACAGTGATCTTTATTTCTTCTGGAAAAAAAGTAAAGCTTCCGTCTACTTTTTTTAAACACTTTTCATTACTACGTCAAGCAAAAGACCCTTGCTCCATTTTTTCCCAGTTTATTATTCAATTGTAACAATATAAACAGCATCATATTGTTACGTCTTTATTCTCTTCACTAACCTAACACACGTATCATACTTATACCTCAAACTTTGTTTCATTCAGAAGTGAGATCTTTATCGCTCCTACAGGACTGTATAAATAAATGATTGATGGATTCAAATCCTATTTCTAGAAAAATCACAACAGTATACATAAGTAAATTCTCGAGAAGGTGATGTGAAGTCTACAATGAGGAAATACGCCCATTTGGCTCAGTAATTTGTTGTTAAAACAGAAATCACTGAATCATTTACACTGTGTTCAACAAAACTAGTTAGAATAATTAACCTGTTCCCTGCAAGCTTTTATTAAATTTGGAGCCCCAAACCACAGCTACCAGAAGTTGTAATCCATGGAACAGATGCAATATGGTATGCTGCATATAAACATCAGAGCCTGGATCTTCTTCCAGAAAAAAAAGTATGATTCATGTATCAGATTAGAGGTCTCAAACAGGTTAGTTCAAAAAGACAGTAACAGTGCTACAACCCCGCGCAATAACAAGATGTCAACACATAACGAATACAGAATATTCCATCAGATGCTTAGCTGAACTTCAGCATTTCAGCTCATACTACATAGAAAATGTTAGAAGAGAAACACTTGTAGATTATGTCCTGAATCACACAATGAAAACAAACAAACTCAAGGGTTCTTCACCCCTCCCCAGCCTTAATTTCAAGTCCATTTTCATCGATACCTTCAGAAACTCTCATTTTTAACATTTTATTAAACATAAAGGAATACTTTCCACAGGATTTAAATTTCTAATTCCAGTAACCTTCTCTGTACGCATTTCAAAGCCATTTGCTTACTTAGTTTACAGCAGAAGTCTTTGCTATACTGTCCAAAGAGGTTTACATCAGGAACCTAATCTGTATCTAGATACATCTGACAGAGTAACAACACTTATCCGCTTACCTGTCAAATATCCTTGCCTCCTTCAGGACATTTCCCAGATTGATGTAAGCATCCAAAAAATTTGGGTCAAGTGTTACAGCCTGAAAATATTTTTGAAGAGTGTTGTTTTGAGCATTAACACAAAAACATTATGAAAAGTAGTTGAGGTTTTTTGGGTTTTGTTTGTTTTTAATTGGACAAACCAAATCTGTAAGCATCTAAGACTTTATCAATAACCTAAGTAAGGAAGGAGAACCGAAGTTACAAAAATCACAGAGTATCAAAGTTATTTATCTAGAGAAATAAGATCATACACTACCTTCAAATTTATTCCTTTGCTTACCTAGTCAGTTGCAACTACTGCAGAATAAAGTGTTCAACATTTATTTCATGTTAGGCTGATCATACTTCACACTCCTGCCTAACCATGCTACGCTGCCTTTAGCTTGTTTTTAGGGGAGAAAACCCTAAAAAACCTGATCCATATCCTTTATCTACTGCAAAATAAGACAGCATTGTAAAACTTTAGCAGCCCATGAAAACAGAGACAGTTTCACAAGAGCAAGAGAAGAGCAAACACATCACGTATGTAGGGAAAATTCAGTACCCATTTAACAAAAAAAAAAAACCAACCCAACATTTTCACTCCCTTCAAAGCTAATAAAATGCAACAAACTTAACAACCATTAAAGTTACATGTAGCTTACTGCTCCATCTGCTGTAAGTATTTGACAGGCCAGACTCCGTATTACAGTCTCTCTCATGCAAACTATTACTTCCAAATTAAAATATTTTAAAATCTATCACTAACTAGACAGAAAAAAAAACACAAACAAAACCACAAAACAAAACAAAACACCAAAACCAACACCACAACAAAAAAACCTTGAGCAATTAAAATTATTTTTGTGGCTCTCAAGTCATAAATTTCAGGAAGAAACTGTCCACTACATCTTAAGTCCAGTTTTAGGTCACTTTAGAAACTTAAGAGATGAGTACAAACTGAAGATGCTAAGTAACTAGAAGGCACCAGACAACTACTTAACGACAGCAATCTAGAAAAGTCTGAAACAACAGTGGTGAAAAATAATCCTGGAGAAGAGGAATGACTGTGTCACTTAAAACTGTTCTCCTCAGTTACTCACAGGACAGTAATACCTGAAAAAAATCACAATAGCAAAATGATTTTAAGCCAAAAGTTGTTTCTCTCTCTCTCACACAAAACACACAAAACATTATCCCTATCCAATTAGATCTTTTTTAAAAGTTTATTCCGGAAAAGGACTGTAAAACAACCTAATGAATTTCATTATACTTGACATGTGTGTGAAGTCCTTAGGGCAATTCTAAACATCTCTCTCTAGTGGCCACAGGCAGTCTGAAACATCAGGAAGTAAAAAACCCCAAGCAATTAACACAGGATGTTAACTAACAGGCTCATTAAGAAGTTCTCTGCTGATCAAAATATTTCTATTTTCTACAAGCAGAGCACTGCTGCAGACCACGTGCGTTAAAATCTAGCAGTGAAGCTGACTGTCTTCGATCGTTACCTTTTCAAAGTGATGAATCGCAAGCCAAATTTCTCCTTGGGCATTGAACACACAGCCAAGATTACTCCAAGCCACTGCAAAGTTTGGTTGAGTCTCAATTGCTTTTAAGTAACAGGCCTTGGAACAGTTAAAGAAGAGAGATACAAGGGAAGGGGAATATTTGTAAAAAGAAAAAAATGAGAAAAAATAATTGTTAGTATGCATTCTCTAACCAGCCAAAAGTGACCCTGCAGTATAGGCTAGCTTGCGCCAAAACTAATGCGCTGCAAACTGTTGTTGATCCTGCGCCAGCGCAAACCAAAACCCAGGTGCACGCCCACCATTTTTCAGTTACGCTGATAATGAATTAACATGACTTTAAACACCAGGTCACCACAGAGATCACCTCAGAATTAATTCCAGCAGTTCAGAAGAAATACCTGCCACCCTCAAGCGCATAAACCCCCCCAAAAATTACTTCGTAACAAAAAACTTTGCTATGAAATAAAATTATTAAATTGTGAAATATTCTAAAACAGGTAGAAACTACTTAAAAAAATTAGAAAAACTACTGAAAAAGATGAAGCCGTTCTTCGTTTTCAGTTGTCCTTGTCAAGCGAGACGACGGACCCAAAATGTCTGTCAACCCAAACCCGTTTCCCCGTTTCTTCAAATACAGTCAAATCAGCGGCAGCTTCAAAACCTCAAATGACAGGATTGCACGAAGGTTTAGGTCCCTGTAATGCAAGCGCAAGAAATCGCTGCGCATCCTAAACAGCACGGCGCCACGCTATCGCTGCGAACTCCTTGGCTCTATCGATTGCCCCTAGGTCCAGTGAACGGCCAACCAGAATCATTAATCTACCAGACAGGCCCATACAAAAAACTTGCTTATTAAATTTGACGTCTGGACTCTAAACGCGTTACAACCCAATTTTATCCAAAAGGCTACAGCCTGGAGCTCGGGCAGTCACCCAATCAGAGATTAATCATCTAGTCAACCGTTCACGAGGGCTTAATCGCACGCATTGCGCGTTACCGCTGCGCAGCCTTTGCGCTACTGCAGGATCACAGCGCATCATCAGAAGAGCAGAACGCTGCAATCCAAACAAAGAAGAAAAAAGGAAAAAAATGAACAACCAGAAGAGTTAGAAGCTTTTACTATTAACTATCTCCAATTATTTCTTTAAAAAAATATTTTAATTTACTTTTACTTTATTTCTTTGAAAGAATTTGTGGCTACTAGTATAAAATATTCTTACATTACTTGCTTGTAATTAAATATTTTAAGCTGTTTTCTGAAGCCACAAGACAGAAGATTCAGGCATGGAGGCAAATGGTTTTGCTGTGGCAGTTACAAACCCGTTACCATATTTCTCATCATGTGACTTTTCGGTGCGTTCCTTGCTGGAAGAGGAGGAGGAGGTGTGTGTCTGCCCTAGATCCAGGCCTCGAGCTCCCTTCAGCGAGGCACCTTACGCATGGAATAGGAGGTTTCACCCACCTGAAACCTTCTAAATACAATATCAGTGGTGAAAAACCAAAAACAAGAGAGAAAATAAAACAAGATCATTAGTAAGAGTTCAACAAAGCAATTGCATTTTTTTGGATATGTCTTAACACATGGGAATGAGGACAATCTGTCTGTAACAAGGGAGACATGCAGAAGGGAGAGGGTTAATCAGGGCAATTGCATACAGCAGGGACTTTTTTCGGTTTGGTTTTTTTTTGGAAGAAAGGCTCTGAAATATCTACAAAGAAATTAAATTTTAGTTCAAACTGTAAGGAATCTGCTGGCTTGATCTTTCAAATGGACTGATAACCAAAGAAACACATTGCAATTTACTCAAGATGTTTTTCCTCGTTTATTAAGTTCTCACAAAACGGAATAACACTTTCAAACTAGGTGTCTCCAGAGCTCTGAAACAAAGAAGTCAGCAACCTAAGGCAGGCGCAGTGTCTTGGCCTATACCAGTCACACTAAAGCTGCAGTGAAGTGCAATTCATGTTAGCTGTCCGCTTGGTGGGCTGAGAACCAAGTGTCTCAAAGGCTGTTCAAACTCTAAATGCTGCTACAAAATATTTTCAACCTGGATCTGACCAAATCAATTAGGCTGCCCTAGGACGCTACGCACATCCAAGTTGTTAAGTGAAATCCCCCCAAAAAAATAATGGAACTTTGAACCCGCACTCCCGTTACCCCGTAAAAATGATAACCCTCCCCAAACTGGTGCAGCCAAACAGACAGCTACGCTGTTCATACACTCCACTTTTTAGCATGCGCGTGGGGCTTGGAGTGACAGACATGGAGTCCAGGGTGTTTCCGATTTCTCCACACTCCTCACCCCTGCAGCGCGGACGCGTAAGGTGGCTTGTAACAAGACCATTTCTTTGTGCAATCCAAGTTTTAACATGCCAAGAATTTTAAACTCATCTTGGTGTTCGAATTCTCAGTTTAGGAAACACACGACTGCTAGAAGCCACCTTTCCACTACAGCAAGTTTTCTTTCGATCAGTTCATTTCCCAAACAAACCAGCTTTGTCCTTCCAATTTCTTTATTTTGGGGGAGGGGAGAGGGAAGACATGAAGAAAAGATATTCGGGGAGTTCGCATACCGCAGCTATTGACCATTTACTAGCCTTTCTTCCACTATCAAGGGAAGGGAAAAGTTAAAAGAATAAAAATCTTTAAAAGCCAATATTACAAGGTAACATTTGGATACGTTTCTTCTCCACTTACAAGCCGCAAAGGACTTTAGAAGAGCAGCGTTTTCAATAGCACCTGCATCGTACAGGGATCTCGAGCTAACCACAGGCTCTCTGCTTGGCACCAGCAGGCAAGCCTCAGATTTGAAGGACCGTTACTTATTTCCAGATAAGAGCATGATGAGGCCCCTGCCCAATACTTCAGAATGGTATCAGATAGTCTAGTTCAGCAGAAAGGCTTGGTAGTGTTCCATTTCTTGACTTAAAGCAAGTTTTAAACATGGACATGCCATATCTTGCCCTGCAACTACTCTGGGGTGTTTCAGTGCCTTCAGTTTTCAGCAGTTTCTCAGACTGTCTGTAGATCAACGCAGATTTGAAGACTTGGTGCAAAGTTCAAGTTTTCAAAACACTGACGTTTACATGTATTCTACCCAACACCTACCTTGGCTTCTTCCAAGCGACCCAGGGCTTTGAGCAGGTTCCCCAGGTCACTACGAACACAGTACAAGTCCTGAAAAATCAAAGTCACACTATCAGCTTCAGGACTTCAGATGCCCTAAAGGTCTTCCCAGAGAACTTGAAAAGGAACACCCCAGTCCTCCACAGCTTATTTTAAATGCTTAATTTAAATAATAACTTAAATAGTAACACCGCTAATGTAAATTAATTTTTTTGACCTAACATTACAGCCAAGAGGCAATCTTACTGACTTCAATACTATAAAAATACAACCGTAAAGAAGTAGAAAGAAAGAAAGGTTTCATACAATTCCTCTTTATGCAGAAATACTTAAAAAGGAAAAAAAAATGCTGTCCCCCCCCCCCGATTTAAGTTCTTTTGCCACACATAAGTATTTGAAGCCCTTATTTTTATTTTTTAAGCATGACTGCAAGCCTGTGTTCTTAAGTTACACCATTGCCATGATGGCTTTTATATAGATAAAATATAGTGATTTTGCTTCCTGTATCCCCAAAGCAGTTTTTACTCCCTGTTTTTCCCACTAACAGATGCATTTTCAACAGCCCTGCCATGTGTTCTTGCTCTTCCATTTGTAACCCCAGCACAGGCTGCAACTGCATCATCTAGCAGTAAAGACCACTGAAACTGGGGACACACTTGTCAACGCTAACAAAAGAAGTTTCTTACCTAAACAAAACTCAGCTCCTGTAAGGAAACTCCATCTTACAGTATTTCTAAGCAGTGCATAAACTCCACTAGTTGCGTTGACTTAGCACAGTAAGTTAGACCAGTTCACCCAGGCTGCATCACAGAGCTAAGCAAGATTCTCATCTCTTGTTGGGACTGGGTTTGCGTTTGCTTTTCCAAAGGAAAAAGGATCTACGTGCACCAGTTTGATGTTGCATCTCAAATATTTTTGCGAAAACATATGACCAAATAGCAAGCAGATACCTTCCTGAGCAGTACTATACAAACTATTTGAGTATGACGCATAATTAAGGTATCAGTCTGATACACTCTTTACTAAAAATGTTGATTAAAACCAGATCTATTTTTATAAGAGTCACTTACACACACATACTCAATTTCAGCCTATAAAACAAAGAAATAATGCTTCTGCAAACCAACCCAGTGGAAGGCTAACAAAGGCAACCCTCATCACCGTGAAGTTTCTGACTTTATGCAAAATCATCAGGTATTACTTTATCTCCCATTCAACTCTGAACAGTGATTCTCTCACTGCAATAACACTGTCTTAAAGTGTACAAAGCTAAATCTAAGGTTATTCACTGAAATTTCTGACTTAACAGAAAAGCAAGGAATTTGTGCAGGTTTTTTTTATCTCAACAATGCAGGTAAGTAGTCCAGAGAAAGCAGAGTTACTGAATGCCTTCTTTGCTTTGGTCTTCACTGCTAAAACTGTCCCTCATGAATCCTAGACCCTGGAGACAAGGGGGAAGGTCTGGAGAGAGGAAGATTTTCCCTCAATAGCGGACTGGGTTAGAGACAACTTGGCCAAACTAGACATCCGTAAGTCCATGGGCCCCAATGGGATGCACCTGTGAGTGCTGAGAGAACAGGCAGATGTTATTGCTGGGCCACTCTCCATCACCTTTGAAAGGTTATGGAGAACAGGAAAGGTGCCCGAGGACTGGAGAAAGGCAAGTATCACTCCAGTCTACAAAAAGGGCAAGAAGGAGGACCCAGGGAACTACAGGCCATTAGTCTCACCTCAGTCCCTGGGATAGTAATGGAGCAACTTGTTCTGGATGTCATCTCCAAACATCCTAAACAGGAAGTTATTGGAAGTGGTCAACACAGATTTACCAAGGGTAACTCATGCTTGACCAATCTGATAGCCTTCTGTGATGTTATAACTGGATGGCTGGATGAGGGGAGGGCAGCAAATGTCATCTACCTTGACTCCAGCAAGGCTTCTGACACTGTCTCCTGTAACATCCTCATTAGGAAATTAAGGAAGTGTGTGCTAGATGAGGGGGCAGTGAGGTGGATTGAGTCCTGACTGTGTGACAGAACTCAGAGGGTTGTGATTAATGGAGTGAGGTCAAGTTGAAGGCCTGTAACCAGTGGTGTCCCCCAGGGACCAATATTTGGTCCAGTTTTGTTTAACATATTTATCAATGACCTGGACGAGGGCACAGAATGTATCCTCAGCAAGTTTGCTGATGATACCAAACTGGGAGGGGTGGCTGACACTCCAGAGGGCTGTGCCACCATCCAGCGGGACCTGGACAGGCTGGAGAGCTGGGCAGAGAAGAACCTCATGAGGTTCAACAAGGGCAAGTGTAGGGTCCTGCACCTGGGGAAGAAGAACCCCAGGCACCAATACAGGTTAGGGGTGGACCTGCTGGAAAGCACTTCTGAGGAGAAGGATCTGGGGGTCCTGGTGGACAGTAAACTCTCCATGAGCCAGCAATGGGCCCTTGTGGCCAAGAGGGCCAATGGGATTCTGGGCTGCGGAGGGAAGAGTGTGGCCAGAAGGTCAAGGGAGGTCATTCTCCCCCTCTGCTCTGCACTGGGGAGGCCACAACTGGAATCCTGCGTCCAGTGCTGGGCTCCCCAGTTTGAGAGACAGGGAACTGCTGGAGAGAGTCCAGCTTAGGGCAACAAAGATGATGGAGGGCTTGGAGCATCTCCCTGATGAGGAAAGGCTGAGAGAGCTGGGGCTCTTGAGCCTGGAGAAGAGAAGGCTGAGGGGAGATCTTATTAATGCTGACAAGTGTCTAAAGGGTGGGTTGAGGGAGGATGGAGCTGGACTCTTCTCAGTGGTTCCCAGTGACAGGACAAGGGGCAACGGGCACAAGCTGGATCATGGGAAGTCCCACTCCAATGTGAGGAAGAACTTGTTTGGGGTGAGGGTGGCAGAGCCCTGGAAGAGGCTGCCCAGGGAGGGTGTGGAGTCCCCTTCAAGCCCCGCCTGGATGGAGTCCTGAGTGATGTGCTCTGGGCAACCCTGCTTTGGCCGGGGAGTTGGACTGGAGGATCTCTAGAGGTCCCTTCCAACTCTGACAATTCCATGATTCCATGAAGCACATGATCACTATCCCTTACTGTTATATAAAACTTTTGTTACAGAAGACTTTCAAAGATCCTTAAGAAAATAATTAAGTAACTTGTTAAGTTCATAGTGTACAAGTCAGAGGGAGGAGTTATCACTTGTTTGTTCTTTGCAATCTGCTATTTGTGTGTCCTGGGGCAATAGTGAAGTATGATGTTCTTCTATAAAGTCGTTACTTACAGGGTTGTACTGAAGGGCAGATACATATGCCTGTACTGCTCCTTCCATATCACCTGCAGCTACCAGTGCAGCAGCCAAATTAATATATCCATCAATGAAATCTGGCTTGAGGCGCAGTGCATGTCTGTAATGTTCAATTGCTTCTTGTAGCTGTCCACGTTCCTTGTACACATTGCCCAGATTCGAGTAGGCTTCAGCCAACAGTGGATTCTGTTTAATAGCCAAAGTGCTGAAGTGAGCAGACCTGGAGAAAATTAGACAAGTTAGCAAACCAAACCAAAGCCAACCCCACCAACCCAAAAACTCCACCCTTGACTTTCAGTGTCTGTCTGTTTACCTAGTTACTTCATGAACATTCATGGTTAACAAAGCCAAACATACAGCCAACAAATCTGGACTTAAAGAGCTGTCTTGAATGTTTACCTTTTCCTAGCTTAAACTACCACCTCCCCTGTACATATTTCAGATTTTACTGAAGAAAGACAACCCCCATGTAGGACTCAAGTTGCCTCACCAAACCTGAACTCAGTACACGTGGAGAAAACACTACAGAAATCCTGTGAAGCCACTTCCAACATTTGCATGTCTTAAGCAATGTTCCACATGATACTCTTTTCAAGAAGGAGGACACAGTTGATATATATGGATATAAAAGTTTGTTGTATCCTCCCCCATTTCCCTTTCCTATATCTGAACTGCTATTACAACTTTATTCAGAAGTCTAATAAAATAAATCTCAGTCGAAGGTTCTTACTTCCTTCATTAGAACATGCACATTTACATCTAGAACAAGTTCAAAATGCTTAAGGCACATAAAGGAAGATCAGGAACAGGCAAGCAGAAAGAATATGGAGACAACTTTCCAATGTCAAAAATCCGTAACTAATCATGCCATTTCACAGCAAACAATCAATCCTGCAACTTAAAAAACAAAAAGAAAACAAACCCACAAACCCTCACACTGCAGCTGAAATAAATAAACAAAAGCCTCTGTTTACACATTAAATATCTTCAGTACACTCAAGTGTGGCAGACACTCCAATATTAATGTGTGCCATATCAAAATAACATGAGAATAATGGCAAGATCTGTTGTTTATTGTAATGCTGGAGATTCCAATTTGTATTTCTCTGACCCTAACAAAATTCAGAAAGAACATTATTCCCAACCAGACATTACTGCTGCCATGAAGTCAGTCAGTATTTGTGTTCAGTAATTATGAAAAAGAAATCAACATTAGAATAAAACTTTTTTCAGCTATGCTCAGTATTATTAGAGAGGTAAGCTATAAAGAAAGCTGGAGAGAACACCTCAAGTCTCCTACCTGTCCAATCTGCGACACTGGAAGTGAATGGAGGATAGCAATAAAAGCACACCGGTGTTATCAGGCTCTTGTCTCCAAAGCTGCATGCAGTGTCTCTCTGCTGCTTCAAAGTCTCCTGCCTGATACTCACGATGAGCCAACTCCGCTAACCCTTGGAAGGAAAGCATACGTTTCGTTGGTTCTGGAGAATCACCAAAACATTTAAGGGGGGAAAACAAAAAGTTAGATAATGGGAACAAAACAAAAACAAAACAAAACCAAAACAACAAAAAAACAAAACAAAACAATGTGAAAAAAAAAGCATACACAACTGAAGGATGAATATGTTTGGAATTACATAAAACATTACAGTGGCAGTTTGAACTCTCAGATATTCATGTCCCAACCTATTGCTATGATACTTCTAACATTATCTGTACAAGTGCAGGACTTCATCACCTACTAATAGGAAAGAGGAAGACTGTAATGACTGTGAGTATTTGTAAGTCAATCGTTTTCCATTAACCTGAAATATATTTACAGAGATTCCTGGCACGGAATTGAACTTTGGTTTGTAACAGCAGAAGCGCTGCTAACACAACAACGAGTCTCCTCACTCTTCCCCAACCCTGTAAATCTTATGCTTTGTAGAATTAAAAACAAATGCTAAAAACTTAACAGGGAAATGAAGGACAGCAGAGAAAGATTTCAAAGGCCTTGAACAAAAGTTTTGCTTTTGTGCCAGTAGTGAAAGCCCTTAAAAAAAAAAAAAAAAAAAAGCAAGGCATAACATTCCTTGAGTCCCCTATACTCCCACATTCCCTATAATCAGTAAAAATGCCTTCATAGGAAAAAAAAATTGGCCTCGAAACAGTATCTGATGAGACACAAACACACAATGCAATGATTATGCAACTGGACTACAGAAGGAAACACTAAACAAACGGTGTACATGAAAGGAGTTAGTGCTTCTGGAGGCTTAGCTGGAACAGGAGCGACTAAACAGTTTTAGTATTTGAGGTACAATTGTGGAAAACAAAATACTTAAATAAAACACCATCTCTTTTAGAAAAAACAACCTTAAGTGTGAAACGTAGGTAATATTTCTTACAAAGCACAGTTCTGGATGAAACTATGGAAAAGTCACAACCGTTCATCCTACAGAAGTGCTGACCTTCAAATTCTGCCTTTGTACCAACGGCTCTTACTATTTAAAGGTTCGATTACCACAAGTACCTCTTACTTCTCCTCCTGAAGTCCAGCATTTCCACTACTCTGAAGTCACTTAATTCCATTCATGAAAGACTTCCCACCTGGACCTGGAGTGTTTTAGAATTTGGAGTTTAATGAAACCTAATACAAGGAAGCACCTCAATATCCAAGTACACATATTTTTGCAGTTTCAAAAAATCCTACAAAAATCCTCTGAGACTGTTTAATTCTTTTGTGAGAACTTCAAAGATAGCAAAATAAACACATAGAGATTAGGTACAGATTTACTATCTAGCATTCTACCAAATTAGGATTGAGACAAATTATTTAAATTATTTTCAAAATTGTTTTTTTAGCAATAGATTCAAGATAAAATTGAAGAATAAGATGATGTAACTAAAGTTGTTTTTCCAGACAGTATATTGTCTCTGTTGGTGCTAAAAACTTTAACTGTTTCACAATAAGTTGGAACTAGCAAAGCTACTCATTTTTAGATGCTCCACTAGTAATTGTCAAGCATCTTCATTCGGATTAGATTCCTGCTTTCTAGGAGCCAGGCTTAACAGCTTTCCAAACCCTGACTAAGGGAAAAGTGGACTTCAGTATCTGGTTAAACCTACTGGCAAGAAACAGACACAACTGCTATTCACCGTGAGAACGACAGCACCATTTATAAAAGTCCAGGGTGCTGACAGCCACGATGACACTGGAGTCCCAACACGCTGTTCCTCACTCCCTGCCTCTGCCCTGAACAGCCACACAGGTTCAGCCCCTCTGGCAATCAGTGTATTTTCAAGTTCTGTTGATGGCACAAACACGGGGAAGCTAGAGAGAGAGGAAGAGCATATCCCATCGACCTCACTGAATAATTTCTTTTCCAAATAAATTTCCACAGTGGTAGTAAATTTCAAAGCTAAAGCAAAAGAAAAAAAAAAAAAGAAAAATCAAACACAAAAAAACCCAAAACAAAACATCCAAAAGTTTAGACTTAGATTCTCATGACCTCTTAGACAGAACCTTCCAACTCTTATCTAAATGCTACATTTTGCCTACTTCAGCTAAAAGTGAAACTGAGGTTGCAACATCCAGGGCAAGACAGAAGGTGGTGCAGAAATACTGTTTTTAACACTCAGGAAAAGAATTGCTAATAAAAGCAACAAAATAACCAAAACTCTAGAATTTTCTTTCATTTATCAAGTCTCTTCAGAAAACACCCCACCCAGCCACCCCCTGGAAAAGATGAAGCAAACCAATCGCTCAGCGTAAAACAGCAAGTCATCGACTTCCAAAGGAGTATTTTTGGACACGACTCTTGAGAAGTTCATTGAAAAGGAGGAAGCAGAGAGCTATATCACGAAGTTCAAGACGAGCTAAACTTTTCATAGAAAGTTGGCTGGAAGAGAAGTTCTAGAAGGCAAAGAATTCACACCACAACCTTTAACAGTTGCTCACTGAATCCATTTCTAAAGAAAATAACTGCAGTGAAGAGTCACAGACAGAAGAATCCCTTATCAAGTCTTGCATAAATGAATTTATTTACCTAGGGTAATTTGTGCTACGTGCTTTCTCTATGACCTTGGAAAAGCCTAGCACGTGCTATGACAACAACCTTTCCTGGAACTTCTACACAAGGAGAATAAAAATCCACACAGAACTATCACAAACATACCCAAGGCCATTTCCCCCCCCCCCCAGAGATACATCCTAAGCACTTCCCGTATGCTCATGCTCAACCTTACATTTAAATAAAATCTAGGCCCAGCCAGGAAGAGTTGCCACCTCCCTCTGGGTGGTGGGGAGGAGCACAGGACTCCCCCCGAGCGCGCACATGTTCCTCTCAACTCCCCAGATCAAGGCTGCCAGAGGATGCTGCAGCCTCGGGGACACGCAGTTTTAGGAGAGGAGCAGCGAAATACCGTACTGCAGCACTCAGCCTCTCCATCTCCCCTTCTGGATCCCTACCATTTCCCTTTACATCCCTATCTCTGCATTGCTAACCCACCTCTTTCTCCATATTGCTTTCCCCTATTTTTTCCCAGGCATCGTTCCAGCTTTTCATACTCTGCTTTCCCTCTGCTTACAGAAAAACCCCCAAAAATCTAGGGGATAAAGCTGTACTGTCTTTTCATCATCTCAGTGAGCAGAATACTTCGTTTTCTTGCCCTACAGGGGAAAAGGGAGATTTCTGCTATTCTCTCCCCCATCCCTCAAGTTCTGGATGAGTAAATTAAGCGCAGAACAGGATCTTTCTTGGCTAGAGCAATCTAGCGACTATCCTACTGCCCACAAAAGCCATGCACTTCTCGGCTATGCCGCAGAAAAATCTGTTCCTCAAGCACAGCGAGAGGTTCCGGACCAGTCCACGCAGGGTTTGGGTCAGGTTTTTACCCTCCATCGTCCTCTACAGAAACGCAGTCACCTGACAGCGCGATAAATATAGAATAAGAGAGCACCGCGCCACAGCCCGCCGCGCCCCGCTCCTCCCGCAGCAGCCGGCAGCCCGCGGCCGGCCAGGGCCCACCAGAGCCCGCCGAGGGGCGAGCCCGGGCCCGAGGCGATGGGAGACAAGCACAAAGGCGGCGGGAGCCACCGCCTCGCCCAGGCCGCCGCTTCTGGAAAGTTCCGCCGGGAGCGGGCCCGGCGAGCAGGGAGCGCCGCGCTCGGGGGCGAGTCAGCCGCGGCCCCGGGGAAGCGCAAGTGCGGCCCCCGGGCGAGGGCAGGGCCCGGCCCCCGCAGGGCTGCGGGCTCCCGGCGCGCCCGTCCCCGCGCGGCAGGCCGCGGTACCTGTGCTGTCGGCCACGTTCCCCACGGAGGTCGCCATGGCGAAAGGGGGCCGGTGAGGCTCTGGTGGAGGCAGCAGAAGGGCCGCGGTCGCGGAGAGGCCCGCTCGCTGAAGCGGGCGGCGCTGGACCGAGCTGCCCACAGCCCCGGTGCGCTGAGGCGGCGGCGGCTCTCGAAATGGCGGTGGCAGAGGCAACAAATTGCCGAATGGTCGCTGCCGGGACTAGCTCCCCCCGGCAAGTAGTCCGGGCGGAGCCAGCCAGCGGGACCGCACGGCGCACCCGTGCGGCGGATGGAGCTCGACCGGAACTTCCTCCGTCTCCTTCCGCCAACCCCCTCCCCGCCCCAGGCGAGCAGCCACCTCAGTGAGCGCAGAACATCGTCGCCAGCTCAGGTATCCCTCCGCGCAGAGCCGTTGCGACAAACGCAGCCGCACTGCGCGTGCGCAGCCGCCCTCCGCCGTGCGGGTCCCCCGTCCCCCACATGGCGGCGTGGCCCATCCGAGCGGCGGCCCCGGGAGCCCCCCGAGTCCCGCCGGTAGCGGCTGGGCGGCGGGATTCCATAGGGGATTCCATTGGGAACCCCGGCTCGTGCTTCCCGGGTGCCCGAAAACGAGGGGGTCTCCTGTGAATTAACGAGCATTTCCCAAAGGCTCTAATTACCCAACGCTTATTTCTGGGGCTAATCGCAATTTAAACCCCCCAAAATTAGGGCATGTGTTTGCTGAAGCGTTCCCAGTTCGGTCATCACCAAACCCGGCCCCACCGCGAGGAGAAAAACCTTCCCTTCAGGAAATGAAAATTGTTTTTCAGTTGTTTATCAAAAGCGGGGGTTTTATTCTGAACAAGCTTTTTTTTTTTTTTTTTTTTGCTCCTGACAGACAGGCCTGTGTCCAACAGGCCCCTGTTGATGAGAAATTATTTTACATCTCTGAAGAGCGAAGGAAAAAAAAAACCACACAAATCTCGCTCTGGATTCTGGAAGGAGGACAGGCCCCCAACCACCCACAACTTGTTGGCGAAAGCTTAGTTTTCACCATTTACTCAGTCACATGAACACGTTTTATAACTGATTAAAAATAATACATTTAAAAAAAAAAAAAAAATATCTGCTTTTTAAGGCAGTCCCTGCTATGCTGTTGCTTATCCCAAACTAGGACGAGAAACTGGGGAGCCCAGAGTAGCCCACGACAACCATCTCCTGGGGAAAGGGAGTTTATTCATCCGAGTCCAGGTCGCTGTCTCCTGCGATGGAGTGGAAGTCCTCGCTGTCTTCCTCATCCTCGGACAGATGGACCTGGCTCAACACGCTGGGCCCGCAGCGCTGCTGTTCTTCCTCCTCCTCCTCTTCCGAGATCTCGTACCCTCCAGTGCTGCTGAAACTGGTATCTCTCGTGTTGGATTTGGGGTCTGGTTCTTCATAGCTGCCATAGCTGGAAGAGAGAGAGAAAACTTCTATGTACCATCATTTCAAATCACCTGCTGATACCGACAATTCCATTATTTAACTCCTGTAAAAGGTCCCTGGCTTGAAGTCCTTGTAGAACACTCAGAACCATCGTGCACTTCAATTCTGGCAACGGCCAGCTTTTTTGCAGAATCAGAGAATCTTCATGGTTGGAAGGGACCTTTGAGATCATGGAGTCCAACCACACACAAAAAACCACAACAAAAACCCAACCCAACAATCCCGGGCGCTAGAGCATGCCCTGAAGTGCCACGTCTACACATTTCTTAAATACCTCTAGGGATGGTGACTCCATTTTAAAATAAAAGAAACAAACAAAACAAACCCACTTCTCCTGATGAAACAATTGTCTCATCCCACTCTGGGCAGGATCAGCCCTCATCCCTGCTCAGGGCAAGAAAAAACTCGGGGCTCCAACACCTTCCATCTGTCACCTTTACAGCAGATGGGAAGGTGCACGGCCCGTTCTCGTCACCTTCTCCAGCATTTTCTGCTGAGTCCTGGCACAGTGCTGGGCTGGACTGACCACTCACCCAACCCAGCATCGCCACCTGTCCGATAATTAGCCAGATATCAATAATAGCACTAAGGGACCGCATTCCACAAGTAGAAAAAGAACAGGGAATCTAATGCTAATACTCTCCAGAACGGCCAGAGAAGCAGGAACAGGGCAATACCCTCTCAAGTGAACACAAAAAATAAAGCTGATAGTGCTGCACTTGTCATTTTCTAATAATGGAACTCTTTCCAAAATACACAACACGCATCTTCCTATTCTTCTGGACTCCAACTAAGCAGTTTCCTTTCAAATAAGGAAACGCTTAGAGAAAAAAAAACAAAAGCCATCAAGTTAATCAGCTAAATCATCTTTTAACTTCAACGGCATCTTGTATTTACCAAGACAACCTATAAAAGCATTTATTTGTCCTGCCCTCAAAAACCACTACGGACAGGGAATCATTTAACTTACAAGAAAGAATTTTTTTTTTTTTTTTAATATAACTAACATTTTTACTAGTGAAAATCTTACAGCAACCCCAAATTTCTGTTGATAATTAAATTGTAACTTATGGCTGCAACACTAAAAACAGTGACAAAATAACTTAAAAGAAAAAAGCATGAGATATTCTTCAACTTTTTATGACAAACGCTTTGTTAAGAGAAGGGATTTTTGTTTTGAAGAATTATTTTTATAAGATTCTCCATTCTGGATGGTTACCTGATATTACTGTCCTCCATGACATGCGACGTCTCCCCACCATCTCCTTCGTAAGACATCATGCTCTCTTCGTTGTCCATGCCCATGCGAGTGTTCTCTTGAAGAACGTGAGGTTGTTTAGGTCTCACTGCGTTGGGCTCCACGTCTGAGTCACTGCCACTCTCGCTCAGCTGGATAGCTGCGTAATAAACCAACACTCACTCACTAATCAAGAGGGTTTTTTCTGTGGGTTACACACCCTTTGTCTTTGTTTTAAGGCTACAGTATGGGCTGTCAGGAATGTATATGAAGTGGTGTCTCCCCAAGGCAGCAGAAAGCATATCTGGGACGTGATGCCACTAACTCAGTACCCAATTGGGACGTTATTCAAAAGTAATTTCATTACCACCGTTACTCAAAAAGGCCTTATTTCCTTGTCTACTCTGAAGAATTCCCCCTTTTTTCCCCCCTAATAATTTTCAGAAGCCGTTGCTAAAGAAGCTTTTCTGCATGACAAGGATTTTAATAAAACAAGGAAACAATCTGAAGGACCTCCGGGCACCACTTCCAGTTCTTGGTAACATTGACCACACTGTTTCTTATCAAAATAAATGTTGTGCTTTTACTGAACTGCCCAGTCCTGGCTCTGCCCAGCAAATCGTAGTCCCAGTCTTCTCAGAACCATTTGCAGTTTCACTTTATGAAATGCAACGACCCAGATCTTGTCTCAACTCTGCTCTTTCGTCTGAGCAACAGACGTCATCTACCTGGATTTACACAAAGAGTTCGACACTGTCCAATATGACATCCTGGTCTCAAAATTGGAAAGGCATGGATTTGACAGATGGACTGCTCGGTGGATAAGGAACTGGCTGGATGGCTGCACTCAATAGTTTGTGGTCAATGGCTCAATATCCAAGTGGAAGCTAGTGACAAGTAGTGTTCCTCAGTACTGGGACCAGTGCTGTTTAACATCTTTGTTGGAGACACGGACAATGGGATTGAGTGCAGCCTCAGCAAGTTTGCCGACAACAGCAAGCTGTGTGGCATGGTCGACACGCTGGAGGGAAGGGATGCCATCCAGAGGGGCATGGACAGGCTGGAGAGGTGGGACAATGTGAACCTCATGAAGTTCAACCAAGCCAAGTGCAGGGTCCTGCACCTGGGTCACAGCAATCCCAGGCACAACTACAGGTTGGATGGAGAATGGCTGGAGAGCAGCCATGAGGAGAAGGACTTGGGAGTACTGGTGGATGAGAAGCTCAACATGAGCCAGCAGTGTGCTCTGGCAGCCCAGAAAGCCAACCGCATCCTGGGCTGCATCAAAAGAAGTGTGGCCAGCAGGTCCAGGGAAGGTAATTCTACCCCTCTGCTCTGCTCTCATGAGACCCCACCTGGAGCACTGTGTCCAGCTCTGGAGTCCTCAACACAGGAAGGACATGGACCTGTTGGAACAGGTCCAGAGGAGGGCCACAAAAATGATCTGAAGGCTGGAGCCCCTCTGCTGCGAGGACAGGCTGAGAGAGCTGGGGTTGTTCAGCCTGGAGAAGAGAAGGCTCCGGAGAGACCTTATAACGACCTTCCAGTCCCTAGAGGGCTCCAGGAAAGCTGGGGAGGGACTCTTGATCAGGGAGGGGAGCCATAGGACAAGGGGGAAGGGTTTTAAATTGAAAGAGTAGAGATTTGGAGGGGTTTAAGGCCAGGTTGGACGGGGCTTTGAGCAACCTGGTCTTGTGGGAGGTGTCCCTGCCCAGAGCAGGGGGTGGGACTGGATGATCTTTAAGGTCCCTTCCAACTCTAACCATTCTATGATTCTTTTCTGTCTGTTCTTACAGCACTCCTATTTCACTTTATTCTCAGTTCCACTTATGTTCATCCAGTTTTCTCATCTTGCCCTTTGGTCTCTCTTCCTTTTTGCTACTCGACCACCTGGCCTACATATTCCAATTTTTTTGTTTTGTTTTGTTTTTGTCTCTGCATGTTTTTGTGATGAGAAGATTAGCTGGGTTTGTGAACAACCAGTTCCTACTCAACCTTTTATAAAAAAGGACACCTACATGAGAAAGGATTATCTCCCTCTTCATCACTCCCATCATCGTCATCCTCTCCGTCCGACATGAGCAAATCTTCATAGAGGACACTAGCCTGGGGCTGCTGGGCCGATCCTTCTTCTTCATCAGCAAGGTCACCATCCGCATCTTCAACTTCCTAGGTCATACAGAAGAGTGACAATGAAGATCAAACAACATATAAACTACTGCCGCATGCCAGCATACGCTTATTATTTATCTTTCTGACGTATTCACCCATTTCATATTGCTAATATTTTAAAACTACATTTAAGGGTCTAGCTATTGCTATGAATACTGCTGTCTTTCAGGGTGGCAGACACAGCAGACAGCCCTTATACTATGGAGACTTCTACCACAAGTATATGCAAGTCAACACGTAAACTGGCTGGGATTTCTGTAAATATACTCACTGGGGCTGGAGTCTTAGGTTTCCCATCATCATCCTCATCAAACCCTTCGATATCTACGTCAGAGTCTTCCTCACCCAGCCTACCTCGCCCCTGGCGCATCTGAATGGGGAACACAAATAGCAATACCATTGAGGAAGGCACTACTGGACATAAACCAAAGGGTATGACTGACATCTGGAGCACAATGATGGGTGTGGGAGGACAGGGGGGAGAAAGATAACATGAAAAATATCTGTTTATCACTCAGTGCAAGGATCCTTTCTCTTGGTATTCCAGGATCAGAGAGCACACAGTCTCCACACACTTTTGTCCTGATGACCTTCATCCTTGAGAAGGGAATCCCCAGCCTTACAGCACCAGAGTTCTTTGTTTACCCAGCTATTTCTGGAAAATACCACTAGATCTTACAAAGTGCTTATTTTCACAAAATATTTCAAAAGCAGACAGCAGTTTCCAACAAGTCTTCTCCTGCCCTTCTCCCTCCAGTTCTTCTCTCAGTCACCATGAACCCCGGGTAGGGAGGACATGCGGATTCTGTCCCAAAGACTATAAACTGAAAGTCTATAGAAAGCTTTAAGGCTTCCAAATCTAGAAGGCATTCTCAAAGCTACAGCCAGACACAATACTAGACAGAACTATTCCTATTCAAGGTCTGTTTGTTTGGATTGCTCAGAATCGCTCTCACTAGTCTTTCTGGCACCACCTTGAGCCTCCTGGCCTTCCCCACTTTCTTCCTCCTCCTGGTAACTTATTTTCATGGTCATATTACTGCATCCTTCTGCTATCCCCTCTCCTCCAACAATTTTTTTTTTGTTTGTTTAATACAGAATAAAGACTAAGAATAAAAATATTCTGTGGTTACTGTAATAAGTTATAATCATTTAATACCTTTAACCTGTCTGTTTTTTCTTTTCTTTTACAACTACAAGGTGTCTACAGTAACAGCCATCTCTTCCTAGGGGTTTGTACAGCTTCTACTCGTCACTGGATGCAACCATAACAATCTAATTATCAACTTCCAAATCTGTAGGATACACTTCACCATTTCCCTATTCAGAATCAACAAGGGATTGAATATTAGCCCTTTGTAGCATGAGTCACCAGGTTTCTACTCCCAGAAGCAGTGAAGCAAACAAATATCTGGCCTTAGGCAGATTCTTCTGCAACTTTTGTTTTGTTTCTGTAGTCTTTGTTTTACAGTGTCTCAATTCCCAGGGCTCTTTCAATTTTCCCTTTTCCCTAGAGCAGCAAAAATGAGGGAAATTGCTAACTTTTGAAATGGACTCCCTTCTCTGCTCGGGAAACCTGATCTTTGTCATCTGTTCCTACAAAGTAATTGCCTTCTCTCAGCAATTTGTTTATACAACCCAACTCTCCAACCACGAGAAAAAAAGGGAGGATTCTGACCTGAGTTCCTCTCTTCTCTGGGGCAGGGACAGGAGTGTCCAGAGCAGACAAATTGCTCTCATCTTGATAGAATGAAGCATCGTGTGACATACTGAGGGAAGTGTTGGTATCATACAAATCGGGTGGCTAAAGTATATGTGGAAACAGGAGACAGAACATTCTCAGGCACTGAACTGGGACTGGAACAGTATCTTGAGTGGAAAGACTGGGATTTCAGGACTAAATGCAAAATGCTGGGTTTTTTTTTTTTGGCATGGTGTTTATATTATCAAACACTGTTTAATCAAAATAAGCTATTTCTTCTTAAGGAACAAGCATGGTAAAATGCAATGGCTCACAACCTCGGGTTTGAAGTTTGCCAAACAGAAGATTTTAAAATAGAAGTCAGTACTTCTATGCAGTGCAATTCTAGAGAGGACAAGATCCTAAATGGATTCTAAAAGGATTAGGCAGATTTATAAAGAATAGGCCTCTCTGCAGCTCATAAATACAATGGTCCAGGTGCAACACCAGGTTAAGGTGCCTGAACAGCCAACTGGGAGAAGCAGAGAGGCCTCTCTGTACGAAGGATCACTGTATGTTGCATCCACTTACTTCTGGTCCCTGCCTGGGACAGAATATTCAATTACATCAACCTTTGGTTTGACTCAGCATTTTAATTTCAATTCCTACAGTGGAAATGGTGTTGCAACCACAAATGCTGCTATCAGAACTGGAAAAAGTTTATCATAAGTGAAATAGCAAAGCTTCAACTTTCGTTCAATTCTATATAAATCACTGTCTCAAAAGTCCCCAAAGCTGAGAAAACCAAGAGAAAAGGAGGATTTGGCTAAAGCATTCTAAAAGCCAAGCTGTAGTTTGCACAACATTTAACCTCTGAAGAGTTGTCCTGGTGGACAACAGGATGCCCATGAGCCAGCAATGTGCCCTTGTGGCCAAGAAGGCCAATGGCATCCTGGGGGGCATCAAGAAAAGCGTGGCCCGCAGGTCAAGGGAGGTCATCCTCCCCCTCTGCCCTAGTGAGGAGCACTGGGTCCAGTTCTGGGCTCCCCAGTTCCAGAAGGACAGGGAACTGCTGGAGAGGGTACAGCAGAGGGCTACAAAGATGATGAGGGGACTTGAACATCTCTCTGATGAGGAAAGGCTGAAGGACCTGGGTCTGTTTAGTCTGGAGGGAAGATGGCTCAGGGGGCATCTGAGGGGGGATGCCTATAAATACTCAAAGGGTGGGTGTCAGGAGGATGGGGTTGGTCTTTTTTCAGTGGTGCCCAGTGACAGGACAAAAGGTAATGGGCACAAACTTGCACATAAGAAGTTCCACCTAAACATGAGGAGGAACTTCTTTGCTGTGAGGGTGGCAGAGCCCTGGAAGAGGCTGCCCAGGGAGGTGGTGGAGTCTCCTTCTCTGGAGACATTGAAAACCCCCCGGACACGTTCCTGTGCAACCTGCTCTGGGTGGACCTGCTCTGGCAGGGGGTTGGGACTGCATGATCTCCAGAGGTCCCTTCCAACCCCATAGCATTCTGTGATTCTGTAAAGGGGAGCTACAGACTAGGATTTTGACAAAATGTCCTTATAATACACAGTCTATATACCATGACAATTCTGAAAGTGTTAAGAGCAACAGCAATGCCATTTAAACTAGGCAAAACAGGCTTCCTAGGAATTTAAACAGACACGTAGACTACAGACAGCTCTCTACTTGCTGAATCTGCTTTTTACATCCTGGAGTCCAACTCCTGAAGACACATATGAGGAGATAAATATCAGTCATCAGTACTGCATTTGAAGTAAAGGGAACTAAAGCCTAGCAGTCATCACCAGACCTGTCATCTGGGACTACTTTGGGAGCGTGGGAAGCAGGAGTGTTCCTCCAGCCAAGAAGCAAAGGAAAAGGGTGGCCTTCAGCTGACAGGTTCAAGGGAGAAGCTCAGGAAGCTCTCTCCTTTAGCAAGCACAGAGAAGGAGCAGACAACTAACAGGTAGTTCACTGCTCAGGCCTCCTTTCCTCTCTTCCAATCACTTGGATAAAAAAAAAAAATCCAAACAGGTAATACTGCTGTTGGGAAGGAAACCATCACATAGAAGAATGACATTTTTTGTCCCTCATTCTCTGAGGTATTGGGATCATCCTTGATTCCTTGTAATCTCCCTTGAAATGTGTCAATAGATAGCTTCAACAACTAATCCCCAAAGACTTCGTTGCAGTCTGACAGTTCATGTTGCCAGGAAGGTCTTTTTCCATGATACTCAGTTTCAGTATTCCCAACCCATTGAATTCTATCATCATTCTTAGCAAGTTCTTTCTAGCTTCCGAAAATGCCACATTTTGGGTCTATTTTTGTGGGGAGGGATGGATGGAGGGTGTAAAATATTGCCCCCAAATTGTTTGTAGCCTACTATCCTGGCTCCAGCCAGATAATCTTTGTACACTTACTGCCTAAACAACTTTTAAACTCATTTTTCTCTTAAAAATAATATTTATAAGATCTTAATTTGTTCCTGAAATTCAAGCCTTCTCTCTTTTCTGCTCTGACTTTACTAAAATTAAATGCAACTTTCCAGATAATAATTTTGATCATTCAGTTATTCTCAGAGAGATCTTTTCCAAGGCTTATGAACTTCAACAGTTTTTCCAAATAAACAAAATACACATCTCAGACACCAGGATGACATTCCCTGAGCCATTACCTAGTTTAGCAGGGAAATTCCAAAGGCCATTTTATTTTTCAGGAATGAATGTGTCATTGCTGGTGAAAGTTTTTTACTGATGCTTTCAAAAATAATCAAACAGCCCAAGGCTAGAAGCAGCATTTAAAAAAAAAAAAGTCTAAATAGCTTATAAAACTCTGCCAAACTGTAAACACTGAAAAAGCAGTCTGTCATACAATCTCCAGTATAAATTATGCTTCCAACTTGGCCTATAATACATACTAAATAACTGCCACGCACAATTGTCTGCTATAAAATAATAATGAAGAGTAAAAAACCAGGTTATTTCCATTAGAACCAAAATAATGTAAAGAATCCCACCAAAGAATGCAGAGGACTCCTACTTTGCTGACCATATTAGGCAGATTCTTTGCTCATTGCAATACGCCTCTTGAACAATACCCCCACACCAAACAGCTCTCTGGCTTCCTCTCAGCACTACAGCATCGGTAGTTATTTTTCCTCATGTTCTCCTTACCTTTTCACTGCTCGCCTTCTGAGGGTTTCTAACTGCTACACTTGTAGAGTCTTTGAATTTCTAACCAACATTCAGTTGTATCTGACTGTACACAGCTCATCTTGAGACCAGTTTTGCAAGTCGCTTGGGAAATTACCTTGTTTGTCTCAGGCATCTCATTCTCTAAAGCACCATAACCACTTCTCATATTTACCCCTTTAAAAATAGCTGTTACCACACCATCCAACAACACACTCTGCTAAAAGCCAAACTGCAGACAGATGGAGAACAGCAAGCAAAGAGGCACCTCTAGATCAAACATCCTGGAAATTGAAACTAAAAGAAAGGAAGCGAGAACTTTACTTCGTCACTTGCCTGTGGAGTGTAGGGACCAGGGGTCATAGGATCAAGACTTTCCAGATCTGCCTCCTCTAGCGCTGCTTCCTTAGCAGTAGAGATGTCTGTCTCAAGCTGAGTCAGGTGCTCATCGTACTAAGAACAAAGAAGCTTTCTAAGGTTGCAGAAAAGAAAATTCAAACGTACAAAAATATTACAGGAGAGTTGTCCACGTACCTCGGCTAATGTTTGGTAACAGATATTTACAATCTCCTGGGCTGTTTTTGTGTATTGACTGTCTGGCCCTGTAGCAAGAAACAAGTCTCCTTATGCATTCTGACATTTGCTCAGCTGCTGAGACAGAAAGTGGTTACACAGCTCTCATGACACAGGTCCCTAAATCCCAGCACCTTCTGATCTAAGAAGAAATATAAAGCAGGGTTCACATTCAACTAACCAAGAGCACCCAGTTTGATCCAGCATTAAAAAGATGATTTAGGAGATAGGAAGGTTGTACCCTGTCAATCTCAAGGAAATTCACAGAAACAAGTCACTGAAGCAGAGATGTGCACTGAACAAGTAGAAAACTGTCCCCAAACGTAACTGCCCCGTTCTGCACAAGATAATACATAAAGCACCATGTGACAGTGAAAACAACACTGCTTAAGCATCTCTTTTCACAGCAGTCAAGGAATGCAACGACCAGTCTCAGGATTCACAGCTTCAGGCTTTGACAGCACCGCAGGAGAAGTGCAGAGACATATTCATTTAAGAACTGAAGGCAGCTGAAGCCTTATTTTCACCACCTACCATTGTACTTAATGCTGTTGGCAAGGATGAGGTTAACATCATTGAGGAAAGTCTCTCTGTTCTGGTATTTGTGTTTGGAGATATTCTGGAAGAGATTGTCACCCAGTGAGTAATCAAATTTAAACACCTCTCAAGCGGCTGCTCAGTTCAAGCTACACACCTTGCGGATAGTCTCCAGGTCCATTGGATTAGCAATCACCTTGTAATAATCAGGAACAAACTTTTTGTTAACTGGATGATGAAATGGCCAAGACTAGAAGAAAGAAAACAGACAAGTTCAGAAAGCTTCCGGGTAGCATTTTTTTTACAGTTGGAGCTACAAATTTCATAAAGCAAGTCTCCAGAACTAATTAACACTCAAAATGTGTGGGAAGTATTTATCACAAGGCATCTTGAATCCAATCGGCTAGCTTGAAGAGGGACACAGAAAAAGGACCTACCAGTGTTGGATTTTTAACTAGGCCTGTTGATACCTGTTTAACAGTAGGAACATGTAAGACGAAATAATAATAATACAAAAATAGTCCTGTTTCCTCCACAACAGAACTGCAGCATCCAGCAAGAACACTCACTGCCTGTACAATAAATAAAGAATATGAACCTAGGTCTGATCTCACAACGGGGGCTACGTATACCAATTTAACAGTTCATCCTGGTGTGACGGCATAGAAAAACACTCAAATCCGTTTCTAAACGTCAAAAATGAGAACTTGGTGACAACGCAGAATGGAACCAATAAAGTTCTAAAGACGACAGGCATTAAGCCCTCTTTCCTTCAGTGTAATCGCTACAGACTCACGTTCCTTATGTTATTCAGACACCATACACACTATAGATGAGTGACACCAACGTCCTTATTTGTGCAGTTTTGTTTGCTAGGCTTAAGGTTTTAGTTTGTTTGGGTTTTTTTAATACAAACAAACTAGTACAATACTGGGTAAACCTTATAAATTAGAAATCAGCTTGTGTTTCATTGGCACCAGAGAGTGCTTTGAGATCTACTGAAGCAAGCGCTACACAAAGCAGCAGAAGAGTATGTTTTACAATGTCCATGCTTAATGAAAATCAGTGTCTTCATACTAACAGTAGGCTGGTGCAGGCACTATCCGGGAGTGACAGCAGCAGGAAAAAAACAGGAACCCAGCCGTCACTTCTGGGCCTTTGCTCCAGCGAAGGGGGTGAGTACAGGTGTGTCTGTGCCAGCTCCCTGACAGAGCACTCTCTTGTTTGGTTGGTTTTTTTTATTTTGCAGTGCATTAACAAAAACAATGTAAATATACAGCCCCAGGACTGTAATCAACACATTTTGCACATCACACACACGCGCACTTTACTCAGGGTACATACATCTGGAACTGCCATCATCTTTTGAGTGACAATGTTATCCAAAATGAAGGAAAAGGCCACTTGATCATCATCATCCAGGAGGGGATTAATGGCTTTTTCTAATCGAGCCAGTTTATCTTCCTTCTGCAATAAAAGTAAGGAATATCAGTGGCTGACCCTAGATTAATAACCGTAATATCAGGATACTCTGTCCCAAAGAAACTCCAATTCACCTTTTTATGAAGACACTTGTAAATAAGAGGGCATAGTAGCCTAGATATAAGTCTACATACAAGATAAAGTAACTGAAGTACCAAACGAGCACCTGTTTTTTTGAAAGACTTCAATCTGAACTGCTTAAATTTGCAAAAATTCAAATACAGCCTGAGGTGAGGAGTACCCTTATTCTTCAACTCTCCTTAAAGCCCCATGTTTTCCTACTCGCATCCTCTATCCTCAAACCCCTCAGTCACCCCTGGCCACCCCCCCACACACACCCTGACCACAACTCATTCACAAGACTTGCCTCTTTCAGCTTTTCATCACACAGGTCCAGCATGGACTGAGAGATCTGTGTCAGCGAGTGCTTTGGCCCTGCAGACACACAGCAAGTACAGTGAGATACTCCAGCCTGATTAAAAAGGCCACTCATATAACAACAGGAACTCACCTTTACTCCTAAAGCATCACTGACTATATTTCTAGCACAACTGGGAGTAAATCTTGAAGTACCTTCTCAATACACACAATTACTAAAGTTTAGTATGGATCTTCTAGGAGAAAAGGTTATTTGTAGCAAATATTCACACTTTTGGTATACATTCTGTGAAGGTTTGGAAACCCCTGGGGAACCAGCTGTGCCTGTGGAAGAATGGCCTCTAAGCCCTCCACCTTTGCCAAACTTTCGGAGTGTAAGCCATGAAATTTCCGTTTCATTCCCTAAATCCAGTCAGTGAAGCAGAACTGCTAAGGAAGGCAAGATGGACATTTAAGGAGTATTCAGAAAACCCCAGCTTTAAATAATTTCACGATTGCTCAGACATGGAAACAAGAATTTGCAACAGAACTATGAAAAAAACATCACTTGTCAGGATAAAACAGGGCCTTAGCTGTCAAAATAATCAAGGAAGCGGTAAAGGCACAAAACCAGTGCTGTCCATGTCAGCCCAACGCTGCTCAGCCCAGCAGCTGGGAGGTTTTTTTATCTGTTGAATGAATACTTTTTGGACAAAGACCTTTCTATCAGCAGTAGGAATACAGCTGAGCTATAGCTGCCCAATGAATCAGCACTTTTCCCCAGCAGATACATGCTCTTCTGCAGAATCTATGCTTTTGTTTTTTTTTAAACTAGCTTTCTGACATTTCCAAATGGAGAAAAAATTGTTGCAACTAAGAACCAAAACATGCAAAATTATTCCAGTGAACTCTGATCAAAGCTGCATGTTCCAAGGCAATGGCTTCAGAAGGTGGGAACTATTCCTATTTGTATTGAAAGATTCATTCACTAAAGCATAATATTGAGAAAATAAGTTCGCAAGGATCTCCCTGCCGCTCTATGTCTGAAAGCAAAAAGGAAGGACATAATGTAGTCCATTGGAAATCATGTTTTGCTTCCCTTCACCCTGTATGAAGGGGATACGCAGGACTTTGCTTAGTACAGTTTGACTTAATACACGCACCAGCGTCTTCACTCATAGATGGGTCCGTAACTGAACTTCAGTTACTACAACACAGTCATCATTTAGTCATTGTTGATGACTAAATGATGACAAAGATGATGAGGGGACTAGGACATCTCTCCGATGAAGAAAGGCTAAGGGACTTGGGTCTTTTTTAGTCTGGAGAAGAGAAGGCTGAGGGGGGATCTGATCAATGCCTATAAATACTTAAAGGGTGGGTGTCAGGAGGATGGGGCCAGTCTTTTCTCGTTGGTGCCCAGGGACAGGACAAGAGGGAACGGGCACAAACTTGAATATAAGAAGTTCCACCTAAACATGAAGAGGAACTTCGTTCCTGTGAGGGTGGCAGAGCCCTGGAAGAGGCTGCCCAGAGAGGTGGTGGAGTCTCCTTCTCTGGAGACATTTAAAACCCCCCTGGACACGTTCCTGTGCAACCTGCTCTGGGTGGCCCTGCTCTGGCAGGGGTTGGACGAGATGATCTCCAGAGGCCCCTTCCAACCCCATGTGATTCTGTGATTGTTAAATGCTAGGGTCACCTCTTTCCTATTTATGAATTAACTCATTAACATTAATATGGTCTTTCAGGTATATCTGGAAAAACGTATGTTTATTGTTGCCGTCTGACAGTTAATTTATTCTGCTTTTCTGCTGCTTTTGTTATTTCTAAACGTAAAAGATCCACACGTCATACACATACACCCTACTATCAGAAGAATTGTCAATAGCCTACCATTGTAGGTCGCACTGTTCTTAACAATTAGTTCCAGATGCTCTCTGAACTCTTCTCGGGATGGGTACTGCCGCTTACGAACATTTTCACGCAGGGTCTGTAAATCCATGGGCCGAGTAATAATCTTGTAATAATCTTTGACAACTTTTGGATTTACAGGTGTATGAAAGGGGTATGTCTGAGGATGAAAAGAAAAAAGTGAATGCTTATTAACACAGGACTAGCACGGCTAATCTCACTTTAACCTCCACGGTTAAACAGGCACCAGGGAAAATACGCTAAGCTCAGAAGCTCAGCCCTACAGTGGCTACCAATTTCTTCTACAAAATGTTAAGACCATTATAAGAAAAATATCACAAAGAATTCTCAGATGGTATTTTGGGTTATGCAGCACAAAGGTCAAGAAACTGAACTTTAAATTCTTGTTTCAACTCAAATCTTCCATTTAATCTTTTGTTCTGGTGAAATCTGGTCAGAAACAGGGAAGTATATCATTTTCTCCAGTGTCACATATATGGAAGTATCGCACATTGCTACATCAAGTGTTCTGCATCTTTTTCTGGTTTTATTGGGAAAAAAACCAATAAACCCCCCCCCACAGCCCACACATCCCACACTCTATGCATCCATACAGAGTATTCAACATTACTTTCTGATATGGATGTTTTAATCTCAAAAAGATTCTGAGCTGAGCTAACTTATGAAATAATGCACCTGTGTGCAAGGGCAAGGGGGAAGGGGTGGCACATCACTCAGCTGAGAAAAGCCTAGCTTAATTTTGGTGCCTACAACATAAAACCTATCTCAATCATATTGCTTAAAACAGAGGTTTTTGGTCTCACAGCTTAAACTTACATTAGGAAGATCCCTTATGTCATTGATGATGCCCTCCAAGATGGATGACAGCGTCACCATGGGATCTGTTCGCCGTCGGTGGATAGATTTATGAGGACGCTAAAGAAATCAGAGGAAGAAAAATGAAGGCAGTCCCAAGATGCAAAATATCTACCCACGGAAATCCTAGGCAATTTAGTTTATTAATTTACTGGGCAGATATCTGTGTCGAATGCAGAGGATGCACAGGAGTAGTAAAGAAACTGCCCAGTTGGTACAAATAGAAAGAGATGCTGCAGTCAGCTCAGTGACACCTTCACTCACATTCAGATAATCACAGTGGACAGTTGTCCCTACTCGCCGTTTCTTCTTCGGAGGGAGCTGCTGTTTGGGAAACTTCAGAACCAGTGATTTCCTGCGAACCTCATCCGCACTAGGTAAAAACAGAAAAGTGTAATAGTTTCCCCATCCCTCTTATGAGTCAAGACCATTTGTCCCCCAGTACTGGCTCTGGTCCCATCTGTCCTGATACCAAATACACAATCAAAATACTGTAGTAATAGTCTGTGTAAAGCCCTGTCACTTTATTCCTGTGATTAATATGCCTATGAGTATTCTGCACTAAACTCTAAATTATTTTTTCTTACTAGGCCTTGGTATCTCTGCTTCTTCCCTTACCTCTCAATCAGTTGTTTTCCCAGGACAATTTTTGTTCCTTCTACTTTGATGAGTTCTTCATTATCATTGTGAATTACTGTTTTTTCCAGCTCTTCCTCCTGCTCCTCTGTCATTGCAACAGGATTAGAAGGGGGAGCGTTTGTTTGGTAGTAAAGAGGGCAGAACTTATTAGTCCTCATATGGCCAATTGCACCACATGCTCCACATTTTAGCTGCAAAGATGTAAGAAAGATGAGAGATCGGAATTCAAACATAATCTCCTAGTTTAAAGGCAGAGTATCATTAAAATTCCCTGGTCAGGCCTTTAGTACATCACTGGAACAGAAAACTTCTCCAATACCCAAGACCTGTCAGCATGCTTTATGTATGGATATGCTTACTTTCAAGTCTGGACGCTCTTTCATTTTCTTGGGCTTCTTTTCTGGAGGACCCTTGAGTTTCTCTTTTTCTTGGTTCCGTTTTAACCGCCGTAATTGTTCCTGGATCCTGCGCCTCTCCTTCCGCATTTCCTCACGGTGCTGTTCGTCAAATAGAGCAAACTTTCGTCTGGGGGGAAAAAAAAAACAACAAACCAAATAAAACAAACAAACCAAAAAAACAGAAGACACAATTTTTTTCATCTGAGTTGATGATTTACCAGGTACTCTTCTCCCAGGTCAATCACTGCACAAAATCCATAATACCCTCCAAATGGACAGCCATTAAATCTCTCTCCCTCTCTCCACAATTACGGTCTGGGCTTCTATACTCAATTCTACATTTCTTCCTACTGCTAACAGAATGAAATACTCTACAGGCAAAGTTAAAAAGAAAAAAAAAAGAAAAAAAATCATATAGGTCTCACATGAATTCTTCATCCTTGGTAGTCCGTATTCGGCAGTAGGCATCAATGACAGCGGGCTTCCGAACTGTCTCGCACCTCACGTATTCCTTCCCATCCTCATCCCTAAATGTGCGATAGATTTTGAGGCGGCGGCCGGTGGCAGAGGAATTAAGACTGGTTACAGAGGCAGTGTCATCATCTTTGTGAGAGTTTGCTGAGGCTCCTGAAGCTGATGTTGTAAGAAAGCGTTTATTTCTTTCACATCATGGAAACATCGGTTTAAATACAGCAGGTAATTTTGGCTTAAAAACTTCCAAGACACAAATTCAGGAAAACCTAAGCAATACAAGTCTTTCCCTTGCTTGTTCATGTCCTCTTAATGACATATCTCAGTCTGAAACAGAGACAAAATACTGACTTATCCACGTGGGTTATAAAGCCAGAAGGAACAGCTAGTCAACAAGGACCTGCAGGTGCCTAAATACAACCTGTAGGGCAACTGCGACGTGGCCCTGCAGATTGCTTATCCTTACAGCGGGTCTGATGATCGGTACCGAGATCCGGCAGAAACTGAAGGTCACAATTATCCAGTTCTCCAACTAGTGCTACAACCAGCGAGCTCCACTCCTCTCATGTGCCCACAGAACCTTTCCAGCACCACCCGTAATTTTGGTTGAGAGATTTTGTTCAAGGTAACACTGGATATCTTTGCATAAGGCAACAATCATCAGCAAATCTTCCACATATCCCTTACTAAATTATTCCAGTAGTTATTTAATCAGTGATTTGTTCCCATCCCGGGTTTCCAACAGCAACAATAAAACTGACCCAGATGCAGAGCTCAAATTTGCACCTACAAATGCAACAAGTAACTGTGGCCACGAGCATCCTCCTACAGACAGAAGCACTGAAGACCAAACACTTTTACCTGCCCGTTAAGGACATGTCAAGTTCTCTGTTGGAATGCGCTTCAAATAAAGATGTCTCCAGGAGATCCAAATCTGGCAGCTGCCCAGTTACCTCCCAAACACACTGCTACAGCACACTGTGTAAGGGACACTGCTCTCAGCCCACATGTTGTGCACATCTCTTTCACACACACAGCTGTGTTTACACACAAGATGCAATTACAGTGCCAGGAGCTGGTTGCAGGAACTTTTTGTGAACGCCTCTTGAGAAAACTACTCAAAAACAACCCATGCACCCCACCCCCCAAAAAACGGGAAACTTCAGCAGCAGAGAATATCTAAAGAAATACCAGAGTAAGTTAATAGTTCAAAATACGCAAAGCTATAGAGCAAAGAAAACACCTTAAATACATTTTCAGCTGGTAACTGCCCAGAAGAAGGAAGAAGCCCCAGATAAGAATGTCTATACATTCTCCCTGTAAGGAATCCACACTCTCCTCTAACAGGCCAGGTGAGCACACTTTGCAGCCTGACACAAAGTTCTGCATCCCTTCCCAGGCACATTCCAGCGGTTGCAGTTACTTACACAGCCCCTTTTTGTCTCTCCTGTCCTTTTTGCCCCTCTCTTTGTCATTGCCACTGTCTTCCCCCAGGAGCATTCTTTGCAATTCCTTTCGTTCCTGCTCTTCTCTTTCCCGCGAGAGCTGAGAACTAGTTTTCTTGTTCTGTAACATATTCTCAATATTCTTTCCCATCTCTTCAAAGTCACTGTCTTCAGCTGAGCTGCTATCTGTGTCTGTTGACAGGATCTCAGTGGATTCCAGAACCCTGAAATAGGAGGCACCTTGAGTTAGGAACTTCAGTTAGTTAGTTCCTCCCCCCTGCAAAAATCAACCTACTACCCTCCCAGAAATACTAAGGTAAAAACGACAAAAAGGTTTGAAAAGAAATGCTGCAAATCACTACTACAGGAATAGCCACAATAGATTCCCTTTTCAGTCCCCCTGTAATCCCCAAGTCCAAAAGATCTATTGTTTCAAGCCAATCAGTGCATCCCTAAGAGCAAAAATTCAGGCAAGGGAAGCAGGAGACCTGCGTGGTTGAGCAGGGAGCTTCTGAAAAAGCTCGAGTGGAAGAAGGAAGTTTACAGGGCGTGGAAGAAGGGACTGACCACTTGGGAAGATTACAAGAATGCCATCAGAGTATGCAGGGATGAAATGAGGAAAGCCAAGGCCTCCTTGGAATTAAACCTGGCAAGGGATGTCAAGGTCAACAGCAAGGGTTTCTTCAAGTATATTGGAGGCAAAAGGAAAACTAGAGAAAATGTAGGCCTGCTGTCGAATGAGATGGGTGCCATAGTGACAGAGGATGCAGAGAAGGCAGAGTTGCTGAATGCCTCCTTTGCTTCAGTCTTTGCTGCTCAGGCCAGTGCTCAGGAGTCCCAGGCTTTGGAGGTAACAGAGAAAGTCTGGATGAAGGAAGACTTCCCAGTTGAGTCAATATCTACACCACTACGTATCTGTGAGCCCCAGGCATACATAGTTCTGGACTGTTAAGGTGTGGATGGGGTGGGGTTCAAGGCTGTAAACATGAGATAAGAACTTACTTATTTTGTAAATCAAAGATGCGCTGACACTCTTCTTTGTATCTCTCCTGATGTTCTGCTACAGAAAACCGAGACCCACGTGCAAATTTGCTCATAGGACCTTCCCCTGAACGAGCCTGCTCTGTAGACATCGTACGTACCACATCAATCACCTCCCACCGGGACAGTTTCTTTATCTGGAAAGAGGAAGACAGAGTAGAAATGGCTTTAGAGACACACAACTGAGGTAGCTGACTCTGAATTTCAACTCCTTTCCACACAAGGTCAGAGTAGAAAAATATACGTCCCTTCCACCACCAGCTGCTGAATCCATTAGTGAAGTGGACTCTGTAACCTGCTCCAGGGTCATGCTCACCTCCTCTTCAGGAACTCCAAATTTACGCAGAAGCTGTTTGGCATTTTTGAGGGAAAGTCGGCGCAGATCAGCATCTGTCCCAGTCACTGTCTTTTTCACCGGCTGAGGTTCTTTATCATCCTATTCAGAGGAAGATGCAGCTTATGAATGTCATCACACGATAGTCTTTCATAGGCTCATCTTCTGATATTTTCTCTTCCTGATGCCCCATATGTACTCCATTTCTCCTACATGACTTGCCAGTTATTACTCCTTCTCAACCCAACCGAAGGGAACCATACCTTCTGCTGAGTTGGTTTGTTTGGAATCTTCACATAAGAAAATCCTTCACCACAACCAGTAGGATCTGCTACACCAGTCACTTCTAGGAGGCACTTGCCCTTCATAGCAGCAATGAAGGCTCGTGTGGTGTTCCATGGAGCCGTGCGCACCTGCCAGAAGAAGAGAAACACGCTCTTGTAATCCTGCTACCATCGGAGAATTCCAAGCTTTTTATTTTGAATTGTTCCAGTCATACCGAGAAGCTTTCAACTGACACAACGAGGGTGAATTCTGCTTCTTGATCCTTCAGCTGCCCTGATAAAAACTCTATGAAGAATCAAAGTGCTAGATAACTCAACAAAAGCCATTTAAGGCAAAAGTCTAGTCCTCAAAGGACCTGGCAAGAAGGATCCCCAAACAGAGATATAAGATTGGCAGCAGAGTTCCCAGGAAAGCTGCAAGAACGTTTGATCTACTGAATCCTACTTTAAACATGTCTTTCATATTTTAAGACCTCGTTTCTCTCCTGCCATGCAGATTTACATATTGGCATGTATGCTCATGCATCGCTCTGACAGTACCTCATCATCAATCTTCATTTGGAAATCCTCTTCATTCTCCTCTTCTGGTGCAAAGAAGGATTTCTCCCCATAACCTGCATCCTGCAGAGAAATATTTGAGAAAAAAATGAGAGCCTGAAGTCTTAAAAAGGTTACTGGAGAATTAGAAGCGTATTATTAATCTCCTGTGGAGACTTGTCATGCTGAACAAGCACACTTCCACAGACAGTTCTTTGCAAGATCCGCTGTGACCCACAGCATCATAGATGTCAAACTGCACAGTATTTTGGTAAACTCCATAACTAAATACTGCATTTGACTTCAAAAAAATAACCAGTCTCTCTCACAGCCAGTAACCACAGTAACAGTGGTTACTTTCTGCTGTAGAGCTCCCAGTAGAAACATAAGCCCTACCATAAGGGCTTACCATAAGGAAATACCTTCCCTTTGCTACCTTTGAGCACAGCTAACTCAGTATCTAAATAACAGGTGGTAAGAATATGTCTCTCTTGTTAAGAGATTAACTCCCTTTTTTACACAGCAGAAAACCTAGCAAGTTGCCCAGTAGTCAGGGGCCTAATTTGCCTACTGTATAGCAAAATTAGCTTTAGGCAGGAGGTGTTACCGAGCTTCACCCTTCACAGAACTACTCGAGAAGTAGTGCCTACAAGGAGTGTTTACCTTCAGTCGCTGCTCAGCTGCAATCATGCTATAATAAGCACAGCACTGTTCCGGGGATACCATTGCTCTGATCTCTTCCTCTGTTGGCAATCTGAAATCTGGCTTTAAGACCCACCAATTTGAGTCCATCCCTGAAAAAATGCACAGATCAAACACTGAGCAGTTTCCCACAAATGTTGAATGCCATCATAATCCTGTGTTTCAAGATTTGGTACCTGGCTGCAATGCTGGCAAAAGGAGCAAGTATGACAAATCCCTCACACTTAGACCACTAACAGGTTTTTTCGTTCTGCAGTTGTCTAAATCAACACCCCCTCACTTAGTGCCTGTTCTATCAGCAAACTCTCATCATTCATGCTCATTCAATGTATAAACTACATTCTAAAAGCATTTAATGCAGCTTTCACTTCCTTATCTCAAACTACTTTTCCCCATGGCTTGCCTAAAAAGCTTTGTGTTACCCCCTGTTTATCATTCTGCATGTACAAAAGTCAGAACTCAGGCTCTCAGAGCGCTATTAGATTCATGAAGATGGAACAAGCTTCTACTGGCATGTATTGCTGGCAAAACACAACACAGCCATACACAGAGGGAAGGGAACGTGTACGTGTTGGTGTCGTACGTTGTTAATTTACAAGTAAATCATTACAGAATCACAGAATGCTATGGGGTCAGAAGGGACCTCTGGAGATCATCTAGTCCAACCCCCTGCCAGAGCAGGTCGCACAGGAACGTGTCCAGGTGGGGTTTGAATGTCTCCAGCGAAGGAGACTCCACCACCTCCCTGGGCAGCCTCTTCCAGGGCTCTGCCACCCTCACAGCAAAGAAGTTCCTCCTCATGGCCCAAACAACTATAAAAAAATGTCCAAACTGTAGTCATTTCTCACCATCAAGTACACTTGTGCCAAAAGAAAGCATATATTTATAAAAATTGGAACAAAAAAAATAAACCACCTATCAGATTACATTTCAGGTCTTCAAATAGATGTTTTCTAAAATGGTTTACGAGGAGGAGATGTTGTCTCCTCCTGCTCTGTTTGGAACTGCAAGTGCAGCAAAGAGCAGCTGACGTCCACGTAAAATCTTTAAATACCTGTGCGTTTGAAATCAGCACAAAGCTTCAGCCGCTTTCGGATGCTACTCTCTGAGTGCGAGGGAAAGGCTTTCTTGATATCCTCCATGCGAATTCTCCGAGGGCGGTCTCTGCTTTTCCAGAAGAGGCGATAAATAAAAACCTACAAAACAAGACTCATTTGTGATGTCTGAAGAAAGCATAGAACCAACCTGCTAAGGCAGTACAGACAATGCTGTTACTCTAGTGACGTCTTCATGCTTCCTACTTAAAACCCATTGTTTCTTATAAATTTACTTAAGATAAGCTTTCCAAGCCATGCATCTGCTTCAGGTCCAGCTATTTTTTGAGAAGCAGACATGGAAAAAACACTTGTCTTGAAATTTTGTATTATCACACTAGAAATGTTCATGCTTTGGTACAGAAACTCGAACTTTGGGAGCAGCAGGGACTTTCCTGCTCTGCAAATACCTCCAGTTATAATTTTGAATTAAACTGAGAGTAAATGACTAGAATTTTTTTCCAAAATCTAAATTTGGATGTATTTATTTGAATGTTCACTGACAACCCCAGGGTTTAACTGCCTCAAGATCTAGGAAATCAATATAGACCTATGAAGCAATTCTAATTCTGTGCTATGTAATGGGACATAGGATCCTCTAAGATCCCTTAATTGCCTCTTAGTAAAACCCATGTAACTCATTTTACACAGCATAACCACTTCAAAGTTCATTCTGGTTTTTTCAGTTTCCTACACTTTTAGATAATCTTATAACCTTTTCTTTTGGCTAATGAAAAGCCTCATATACTCATCAGATAGGATGCAGGTAAACAGAAGCAGCATGCTATAAACCATTGGTTAAATGACAACCAAAACGGTCTGGATGTTCAACATCCAACTCTCGTAGTGCTCTCACCTCACAAAAGAAAACAAAACAACAAACCAAACAAAAAAAAACACACAAAAAAAAAAAAAAAAAAAAAANTTTTGGCTAATGAAAAGCCTCATATACTCATCAGATAGGATGCAGGTAAACAGAAGCAGCATGCTATAAACCATTGGTTAAATGACAACCAAAACGGTCTGGATGTTCAACATCCAACTCTCGTAGTGCTCTCACCTCACAAAAGAAAACAAAACAACAAACCAAACAAAAAAAAACACACAAAAAAAAAAAAAAAAAGAAAAGGAGCCACAGCAGGGCAATGAGCTTCTCAAATGATGTCTGTCCACATGAGGCCTGGGGCTATGCCCAGGGCTTTCTTGAAAGACCCCTCAGATCCCCAAACTGTCTCTTATCACATACCTGCAGAAAATCTCTGATATGGGTGTTAGCTCGTTTCGAGTTGGGACCAGGTACTTCATAAAGTGGGCACTCCTGACCGACTACAAAAATATCCACTAATTCTCGAACATAATAGCCTTGTCGTGTCCGGATAATCAGGAAATCCGTTTCAGGCATCTTATGTAAATAGATTGGGGCCCGGAAAAGGTTGTTTTCAAATGCCTAATACGAGAAACAAATCAAAGTTAGAAAGTCAGGTTTTGATCAAATTTTCTGTAACTCAATCTACAAAAAAGATCATAAAAACCAATCAAACACCCCAGTAATTCCAGTGGTACACTGTCATTTGTATCACAATATACGGAGACGTGCAGTCACAACATTCCTTGTTTATGCAGGGAATAACCAAGGATGAAGCACTAAAGTACAAGAAAACCTAGAACAAATGCAGAAAGAGTCTGAAGGCCTCTTTGGACTGACCTTTCAGGAGGTACTTTAAAAAGGGATAGAAAGAAGACATATGATAGGGATAGAAGAATCCTATAACCACAGCAACCAGCCCAGGACACAGTCCACACACACAGTCTGGGAATGGGAGAAGGCAAGGACCGAAGACATTGCTCAGGAAAGAAGGCTCTAAGAACCTGACCACAAAAGCAGAGAGCAGTAGAGTTCAGCATTTATAGGTAAGAAAGTCTAAACTGGCACCAAGGAGGCACTAGACTGACTGGAACTGGAAAGACCATCCTCTTCTAGAAAGGGTTTTCTACACCTGTATAGCTTCCATGAGCCTTACCCACTGCTACTCTCCCACACTGTAAAGCTTCCCCTGAGCTGGCCCTGTCCTCACTTCATCATGGATAAACCAGGACTTCTGGAAAGCTTGAAGTCCTCTTAGGCTTAAACAATTAGCATTGTTGGTTCTGTGATGGATCTCCAATATCAACCTTCCCCTTACTTTTTTCCTGTGGTACAGTGTGGACAGAATGATTGCTGTAGCAAAAGCAGCTAGCGTTAACTGATATCAATTTATTTTTACATTTATAATCTATTTTGTAACCAGGTGATTAATTACCAGGTGGTAATTCCTCTCCCCATCTCAGATGTACGCATTTCAACAAGAGAAAGGCACATAAATGCAGAGGTCTACACACCTGACTCGTAACTGGCATCCAGCAGACAACTAGCAGTGCAATTCTCAAAGTCAACAAAACAATGCTCACGAATCCTGCACCATGATAAATCCCTGTTTCTATCTCCTCCAACACCTATTTACTTGTTGAGTTCCTCAACATTCAAGCAGCTTTGGCCTTCCGCTCAGTCCTCTCTAACACTATTTCTAATGCCATTACCAAGCAAAGCAGCCAAGATTCACTTCCTGCAATTCCTATCATTCCTACAAAAATTTTAGAAAACATACAACATAAAAAAAAGAGCCAAGAACTGAATTATTATCAGTAAACCAAGAGACTTAAAATGGAAATGAAACTGAATCTGGGTTTGTATTTTTTTTGGAAGTTGAGCATTATTTGTGATTCAATAAACAGGGCATGAGACATTCTGCCTATTGCTCCACGTTCAACTTCTCTGTATTCTTCTGCTTGCTCTTCTTACCTGCAGTAACTGGCCTGGATGCAGAGAACCCAGGAAGGGAGAAGTGTGACAATAAACAGTCTCTCCATATTTACAGTCTGGAGCTCCCGGATCTTTGCCAGGTTTCTGCAACGTGCAATGAAAGTTGCAGTTAGCGCTCAGCGAGAGGCAGAATAAAATCACTGCCCAACAGCAAAACCCGCATACTCACCCTTTTGTAGTAATTTTTAATCTTTGTTGCCATGCCAACCTGCATCATCAAAGGGGCATTTTCCTCACTGTACTCAGCAAGGATGAGATCTCCATCCTTGCCGGTTAGGTCCTGCGGTGTGCGCATGAAGAACATTTCACCCCCGCCAGAAGCCTGACGCTCCTGCTCTCTCATCTGCCCCAGGGAAGAGACAGCGTTAGGAAAACAGCACAACAAACAGAGGCAGAGCAGACATTGGATACAGAGAAAAATTTCTGGACCTTGGCTTTCTTTTTTATGTGCTTCAGCAGAGGTTGCACAGCATGGGGCCCTGGCTGGGACAAGGCACCAAAAGAGTATTTCTTCAGGGGAGGCCGATGAAATTGTCGGAGCTTCATAGGACCCATGTGGGTGGGAAAGAACGGCTGGCGAAGTTCCACTGCTGGGATAGAGTGCTAACACAGGAACAGAACGTGTTAAGAATGATATATATCATCTCAAAACCAAGATCATTCTCCTACCCTGCTAACCCTATACAGTAACAGAACCCAGTAATATTTTAGGTTTGCTAGCAGTAATACTAGTGCACTGAAATTCACTTGTTACCACACATGTTGCCTTTTGAAAGTGCTTAGACCATATATAGATCCTTCCTTTCTGTACAGAGACGACTTTAATTGTACTATATCAAATGGTAGCCAACAAGAGGATTTTTTTATTAACTAGGAGCATGCAAAGCCATTATCCCTATCAGTGGGAGAGAAGTACAGTTGGAATTACATACATTTTTCCCATTACAGAAGAGGCTGGAATCAGATGAGGTTTTAGAAGAGGTCACTGAATACCACAATGAAAGAAGAAAAAAAAAAAATCACCTCTTCACCTAGGGCTAGTGAGCAGTAGTTCCAATTTATCATTATCTAAATTATCTTTATAATATCCAGATTAAAACACACTAGTAGCAGAAGTACAGCCTCACCTTTTGACTCTCTGCACCATTTTCCCCCCTCCCACTATTGCTTCAAAAAGAGAGACCAAACAAAAGCTCAGCAAGTACAATACAGCAAGACCTAGCACCTAAACCTTCACTGGAAGGGGCAATCCCAAAGAGTTAGTTCAAACTCCTTTCTGATCATTTTAATTGAACATTAAAAATCTCTCTCATGAACACTTAACTGACCCGCTGTCATCTAAATTCTTTTTTTCTACATATCCTAAATAATACATAGAAACCTCCTACCAAGGCACTCTATCTCTCACTCTAGAGCCAACACTACTGGGACTACCTGAATGATGTTTCCTCCAAAGGTTCCTCGAAGTCCCTGCTGTTTGGGGTAATAAAACTCATCATTGGAGAGGTTCCAGGGATCCTTCACTTCGGGTTGAGACATGTTCTAATTCAATTTTAAACAGAGAGAGAGAGGTGTCAAAAAAAGGAAAGAAAAAAAAAGGAAAGAAAAAAAAAGGAAAGAAAAAAAAGGAAAGAAAAAAAGGAAAGAAAAAAAAGAAAGAAAAAAAAAGAAAGGAAAAAAAAGAAAGGAAAGGAAAAAAAAGAAAGAAAAACAATCAGTCATTGCCAACCTGCAAAGTGCTAAAGCTTATGCTGACCTGCTGTGGTTCTTCCTTGATGACACCTGTTTTTCCCAAAAGAATTCGACTCTTCTTTAGAGAAGATTCTTTCTTGTTCTCCTTGGATGGAGAGTTCAAAGTCATTTCTTCCTTTTCATCAGGAATTTCTGAAAACACAAGCAATCACACTGTAGGGCACTTATCCTAAGGCTGCCTTTTCAGCACCGCAACCTCCTACTGAGATGCAGCTTGGTCCAGACATTTTAGCCTTTTTATTCAGTTTCTGGGATGACTGTCCTCCTCCTCCTCTGACACTCCTCCCCCTTTTCTTCCATACAGGTTAATAGGAAACAAGCTCAAACAAACAGAAAAGCTTCATGCTTAAATCTCTACCTTACCCTCATCAGCAGTGAGCAGATTTGAGTGGGAGGAGGGCAGTTGCAGGGATTGCTTGGGACATCCGCTGCTCCACACAAAATTTACTAAAAATCTAATTGATCAAAGTACAAGAAATAACATCTGTTCTGCCAAAGCTATTCCAAAGAGCTGAGAGCTGAGGCAACAGGAGTGCCAATGCTGTTTCCCATCTACATGTATTAATAATCTTTTTCTTCTCTCTATATATACAACACAAAAGGGAGTCTGAATCCAAAGACAACATGGACATGCATCCAAAAGGGATTCCTGAAAAATTCCAGGAAAGAAGTATGAATTTTAAAAGTTAGCAATTTGTGAAGCATGGATTCTCCAAATCAGATTTTCACACGAGAAGCAGAACCTAGTGACATGGGCTTGGTACATTCTGTATCAACTTTATGCACAGATCTCATAGAATCATAGAATCATTGAGGTTGATAAGAAGGGCCTAGTAGCAGTGCCTTTTATCACTATGTATACAAACAGCTGCAATTTTGTGGTGTATTTCAGACTTGGAAACAAAATACTGCAAAGTCTGTTTGTCTTTGCTTTAACCAAGCTCAAATTCAGAGTGATTTTCAAGGTTGCTGGCTAATATCAAAACATTCCAATCAATACACATAAAAATTCCTAGAACTGACCTGCTTTCCTGAGGAAGGAAATGCAATCCAGGCCATATAGAAGTGTGGCAAGCTGTGCCTATCCTTAAATTATATAAGGCTGCTCAAATATTACCAACACTCAGATCTAAGAGAAAACATAGGCTAGTCTGTGGTTTACTTCTCCACCTTTCCTCTTCAAACCAACATGCGTGCAAGTAAAATAAAGACAGTTGCTTCTAAAACACACCAGAAGTCAGATTAATTATGGTAAATTTAAGTTTCAGGGCATTAATTTTTATTCTCATGTTACTGCTTTTAACTTGGGAGCTGAAAGTATGTTAGCATTGCTGCCTTCTTCTTAGGCCTTTGATTTCCTGCAAATTACCTTCAAAAGCCAGAACAAAGGAAGACCTCAAGTTTTGCTCCAGTCCATTTATTTCCTTTACAGTGTGACCGTAAATCCTCACTTCCATTTCCACTTGTCTTTTTCCCATTTGGGTCAAATTTCTGGGTGCCATAAACGTACCTAGAATTATGTTTTCATCATTTGGATCAAGTGTTAACACAGGGGGATCCAAGTAGGTTTCCATTGCCTGATCATCCCAGATGATATTGTCTTCCCAACGGCCATACACTAACTCTTCGTTATCAATTGGGAAAATAGAGTACCAGGGTTTGTCTTCATCCAGGGAAACTGCAACAATCATAAGGTAGAATCCTTAAGAGTTTTATACACTACCTTGGCAGAAAACTACTTCAGAGCTCATCCCCACATCTTATTCCTTCCACCTTCCCCATCTTTCAGGGCTTTCTGAGGCAGGACCTTTAAAAAACTAAAGAAAACTTACCTTGGAAGCAAAGAGAAAGCAGAGCCCCAAGTCTCAGCTTTACCAATGCTTCGAGACTTTGCTCCATGGAAACACAGAGAACCTCCAAGAACGAAACAGGGCCTCTAACAGGTTTTAGAGCAAACAAGTATCCCTTTTATCTACACCTTGTTCCCAAAAAAGGATCCTGCTATTACACAGAGCACACATCTATACAGAGAGATGTGTCATGCATCATCACTGACATTCTCATTACCTTGCTGCTCAGGGACCTGCTTTTCTTTGCCCTTTGCTATACCTAGGACTCCTGCTACGTTAGGTTTCTGTGCTAGCGGAATTGGTGGATTGAGCAAGGAGCCACTGCGGTTCAAACCTAGAGAAAAGGAAAAGAGAAGCAACATTAGCTTGATTGGGAGGGACAGGAGGCACTGCACTGCCTTAAATCAGAACTTGGGGGTTGCACAGAGAGAGATTTCCAGCCTGTACCAGGATGGACCTACTGCTCATATCACAAAGAGTGTCGTGTGTCATTAATACAGGTAAGACTTACAAAAACACATTCAGGCACAGCTTACTGCAGGAGCCTGCAGCATCTGCACAGTTATGTTTAGCTTGCTACCCATATGCTGCACGACAATGCATAAGGTGCATTTCTATACGGTCCCTATAAAAGTGAGCAGACAGTTGCCGTTGTCAAAACAGCTGGTCTGGCCTCCAGAAGCTTCCTGACTTACATCAAACTGTCAGAGAAAAAAGGATGGCAAAGCAGACCTCGAGGAATAGTTCTGTGGAGGCAGCTTCTCCCAACTCACCTACACTCATGTGTCACTTACATCACTTAAGTTAATGCTTCTGGAAGGCGTAAGACCTAGTGCGTGTGAACAGACCAACCATGTTTAACATGTTACTGTAGCTTTTGATGGGACTCAAACACAGAGAGCCCAGGCCTGGGTAGTTCAGGCACAACTGTGCTGAAAGGAAAACTGTTATAAAAAGCTACCTCCAATTCACCTCCCCAACTCCCCAGAGTGTTTTGTACTCATAGCTGAGCAGTAAAGGGGTGACACTAGCCCCCAGTAAAGAGTGGACATTCCCATTAGTCTTTCCTTGAAGAAGCAGGATAACATATAACAAACATATAATAAATATTCATTCTACACAAGCAATTTAAATTTAAAATGCATCTGTGCCTAAGAGAGAAAAGTCCAAGGTTTGTAAGAATTGTTACTTCCTATCTAGAAAAAGCAGATGATGATTATTAGTTCAGGAGAAACTTTTACAAAATACTTCCAATTAAGAAAAACTTATAAAGAAAATTCCATTGGCGTATAAACTGCAGACATCCTACATCCAGCACTGCTTGATACTCATCATAGAATGGTTTGAGCTGGAAGGGATCTTGCAGATCTAGTTCCCAGCCCCTGCCCTAGGCAGGGACACCTTCCACCAGACCAGGTTGCTCCAAGCCCCATCCAACCTGGCCTTGAACCCCTCCAGGGATGGGGCAGCCACAGCTTCTCTGGGCAACCTGGGCCAGTGCCTCACCACCCTCACAGCAAAGAATTTCTTCCTGAGATCTCATCTCAATCTCCCCTCTTTCAGTTTAAAACTGTTCCCCCTCGTCCTGTAGCTCCCCTCCCTGATCAAGCCTGGAGCCCCTTTAGGGACTGGAAGGCCGCTATAACTGAACAACAGGCTGAACAACCCCAGCTCTCTCAGCCTGTCTTACAGGAGATGTGCTCCAGCCCTCTCCATCTTCATAAATGGATCTATGCATCTGGTATTCCACATGGAGAGAAGAAAGCCAGAGTTGATATTTTCTTTAACAGAAGTGACATACTCTGTTTTTGGAAAGAAAGTAAAAGTCTCAGCGTTCTGAGCAGAGCTCTGATTTTGCTAAAAAAAGATTCCCTGACAGGAAGAATTCTGTTCTGTATTTGAGATGAAAGCATGCAACGAGTCAGCTCAACTACAGCAACCATAATTCATATCAGACCTTTGATTACCTTGTTGGGCATTGTATGCAGTGGCATTTCTAGTCATGCTGGATGGCAGCCAGCCTGCCAAACTTGCCCGCTGTGTCTTCGTCCCTTTGTGCTTGACATCTTCTCCATTCCAGATAACATCATCCTCCCACTGGAGTTGTGTGACCATCAGGAAGTGCTCATCAGCTAGCAGATCATCCTTCTCATCCACCAACCCTGCATCCTGGAAGGAAAGAACAGTCAGTGCAGGACTTTAAGCAACTTCATACTTTCAAACTAAAGGAGGAAAATTGAAAGTCTCATTTTGCACAGTGCACAACCACCCACGGGCACATCACCAAGCCCTCATAGTGCCACAGCCCCCAGTGCCACACACATCTGCACGTCGTCCCCCACAGTTCCCCTCTCACCCCCTCATCTGTGTGTCCTTTAACCTCCTGCTCCTCCTTCTTCTCCTTCAGCTTGAAACCATAATCAAATCCACTGCCATCTTCAGGGATCCCCAGCATATCATACCAGAGCTGTGCCGGGCCATAGCGCCACTCTGCCACTTTAGGCTTTGTATCTGTCACTTTGTCTGTATCACCAGTTGACTGGGAAAATTTCGATTCCACGGGTGCCATCATGGTAATCTGAAGCACAGCAAAGAAGGGAATGGTTACACCACGGGTCTATCTAAGCGTCACTAAGAGGTTTCTTCCTTCCAGGTTTCCCAGTTTATTCTCAGAGGAGAAAAGTATTTTCTAAGAAGTGCTTTTCCATACTTACTAGCTGCCTTAAGAATGTTCTGCAATTAGACTTCCAAGAACACAGATTTCTTCTTGACACAAAGAAGATAAGCTCTCCTATTGATTCTGTACCACGGATGCAGCCTTCTCAGTAAGAAGCAATCACCTGAAGTCACTGACTAGTATCTGGAGAAGAACTTCTGCACAGCTGGAATACAAGCCAACCCTGTCCTCCAGTTTTATTTTGGAGGAAAAGCTCTTTACTCCAAAAGCTGCTGTCCAATCCACTACTACCCCCAGTGCTAGCTGGCGACCCTCTCTAAGTCTCAGATATCCCACCTCATCATCTGAAAGGCACTGCTCAGGAGGGGGAGGAGCAGCAAACTCATATTCCCAAGGAGATTTTCCTTCCATTCCACTCTCAACTACAACTTCACCCTCCTGTATCTGCACTTCTTGTGCCAGCTCCCGATGTTTCTTCTTGCGTTTCCTTCGGGCACTACGCCAAACCGATGGAACATTCTTCCCAGGGCCAAAGAGACGCAGGAAACGCAGCACCTAGAACAGAGAAAAAAAATAATGCTTGTCTGTCTGTCCCTCACCTGAAAAGCAGTACTGAAAGAGAGCACTCTGAAATTCAGAAGTTTGGCCTGTACTACAACCCCAACCCCTGACGCAATCAACAATCTCTGGGTTATACTTGGAAAAAAGTTTCTGATCTATCTGTTTGACGGATCCTTATTTTTCAAAAAGATTTCTTCTTGATTTGAGACACAAAGAGGCTCAACAGAGAGAAGAAAGATTGCCTTTACTTATCGGGCATGTTGTAAGACACCACCTGAAAATAATTTTTTCATTTTGAACAACCTATAACATTCAGAAAGACACACAGAGACTGAAGAAGAGTTGATAAAATTATTAGCAAAAGAAACAGAGTTAGAAGACAGTTATATAAAGCAGAGATTTCTGAAGCAACCAGATAAAAATACCACAGTCCAGAAATAACACACTCCTTTTTATTTCCATCATAATGCAGCTCCCCTCTATGCACACTGCATCCCTCCAAAGCCTGCACTAATGACAATGACAAACTTTCTCTTCCGTTTCTTCTACAGTTATGTTTGCTGATTTTTAAACAGTGATAATTGTTTTCTTCAGAGCCCTCGCAAATTAACTGACAGACTTATAAAACAAGAATTAGAACCAAAGATTTGTAAAGAGACATGCTATTAATGTTCCTAGTTAGCCTGTTACACTAATCCCCAAAGGAAATAATATATATACGACCACTCTGTCCATCTCTGCCCACATCCACGTTATCCCTTTCCCAAAACTCCCCCAGACTACTTCTGAACCTTTCTGGCCAGTTTCAATGACCTTTTGCCAATGGCAAAGGTCTCAGACCTAGTCAAGTTGCTAACAGTTCAATGAAACACAAAGTCTGCTTCTCCACATGCTATTTTTAAGTGGTTTCATCAAGAAAAACAGTGCTATATTAACAGGCACATTCTCAGGCATCAGCCAATCCTCACAGCCAAATCTACAGGAGCTCAGGCTTTGCCAGCTCTAGATCTTAGGCATTAATTATGAAAAGCGCTCAGCATTAACAGCTTGCACTGATTTCTGCACCCACTGGGCACGTTCAACACAAATCCAGTCCCTGACGCTACGTGTCGAGCACCAAAGAAATGAGCACACTGACTGATACAAAACACAGTAACACAGGAAACAACAAACCTGCAAAAGCGAAAAGAGCATCAGGAAGGCTAACTTCTATGCTAAAGCTTCACCTAGATTTCTAATAGGCAGACGTTAGCTACCTCATTAAGCATGACATTTAATTGTGCAAATTGCTCAGCTCCTTACACAAAGCCTGTGATGGAGGCTCCCCTCAGACCAAGTTATCCTCACTCACAACCATCTGTTTGGCATCTTTATTCTTCTTCCCCTCCCACGTTTCCTCTCAACAGCTTTAAAACTTCCAAAATAATTACTGAACTACACAGACTACATTTGCTATTTGTGAGCCTTTAGGGAAGTATTGCAATGAATCCACTTTGTGCAAAACACAATCCTTCTTTCAACCAACTTGTTATTGAGCTGATTTCTGACCCATACTCAGAGCAGTTTTGAGGGAGGATTAAGGATACAGATCACAATTTTTTTCAGGAAGAGCACACCAAGTTCAGGACAGGATGAAAAGAGGAGCAAAAACTGGCCAGAAAAGCCAGAAAGCAAAGCGATTAGAATTATGTTATTTCATCATCTGGCAATAGTATTCCCTGCTACCTTAGAATAACAATTTTCACCAATCTACAGGCCTGTGGCTCTGGGCTCACAAAACAGCAAAACATCTTCTCACACCCTGATTTACATGACACTTTTTAAGAGGCTTCTGCAAGCGTCAGGAAAAGCATTACACATTAAGCAGTCTGGAAACAGCAATACAGAGAAACTAAAGGAAGTCCTGAGGTGAGCAAGAACATCTATGCGATTGCTTGCAACATACTCTTAATGCTATACGATTCACATTTAGAGGGCTTACATGACACAGTTTCTGTCCTTTCCGCATATCTCTTACGATACCTTGCCTGGTCGAAATTCCGGGAAGAGCTCTGTAACACTTGGCAACTGTTTGGTAGCATCTCGCTGCATGATTCCTGCAAGAGGAAGTGTGAGTTTGCCTTCCTTGGATTCTGCCTGCCTGGCTTCTTGAGGTCCCATCTCTGACTCAGAATCAGAGCTGCTGCTGAAATCCACCTTGTCGGAGGCAGCAGAGGAAGGAGCAATGATGGAGGGCAAAATGATACCGTCTCCATCTTCAGATACTACAATAGAACAAGCACCTTATAAACAAACAGGTTTCCTCCCTGTCCCCTAGTACAACCCCATAATGCCACATCTGATATTTATACCAAATTATGCAAAAATTAAGCCTCTGCAGGTGTTATGAGTACCATTCTGGTTTAACCTTTCATTTTATCCTAAGCGTTCCAGGTGAATTTCCCAGCCACAACTGAGAGGATGAGATAAAAAAGCAATTTCATCATCAATATCAGGATTTTAACAAGCACTGGAAAGATAATAATTCACCCTACATTTCAGACAATCCTACGACATCGCGTATCAGGACAAAGACCCACCTTCAGATGCAGCCCGCAGACAGAACTTTGACGACGCGTGGTGTTTGCCGCAGAAGGAACTGCCACACAGCAGCGTTTGCGTCCTTCAGATATTCACATTGGGAGAGAGAAGAAGAAAGTCCTCACTCACCGGTGCCAGCTGCATCCTTCTCATCTTCTTTCTTTCCCGGTACTGGCGGTGGTGGCGGCGGCGGCATCAACTTGGAATCAATATCCTCACAGTCGGCGTCGTAATCATCCTCATCTTCATCTAAGGAGTCAGGAGACAAGCCTGCGTGTTAGGCAGGCAGCAGGAGGGAGCCGGGCACTCTTCGCATTTATACTCTCTCCTGCCTGTCCCAGCCTGATGAGAAGACAGTGTCTCCTCATTAGTGAGGAGATCAGTCCCCATTTTGTAACTAGATGCAAAAGTCTTACGAGTTCAACTCCGTCCACAAATTCATTTGCAAGACTGAAATTTAAGGAAGAGCGGGGAGGAGGGAAAAAGGCAAACTGGCAGAAAAATAACTGGAGCACTTAAAAAAAATCACATATGTATGTATCTTCTGCTATCACCTCCCCTTATTCACACTGTGCAGAGCAAAGAAAGCTGCTAAAGAAGTAAGAAAAATGCAGTTAAAAAGCCCAAATCACCTTTAAATCCCACTAACCACAACAGGTCAACAGAAAGGTTAGTGTAAGGCAGCTTTAAGGAATACACAAAGATTTAGCATTTGCACTGGCAGCTGATGAAAAGGAAAAGCCGCGTGGCTTTGCAAGCCTGTTGTAGGCCAGAGCTCGCTGGGGCTGACAAAAGAACCAAAGTGACTTCTGCAGAAAGTCACTTCAGAAAAAGAATTCAAGGGTTGAACAGGAGAGCAATATTAAAGTTGACGTGACTCCCTAAGGGACCAGGACCTTCTCTCTATCTTTGGGTCTGTCCAAGCAGCACCTGGCCTCCTGCAGAGCCCTCTTCTCCTGAGGACGTAGCTCAAAGACATATGAGCAGCTATTGGGTATTCTCTGCAGGGGATCCCAGAGCAAAAGGTAGATCCTGGTTTCTCTCCTGAGTTTAACTCTAATGAGGAACTAATTCCTTAAAAATGGAAGATATCAAGCAGTGGCTTCATCCAGCGAACACAGTTTCACAAAACAGTATTGGGTTCTTGATGCAAGGAGTGAAAAGGCACAATGTCACCCGTGTTAAGAGACTGTCAAGGCCCATTGCCCCAAAATACCTTCTACAACCAGAGCTGTAGCGCTCACCCCATTTACCTGGTCTTCGAGCTGGCTGCAGGCTGCCCATCGCCTGCTTATACCGACGGCTCTCGTCTTCTGCCACTTCATTAATATCTGAATAATCAACAGCATCGTCCGTGCTCTTAACCCAGCCTAGGAAGAAAAGAAATCTAGTCACACAAAACTTTATCTTAATATATATTACTAGCTTCAGGCTTCGCTACACACATATGAATCCTTTCCCCAGCTTCTTTTTCTTAAGAGAAACAAAACCATCTGATTAACATCTCCCACTGGACTATTCCTTCCCTCATTCCAACCGAAAGCTTCCAAGAACTCGGACTTCCACTAAAAATTGGTTAAGTAAGCAACTTTAGCACGAGAAACACCTTTCACTCACTCAGTGAAACTGTTCAACAAACTAAGAAGTAAGAAAATTTTTTTTAAAGGGACATAGTAATACTATGCACTTGTTTAACACAAGGGAAAACACAAAAGAAACATTTATGCAGGAGGAGACACAAAAAAAGTGGAAGAGAACAAGTGTGAGAGCGACCAGGAGATAAAGTGGGATCCACTCTGGGAAGAAGGAGGAGACAAGGCCTTTGGCAGAGAAGCTCTGCCCAGGTAACACCACGATATTCCCTGCAGCCCCCCAGGACCCGGGTGCGTTCCTTCCTCTCCGGGCTGAGCTCTGATCCCGCACCCCCCGGCCGGAGCTGTAGGAACCCCCGGTGCCTCACCTTCCTCGTCCAGGTGCACCCCGTCGGCCTCAAGGCTCTCGTCCTCGCTGGCGGTGATCTCGGTGATGAGGCTGCCCAGGCCCAGCACACCCAACCCGGCCAGGTGCTTCTTGGATTCCTGGGGACACCAGAGCCACGTCCCAGCCGGGAGGCTGCGTGGGGCCGAGCCCCCGGCCCGCAGCCTGTCCCCCCGCCGGCGCCTTCCCGCGGCCACGTAGCCCTACCTTGTCGAGGACGCTGTCCCCCTCCAGCTGCCCCGCCTCGTTGATGTTACCGAAGAGGAACCCGGCCAGCGAGAAGGGCTCGGCGCGGCCGCCCTCCGCCTCCTCATCGCTCTCCGAATCCGACATCGCGGCGGCGGCGCTAGCCCGGAAGCGGAAGCGTGGCACCAGCACCAACCCGGAAACGGAAACTCCTCGCGATCACCAACCCGGAAGCGGGGGCCCAGCCGCCGGCAGGGGCAGCCCCGCCAACAACGCCCCCTGGCGGCCCCCGCCACCCCCGCCCCCAAGGAAGCGCGGGAGGCTCCGGCCTTCACCCAAAAGTCGTTTATTGCGGGTAAGAAAGGGAGGGGGGAGGGTCTGGCTTTCCACAGGAAAGAACTACGGTTAGAAGGGGTGCGTTACAGACCGCGGGGCGAGTTAATACGAGAGCCAAAGCCACGAGGAAAGGTTTATTATGACTTAAGTCTGCATAATTTAAAAAGAAAAAAACCCAACAAAATCTCAACTGTTAGCCATAATACAAATTCTCTTATAGTATAAAATCAAGTTGCCAGTGTATGTATCAGTACCACAGGGAAGAGGCAGGGGCCGGGACCCCCACAGCAGGAGCCAGGCCCAGGCCCCCCCCCCCCCCCCCCCCGCCCGTAGGGTCTCACCCATGGCCCTAAACCGGAGAAGGCACGTTCAGCTTCGGACACAGAACCCCCACAAACTGCTCAGCTCCCCGCGGATGGCTTCAGTTACATTTACAAAAAAAAAAAAAAAGTATTTCAGAAATCACCGAAATCATTCACAAGCCGACAGACGACCTGGAGGGCTCTCTGGTGAATTGGGACACAGGCGCCGTGTTTCCCTTGGGTCACAAGCGGAGGGATGAGGAACACCTCAGGAAACCCTGAAATGGCTTCAACCTGGGTTCTCTGGCCTCCCAAAACCAGACAAAAGGCAGCCCTGGGATTGGGAGAAGTCTGTATTTGTTACCTGCCCACGGAAATAAAAAGAAACAAACCCAAACAGATGCGTGGGAGGAAGGGAAGGGATTGCAGACTGCAGCGCTGGATTTACCTACGATAAAACGCACTCAGAACCGTACTTGAGGGGTGGGGAAGGAGGGACGATCACACACTGAGAACGCCCACCAAAGGGAAAAGCTTGTTGGATCCGTGCGCTCCCGAAGCTCGTTCCCATGAAAAGCAGAGGCTGGAGGACACCAGCTCCTGGCAGAAAGCGACGGGAATACACGGGCCCTCAATGACTACCCGTGAGGCACTCCAGAGTCAGTCAGAAGTTTCTGACAGTGTTCAGAGTTCACTTTCTGCTCATTTTCATCATTATCGCGTTGTTCTCCTCAGTACTGCTGCGCAATCCATTTATTGAGCAATCTAGATAGGGATAAAGTGTTCTAGCATAATGTAATCAATTCAAATAAATTGATTAAGTGGTTGAATTTTATCTTACCATACTCTCTTCCAGTTAACACCAGGATGGCTGCTCTGTGAGCCTACACAAACAGGGTGGGGGGTGTGCAATAATACTCCCTCACAGGATTTCTTCTCCCCAAAATTATTGTAATCCAGTTAGGAATAACCACAAAAGATGCAGAACTAAAGGATTTCAGTATGTAAAAAAGTAAAAACTTTTAAAAACAGTAGTAGCTCCAGTACAAAATTACAAATATATGTAGAAAAAAAAAAGAAAAAAAAAAAAGAGGTGCCTGTTGTTGAAATTAAAAGTCTATTTAAGAGCAGTAGAGCAGTTCAAACATATCACAAACTTTTTAAAGTACATCTCCGAGTTAAGCAAAGGTTATGGGCTTGCACTGGGGTAACTAAGCAGTTGATTTAGGCCTGATTTACATTAAAAAAAAAAACCCAACAAACAAACCACCAAACATGTGCACTGGCTTAAATAAATACATTTTAACCATGATAAACTATTTACTCGGTTACTGAAATTTACCTACAGAAAATAATCTGGAATTACAAGGCACGGAGTTAATTGCTGCCTGCAAGTCAAGCCCACACTAAAGGCCTACTACTAAAGGAAAGGCAGAACACGGTGAGTAGAGGTTACCTCGCTGAAATGCTCCTACACCCTCCCCGCGCAGGAGCCACATCTGGAACAGCACTTCTTCTACGAGTGCAAAAGACGCAAAGACACTCCAGGCAATGGCACTTGGTGAAGAAAAATAGGCAGAGTCTCTAAGCTCCCGCAAATGTCGTGCATACAGGTGCTTGGGTGTCGCCTGCAATCAGGCAATGTTTGGAACTCGGTGTTGGTCCCACTAGCCACATAGACCAGTATTTGGACTAACTGCAGCTTTATCGTCTACGGGTTGCAATTTGCTAAAGCAGCACCAGGATGGGCATACCTCAGGTTTACAAAAATGGCAGTTAGTGTCAGCATCAGTTACACCAGCTGAAGGAAGACACGCCCTCTTCAAAGAGGGGAATCAGGGCACGAACGTGAAACGTTTCTATCCGCCATATCAGATAAAGCAAGGTCAAATTAACACAAGATCCCTAATAACCCTGGATATATTTTCTATTATCTTGCTAAAATTATATTCTTTTCTGCCCAGGGTAGACACCAGTGCAGTTTTGCATGCGTGGGAATCACAAGAAAGCAAGTTCTGAATTAACCAGTTGGAGGCTGCGTCCGGACAAAGACAGCACTGTCAGCTTCAGACAACAAAGCCCCGTCCAGCACCATTGGTTTCACACAAAAGTTATCTTTGAAGCACGCTGCTTTCATACCACCAAGCACTAAGGTTAAGTCTAAGGAAGGTTTCATGCACTCACTCCTCAGCTGGTCCCGGAATCACACATAAAGAACAGTGCACATCCTGAAAATAAAAGCCAGCTGCCGCTCACTAGAGCTGCTAGAGAAAGTTAAAAACTATGTAAGCAGAACTTCAGTTAAAACAGTTTAGAATAACTGATCACTTAGTAGAGGAGAAAACTGCCCAGGTAAACCTATCGCGACTGGCTAACCATTACACATTTAACCGAAACCATCAGTGAGTTGCCAGGAAGAAATGAGGGTTCCGGGGTTCCTGTAAATAGAACCTCCAAATTTTCTGTCAGTGTTCTCCCAGAAAAACAACAGAAGAATTTGCCATAAAAATCTCAGGTGGTGGCCCCAAGAACATTAAGAAGTGAAGCAATTAATTCCTCAAGAGCAAATGGGCTGCTATCAAGTCTCTGAGATTCATCAAAGGGATCACACTGAAAATCTTGTTTTGAGAAGTGTCATCCCAACTACCTCAGTCAGTCCAAGAAGGTAACTGTTAACTTTACTCTCAGGGTGCAAAGTCTCTTTGGAGAGTGAAATAAAAACTCAGTTTAGAAGATTATGGAAAACTTGCATCTAAACTACTCTTCCTCCTCTCCAGTTCTACAGTATGAAAATCATTCATTTGAGAAATTCATCATTATCCTAAGTTCCTTACATTAAGAGAAGCTCCTGCTTCTATTACTAAAATCATTGCAGGCATTCCCTGGGTCTTGCTCATTGCATTAAACATGCCTTATGCTAAATCTTCATATAAACGATCACAGTTCACTATAAGGTGAATCTCAGTAATGTTTCAGGCATTTTTGCATGTAAACAAATCATTTTCAAGCTTTAAATTGACAAATTAAAACAGCTGGACAGCCAGACTTCTGTTCGTGAAACAATTCAATCAGTAAATAAGGGATGGGAAAAGCAGCAGCTACGCTTAAAGCAAAGTTATCAGAATTTGTGCTTTTCGTCAAATCCAGTAACTGATGGCTATCTAGTAAAGAAGTCTGGCTTCAAAGAAGTCCCTTCTTTTATTTCCCTCCACTAGATAAGGACAGAAGCCAAGTGATCCCCAGAGAAGCTGGAGACTGGAACTTTAGAAATAAAGTAGATAGATATTTGACCTCTCCGTTGGAAAAAAAAAAATCTGTTCTGTTTCCATTTCCCTGAAGCAATAAGACTGCAAGAATATTCGTTGCATAAACCCTTTCTGCTTAGAGCTGTTAGTGCAAGATGCAAATCTTCAATTTAACTCATTAAAAAGCCCTCCAAGATTCCAGTCAATATTCAACTTCGAACATCCATCACCCGAAGCAACTACAATAGGACACATTTTCGCGTGTTCTTCTTTGTCACAGGATACAGAACTGCACGCACAGCTTCAGCAAACACCTCCCGAACACCCTCCTGATTCAATGCTGAGCACTCCAAATATTTGACTGCTCCAATTTGTTTAGCCAGTGAAGTCCCCTGCTGCGGCGTAGTGGGAGCCAAGCTTTGCTCTTTCAACTTTTTAACTGTTTCCAGGTCACTTCTCAAGTCTCTCTTCGTGCCCACTAAAAGAATGGGAACATTTGGACAGTGGTGAGAAACTTCAGGATGCCATTTGTGCCTCACATTTGCATAGGAAGAGGGGCTACCGATGGAGAAACAGATGACAAATACATTGGTTTGAGGATATGAGAGTGTGCGCAGGCGGTCATATTCCTCCTGGCCTGCAGTGTCCCAGAGATTCAGGCTAACTGTCCGGCCATCAACAGTCATTTGGGCACTGTAGTTGTCAAACACAGTAGGGATGTACTCTTCTGGGAAGGCGTTGGTGGTATAGCTGATGAGAAGACAAGTTTTTCCCACAGCGCCATCTCCAACAACTACGCACTTTATGGTCTGCATTCTTCACCCAGAAACAAAGTCCTGCACAAAGCAAAAAAAAAAAAAAGTTAGGAAAAGAACACTCAATGAGAGTTATTTTAAAGATAAGCTTTAGCAAGTGTTTTTAATATTGCTAACCATTTCTCATCACAGCTAGACACACTCAGAACCCATTACGAAGAGCTCACAGGCTGGAAAGAGAGTAGTGAAATGGAGATGCAATGAGTTGAGAGCTCAGTGACAACTGGTTGCATTCCAGCCACGTAAGCACAAGTTAGCCAAACTCCCACAATCTTGCCTTACGGCCAGACGGTTTCCCACAGGCAAAGGCACAAGTCCTTAGAGGTACCTGCAAGTGGAAAGGATCTCAACCTCAGGCCTAGTACCAAGATACTCTGTCAGCTGTAGGTTCACACACACACACACCGTCCAAGATTCACCTTTCTTATCTACATAGTCTACTGCCTAAACAGTTTACCACAAAAGAAGGTCAAAAAACTATACAATAAACCAAGATACCCATTACTGGGCTGCAGTGTTACTGTTTATTACAGTAATTTGCTCAAGTCAGGATCAACCAGACCTCAAGAAACCTCGACATCAGATAAAAGGTTCAGAAAATAGCACCTACAAGAAAAGCTATTCTTTGAAATATAACTAGCCATAGTACCCAGATTAGAATACAGAAAGAATTTTCTACAGAAGCCAAGAACAGATTATTCTCACTAATCAGTGACAGAACAAGCAGAACTTAATAGGCTTCAGCTACAATACAGCTTACACCAAGAATTAGAAAAATACATGCTGTAGAAGATCAGCAATCAAACAGCCTTCCTAGGCAGATGGGGGAATTCTTACAGGAGGAATTTGACACTTCAAAGCTTCCCTGTCCCTTTCCAGATATGTGATAAATCAAATAGATGTAGCCTAAAACTCAACTAATTCTAAACTTCCATCACATGAACAGCAGGAGCTTTGAAAATAGCATGGAACAACTATAAGCAGTCATTTGTTGTATGTTTATCGTATGCCGGAGCTTCCACTGCTAGCCTGAACAAGAAGGAACTTGCAGTTGCCTTCTCACCCAAATGCCTTTGAGGTACTACCAGTAACCCTCAACTTGCAACCAGCAGCAAATACGCTGATTCAAATAGAAGAAACAAATAGTGGGAGGAACGAGATATTGCATATTCCAGGAAGATCACAGCTCCAACACCATCAAAATAGCAAAGGGAACACAGGAAAACTATCAATAGAGAAGTACTTCCAAAACTCATGAAACCCCCTCCCTCCAACTTCCTCTTCAAGACCACCCAAACAAATCAACAACTTATTACCACTGAAGTCTCATCTTTGACAAAGTCTTTATCTGTATCCACGAACTGCTCTCTTCCCACTGGGAGCACACATGACTTTTCTGTACTAAGTGAAAATGCACTACCTTAAGCTTTGGCACCAAGCTGCAACAGGCAATCTGAGTGGTATCGACTGTGGTAACTACAACGCACAGTGTTAAGGGAATATCAACATATGTACATGGGCAGTATTGAAAACCCGCGAGTGGTAGGAAGCCACGCAGAAACTCTGCTCCAGAAAGACCCAGCAGGACATTGGAGGGGAAGAATATGGAGGAAAACATGCAGGAGAAAGATGCAGAATTTGGATGCAGTTTATCCTGTTTCCAAAAAGCAGGAACTACATTTCTAAAACAACAGGCATCACCTGAAATGAAATCTGGCAAGAAAATCTTGGCAGAAAAGCATACATGTGAGTTTCATCATACATCAAAAAAAAAAATATATATAAAAAAAATCAGTCATCCCTTCTCAAGGCTCCAAAGGTAGAGATGTGTATGCAGCACAGTTAAGGTAATCAGTGAACAGCAGAAGCTGACAGCAGGACTGCAGGTATTATTCCAGAACAGTTGCACCAAGATTTTCATTTAACAGGGCCGGGGGTGGAGGGAAGAAAAAGAAAAGATACAGGTAAACTCTGTCAAATTAGAGGCTTAGAAACACTTCTTGCACTTTGCAAACCCCAAAGTCGAAACCCCTTTTAAAAGAAAATTAAAGCATTAAAAATTGAACATTTTTAGCATTATATTATTAATAGAGGTTGAACACTGTTACACAGGATACAGCACAACAGTTCTGAAGACAAAGGGTCTAAGTGCTACAATCAAACAGCGACAGAAAAGCGGCTGTATTTTAATGCCATAACACCGTTCTACCTGAAGATGCAACCGCAACTCACCATCCTCCTCTCTACTGCTGCTCTCCCCGTAGGGCAGATCGCTGCCTGCTCTGAGACACCCCCACGCTCTCTCCAGCAACGAGGCTGCCTTCAGATGTTCCAAACCCTGCTTCCTCCCCCACACCCAGGTAGCTGAGCAGGTCACCTCCTCAGCTGGGACCACACACTGAAAAAGGGTGAGGAGTTGCTTCGCCCAGTTTACCAGGTAGTACCACAACCAACTGTGCAGGTACAGCCGAGACAGCAGTAGCGTTTGGTGGGAATGACTCACAGGGGAGGAACGGCGTAGGGATCTGCCAAAGTCTCAGCAGATTGCAGCACAGAGAGCAGGTTTTAAACCTTATTCCTGCATTTACTTCAAACCACTGAAGTGCTAGAAGATGCTGTGCCAGAAACCTTAGTGGTGACCAACAATTCCAAAGCAAAAGTTTTGGTGATTTTTTTTTTTTTCTCCAATGAGCTACCTACACAACAGGCCACTGTTTTGGCCAGCCAATAACAAGCGACATCACACAGATGGCAGAACTAAGTCAGCTGGATACATGCAGTAAAAACTCAACTATAGCAGCAAAAGCCTTATGGAGAACACGATACACACGGCCTTTTATACGCTCAGTTTCTAGCTGCTAAAATAAACAAATTGGAAAGACTTGGGAACAGATCTCTCTTTAAAACACAAACCACGAGCTCCCCCAAAGGCTTACACCTTGATGCATTTCTGCATTTTCTTTCTTTTCACAGAAAGACAGAGCATCCCAGAATTGCACGCCTACCTGCACACACCAGGCACTGATACCTGGGGGTCATCACACCGATATCCTAAGACAACAGAGGCAGTCTCATATATTGGTAAACTATAAAACCACATGTATCCCATACCATCGACAGCTAAAATAGCTTGATGCAGCCCGATTTAAATTTTCTAATGAAAGCATTACCCAAAGATTATTTTGTTGGGGCTTTATTTAAGAGCTCATTAGAGCTTTCAAATTAGAGAACAGTAGTAAGATAACAAAAAAGCCTGGAGCACGAATACTCTTTCACAGCATTAATATCTTGAATTACCCAACTAGGGCTTGGATTTCAGAAGAGCAACATTTGCAATGGGAAGTAACTCCATGCAAACATGGCAAAGTATCAGCCTAAGTATGAACCACACAAATACAATTAAAGAGTGTAGGCTTTTAAGTATGCTTCCCTGCAGGGCTCCTTTAAAGTAGGTTGCCTTATCTGAAAGGAATCACATGTGGCATATGAAATACAGAAAAACAAAGGTACAGCAGGATATATATGATTTAGTACTGAAACACAAAATTTAGAGCCATTAAAAAGTAGAAAGAAGCCCCTACACTCCAAAAACCTGTATGTTGTGAGCAGGTGTAGTTTGATTAAAGATTTACATATGGAAGACAAAGGTTTCTTTAATTTAAGCCACAACCAAGGAAACAATATTACCCCCATCAGGTCTTTTCTATTAAATCCACATATCATTTCGTTCAAAATGTATAAAGTCTCTATTTGTTTTTTTCTTGTAAACCATTTGCCTAGCAATAAAACTCTCATAAAATAGCAAGAAGCTGGGGTTCAAATTTGCATGGAAAATTCTTTTTATTTCTCAAGCACCCTTGAACTTGGCACTGCATACTACTTGA
>QJSC01004403.1:24199-40245 GCA_003697955.1 Calidris pygmaea | reverse complement strand
GGAGTGAACAGAAAGTCCAAAGTAGTGAGAGGTGATTCAGGTTGCTTAGTCCTGCCACAGAAAGAAAGGACTTCTGTTACAATTAAGGTGGAAGATCACCAGAACACAAAGAGTTGTAGCAGTTACAGCAGAATGGGATTAATTTTCAAAGGATTAAAAAAAAAAACAAACCAACACCTAAACCCAACCACCCCAGTAAGAAGCGTTGTGCAAAAATAGGCAAGATACAAACAACTCTCTGTGTATCAGGGCCTTTGAATTAGAAAGCTGGCATTCCTATTTGGGCTCATTTCCTTCTCGGAAGATGCTGCGAAGTCTGCCTTCGCTGCTGCACACCTGGCACTTTCTTTGGAATGCACAAGATTTCAATTGACGTGTCGAGACATTGTCTGGAGAGCTGCTCCTGTTCTGACCTAATTACATATTTTCTGGTATCATTAACACGGACAGCTTGCTCTCCTGTAACCCGGCTGGACATTTGCTGGGGAAATTCACTACTGGGCTTCCACTACCCATCTCCGCAAAGCTGTCATAAGTGAAATCACAGACTAACCTCATGTTGCATCAAAAATTTTTATGGGAGAGAAAAAACTTCTAGATCTTCCCTTTAATACTTCTGAAGGAAACTTCCCTGTGTGTTGAGAGAAGGAAGAAAACAGTGACAGAAAACAGAGAGGAAACACAAAGCTGAATTCTTCAGGGGCTTTCTAAACGTATGCTTTATTATGCCTCCTGCACTTCAAAAAATTCTTGGCAGAGGAACTACTTTCTTAGCAGGATATGTCTCTGCCCTTGCTACGTTAACACCAGATACCTTTTCATTAGGTCAATTTTAGCTCTTAGCTTCACAGTGTTTGTCAGGTCCTTCATATCTTGCTTTCCAGTTTGGATAGGGCCCCATTTTGGCCAAAAGTGAGCAGAAAATGCACTAGGACCAAACCAAAACCACCTGTACTGAGCTCCCGTCGTTCTGTTCAGTCATCACTTTTGATCAATCCCTCCCTGTTTTGCAGGCTCAGAAGTTTGACGCTGCTTTATCAGGAGCAAGTAGAAGCAGAAGTTAAGAAATCTAAACGACTTAATTGCTCATCTCTCAGTAACAAAAACTACATCAGAGATGATTCACTCTGCCTGATACATGAAGTCAGGTGGAAACTTTCAACAATGAATGGGGTAGATAAGGCAGTTCAAAGTATATCCTACCACCCTCGCCCATGCAAAGGAGTTAAAAGATTTTTTTCATGTGTGCAGCTTAGCCACCAGACCTGAGAGGGAAGAGAAGGGGGCTCTCAGCGATTTAATCAAGACTGTGTTGCTATTCCACAACAGCTCAGCTCACTTGCCATTGTTTTAGACAAGCGCCAAACAAATGGACAAGTGCCAGACCTTCAGAATGCATGCCAAGAAAGAGTAAAAAAAGTTAAACAGGAGACCTCACCCCTAATACCCTTCAGCAATGAATGACCTACTTGGACTTCTCGGTGCCTTTCAAAGTTTTCACACTTCTTTCTGTCCTGCCATTTACCTGCAAGAGAAACAAAACACACAGCAACAGCCTGAGTGGCAGCACAGGGGGAAAACAATAAACAAGTAAGCCAAATTTCAGCAGCATAGCAGGAACTGTGCAGTCGACGAGCCAGAGCTTCACGTGAACAGAAGAATACAGGAAGCTCACTTTCTGCAGAGCTCTGCCCGTAGGTTGAGCTCCCGTGCACATACTACTGATGCCTAATGAGAGTGCAATTCTCACTGGTTGTTCCCTCGGTGCAGATGCTAGAAAGGACTTAATCTCTTTTGGTGCAAAAAAGGTGTTTCAAAGACATTAAAAACCTCACCCCCAAACCCTTCATATAAAGTTATTAAAACCTCTGACAAATCAGGCTGAAATTGGTTAATCGATTTAAAGATTAATTTTTTTGCAGGGATGAAACATACATAAGCTTTACCATGTGAGCAGAATTTCTTAGGAACCACAGTGAAAACGAAGTGGTCCACATTAGGTATTTGGCCACCTCAAGCACATAAACCTCAGTGCATCGACGTTCTTACTATAGGCACTTACACTCCAAATTTTATAGGAAAGTAACGATATTAGTGACCAAACTTTAATGACATTAAATTCTATTAATCCAAGATTATGTTTATTGGATAATAAATATTTCCAAAGGGCATTAGAAACAAGCTTGTGAAACAGCTGCGCAGCTGTGAAATAACATTACACCAAGGTGCAGCTGCAGAGTCACACAGGAACTAAAAACTAGGACTTCAGTAGATACGTTTCACATTCATATACTGGAGATTTAGTTATCCTGCCATAATCAAAAGCTGCTGTATATTAAACTTGACTTTCCTCCTGCAACCACGTGCAGAAGCATGGATTGGTCAAGACGGCTGCCCTTCCCAATTTACTTCAACACAAGCAACCCTGACGTACTTTGAGGGCGAGCATAATGAAGGTGTAAGAGTAGGAGCTGGGACTGCAGGGCTCTGTGCCCAGATCCACTACACACCTCCTGGGTGATACAAGCAACTTGCAGAGGTCCTGGGTATCACAGTCAGTTCATAAGGAATTAATAACATGCGTCCTTCCTACCTTTTATAGACTGTGGCAAGGCCTTATTCATTACTGCTGGTTAAAAGAAAAAGAGAGAGTACCTCACACATGAAGTTCTGTGAAGAGGCACAGTAGGCACATTCCAGGATGAATGATAAATCCAGTTAAAGCATCCCTGATTCCTATTTGAGGTGGAAAAAAAACCTGTTAGTCTATTTTCCTATCATCTTTTGTCACCTGGCATTCATTAGCACTCTAAATGCTCCCTATTTTTAAGAAAATTTGTAACAAAGCCACTGTTGTATGTGAAGGGTAATGTGTATATCAGGAAAATCTAAGCTTTTTCCTTGATAAAAAAGCCCACACACGCTTTTCATTCCCTTTGATTTCCCCTCCTCCACCCCCAAATTTCACTGGAGGGTTAAAAAAAACCACACAACACAAAACAAACCAACCAACCACCAAACAAAAAATACACTTGGTCAATCAGTAACAGTTTTCAAAAGTGTCTTTAAATAGTTTTGATATGATCAAAGCACAAGTTAAAGCATGCACTCAGTGTGTATTGTATCACGGCTCGTGCGCTACAATATCACAGTGCTTGCCAGTCACATTTGCATCAAGTCTTGCAGTTCTAAAAAGTGAGTAGTCTCTCAGCAGTCTATCAGATTCACAAGGAAAGGAAAGGAAAAGGGAAAATAATATATATAGATTCCTTCTAAAGGTATAGATTTTTACATGATACCAATCATGTGAGAACACTTTGGACTCCAAAAGAATCACAGCCTCATCATGTCAGCAAGTAAGACTGCATATTCAGTCTCCTCCTCCTAACTGTAAACCTCATATTTCATTCTTTTTCCAAGATCTCTGTAAAGTTCCTTCCAAGAAGGCTATTTTAAAGCATTTTTTTAATGAAAATAGTAAGCTAAAATGCCAAATATATCTCATAAGCTCAAGTTCCCCTACAGAAAAACTCATGTGTAGCTGAACACTGGAAAACCGGCACAGCAGAGCTTCCACGCCATGCATTTTACATTTGACACAGAGGAGAACGGAAGCTTTTTTTAAAATCCAAAAATAAGCTTGGGACAAAGAGCACACAGCTTACGATGCGAGCACTCCAGTGTGGGACACATGCTGCAAGCACAGAGCACACACAGAGAACAGAAGCATTTAAATCTTTTTTATAACTCAGAGTAAATATGTTGGGAACCACAAACGTTTATGAGGAGTAAATAGATACCAACTATTTGTTGGTTCTTTCAAAAAAAAAAAAAAAAACACACACAAAAAACACCAAACCACAAAAAACAAAGGGGCATCAAATTAAATCAGAAAGAGGGAGGTTCAGAACAAATAAAAGCTAGCACTGCTTCTCTGGGTTTGAGGGGAAGCTCGGAATGCCTCAGCACAGGATGCTACAAGTACTGGAAGTGTACTGGACTCAAGAACAGAACCCTGAAGCTTATGAGAGAGAGCTCCACAGTGGCGGCTTGATGAGACAATACCCATGACTCCCGAAACCACTCAGAATATTTTAGGTCACTACTTTGCCCTGTTCTTCCCAAGACACCAATCTGGCAGTTTTTAGGGAGCAGATCAAATCCGACTACTCTTACGTACCCCTGCGAGGGAAAACCCGCTCTCAGCGCTGAAACAAGAGACCTTTAGTAAGGGCAAGCTCATCCCATGCCAACCTCTCCCGACAGCCGCCGGGAGCAGAGGTCGCCTCGAGTTTGTCACGGTTCTCCTCAGGTGGATTAGCACCAGCCCGGCTCCGGCCCAGCCCAGACGCGGGACGCTGCGGGGGAGGGAAGAGCCGGCTCTGCCCGCGGCGCCATTCCCGCTTCCCGCACATCCCCGAGCCCAACGCGCCACCAGCGAAAAGCCTGTTCCAAAGCATCCCCCCCCTTCCGCCCCGGTGAGCACGTTCACCCCCACAAACCCCGCCGGGAGAAACCGGGACCCGCACCCCACTTCCCGCAGCCTGTGGGGAGGAGGAGAACCACACGCCCCGCGGCCGGGGGGGGAAGAGGGGGGTCGATTACCCCGCTGCTCCCAAGCTCCCCCTTCCCTCCTCCGGGGCAGGTGCCGACGAGTCGCGGGCAGCGCCCCAACAGCCTCCCCCGCCAGGAGACCGCCACCGCCGCGGCTCCCAGGCCGGCCAGAGGCCGCCGCCACCCGGGCTGTCAGCGGGGCGGCGGCCGGACACGGAGGATCTTCCTGCCCAGAGCGCCGCCCGCCCGCCGGCCGGCAAGGCTGAGGAGAAACACGCGCGGGGAGGCCGCTCCCCCGCCGCCGGGCCCGCGGCCGCCGCACCTCAGTTCACCTCACGGCCCCTCAGGGCCCGCCGCGGGGTGGGGCGGGGAAGGGCGGGCCGCCGCACGCGGGGAGCCCGAAGGAGGAGGAAGAGGAGGAGGAGGAAGGGGGGGAAAAATCGCCGCCCGACCCGCGCTCACCTCACGCCCCGCCGCCACCGCTGCTGCTGCTCCCGGGGCGGCGGCGGCCCCTCCACCCGGCCGCACCCCGCCGCGCGCACGCGCCCCGCACTCGCCGCGCGCAGGCGCCCTCCAGCCCCGCCGCCGCCCCAGGAGGTCCCGCCAGGGGGCGCCCCCGCCACCGGGCTGCTCGGCCCCTCCCGGCGGGGGCGGCGGGAAAGCGGGGGCGGAGGGGGGGGGCGGGCTCCGCCGAGGCCGGTGGTCGGTGCCCGAGTGTCTTCCTGGGCGTCGGTCTCCGCCCGGTGCTGGGGGGCGAAACCCCGCCTCGGGGTCACGGAATTGTCAGGGTCGGAAGGGACCTCTAGAGATCATCCAGTCCAACTCCCCTGACAAAGCAGAGTTGCCCAGAGCACATCACTCAGGACTCCATCCAGGTGGGGCTTGAAGATCTCCAGAGAAGGGGACTCCACACCCTCCCTGGGCAGCCTCTGCCAGGGCTCTGCCACCCTCACCCCAAACAAGTTCTTCCTCACATTGGAGTGGAACTTCCCATGGTCCAGCTTGTGCCCGTTGCCCCTCGTCCTGTCACTGGGAACCACTGAAAAGAGTCCGGCTCCATCCTCCTTCAACCCACCCTTTAGACACTTGTCAGCATTCATAAGGTCTCCCCTCAGGGCTCCAGGCTCAAGAGCCCCAGCTCTCTCAGCCTTTCCTCATCAGGGAGATGCTCCAATCCCTCCATCACCTTAGTTGCCCTACGCTGGACTCTCTCCAGCAGTTCCCTGTCTCTCTTGAACTGGGGAGCCCAGCACTGGACGCAGGATTCCAGTTGTGGCCTCCCCAGTGCAGAGCAGAGGGGGAGAATGACCTCCCTCCACCTACTGGCCACACTCTTCACTTCTGCAGCCCAGGATCCCATTCACCAGGTCGGTACCAGCCCCTGGCAGCTTCACACCTATAAAGGCCTTTGTGGAGGAGGAGCCCAGTCCCCGCTGGAGCCACAGCAGGCGATGGCGTTTCCCTCCTGCCCGTGATCGCCATCTCCCTCCCAGCTCCTCCCGGGCCCGGTGCCCCTTCCTCGCTGCCGAGGGAGTGTGGCGGCCAGGGGCAGGGATTCAGCTCAGCTCACCCCGCTCCTGCTGTGCTCGGCTCCCCCCGGACATGCCAGGGTTGGGAAGAACGCCGCCATGAGCACACCAGGCCCGGGTTGCAGCCAAGGGGGCTCCTCCCACGGTGCTGCCCCACAGGAGAGGGAGAGGCAGATGGCAGGGCTCGGCCCACCGGCGTTCCCTCAGCGCCTGTCAGGAAATTCAGAGTAACCTTTGCTGTGGGTTTTTATTACTTGCCCCTCAGGAGCAGAGCAGAGGCTCCACACAGGGCTCCGGGCCAGGCCTGCTCCTGCGGGGCTGGGGCCGGGGTCCCCGGTAGCTCCAGCACCGCTCAGTGTCAGTTGCTCGGCGTTCCCATCTCCAGCTCCTCGTCTTCATCCTCTGACCAGCTCAAGCTGTCGTCCGAGTCCTCCCCCAGTGCTGCCCCGGGCTCCCCAGCGTCGGCAGCCTCCTTCTCCGGCTCACCCCGGGGCTGGGGCCTGCTGCCTGGGAGCTCCAGCCTGGCCCAGGAGCCAGGGCTGGCTTTGCAAAGCGTGATCTCCACCTTGGTGGGGACCATGCTCACAAAGCTCTTCTCCACTTGAATGACCTCGAGAGAGGAAAACGTGCATTGAGGGGGAGGGAGGGCAGGCAGCACACGCTCATCCTCCCCCTCACGGGCAGCCTCTCCTTGCCTGCCGGGAGACAGAGCAGGATGGATGCTGGGCTCCAACTTAGGTCACAGGATCACAGGATGATATGGGGTTGGAAGGGACCTCTGGAGATCATCCAGTCCAACCCCCTGCCAGAGCAGGGCCACCCAGAGCAGGTTGCACAGGAACTTATCCAGGTGGGTTTGAATGTCTCCAGAGAAGGAGACTCCACCACCTCCCTGGGCAGCCTCTTCCAGGGCTCTGCCACCCTCACAGCAAAGAAGTTCCTCCTCATGTTTAGGTGGAACTTGTTCTATTCAAGTTTGTGCCTGTTCCCTCTTGTCCTGTTCCTGGGCACCACTGAGAAAAGACTGGCCCCATCCTCCTGACACCCTCCCTTTAAGTATTTATAGGTGTTGATCAGATCCCCCCTCAGCCTTCTCTTCTCCAGACTAAACAGACCCATGTCCCTCAGCCTTTCCTCATCAGAGATGCTCCAGATCCCTGCAGCAGGGATGGAGCTGAGCTCAGGAGGGCCCAGCTGCCACGGCAGCCGCAGCGCAGCCTTCTCCCCGGGGCAGCGAGCTGTGCGGAGGCAGGAGTGTACCCGCTGGCCATACCCACTGCCGGCAGCACACTCCGCTCCCCGCGGGTGCAGGCAGCACGCGCCAGAAATGAAGGCAAGAAATGCACATGCAAATTCCCCAGTCTCACTGCTCCTCCCCAGCCAGCCAGCAGCTGCCAGGTGGGAGAGCGAGTGTCTTGGCAGGATTGCAGGGGGAAGACAGGGACCTGCTGGGCCAAAGACCCTTTGGGGCACCCTGGGACCAAACCCCAACACCTACAGAGCCAGCAGCGACATCCAGCTCTGCTCTTTGTCCAGGATTGATCAGTGCCGCTGCTGGCAGCCTCCAAAACAACCCTCCTTGCACCTCCTAAGGCATTTCCTAGCACAGGAACACTTGTCATCACACTGTGTCAGTTCTACGATCCTATGAGATGGCTATAAATGCCAGCACCTGGGCAACCTGTCCCCAGACAATCCCACCAAGAGCAAGCCAGCGCCGTGGCAGCACTTAAAGGCGAGTAGCCAGGGTGCCTCGGGTAGTGCAGAACAGTCAGGTGGGCTGTCCTGGTTTGAGTGAAACAGAACTCACTTCTCTTCGAATGCTAGGGAAAACTGCACTTTTAGAAGACTCTAGTGTCTGAATTTGTAACAATATTTACTTTACAGCCAGCTCTGGGGTGCAGGTTTCAAGGTCTCGGTGTTTCTAAGCTCCCAAGGTGTGAGGATGAGGAGGAGCGAGATCCAGGCACTTGACCCAAGCTACCAGCAGGGCTATTTCATACCATGAACGGCACATTCCATATCAATTAGCAAGTTTGCTGAGGATTTCTCTTTCTCCCTCGATGGCTGGGATCCAGAGAACTCAGAGCCCTGAGCCCTTCCTCCCTCCCGGAACCACGGCGCTCGCAGGGTCCCACATGGGCTGTCCCTGCGGGGTGTCCTGTGATGGGATGGGCTGGGACAGTCCTTGTGGATTTTATATTGGTATCAGGATTGATAGTGGCTCTTTAATATTATTAATGTTTATTATTTAGTCTTATTCTACTCAATCTGTTTATATTTCAACCCTCAGGTTTCTTTTTTTTTTTTCCCTGATACCCCTTCCCGGGTGGGATAGGGGTCATCAGGGGATAAAATAATTGCCTAAATGACAATAAATTGTTGTGGGTTTCTCAAATTATAGCACGGGCACCCAGCCCAGCTGCAGTCCTGGCACGGCTCCCAGGGGGTGCTACCACTACGGGATCAGCAGAGGAACACCTAATTTCATCAGCAGCCTCTGCTGCTAGAGAAAACTGGAGCTGTGGAGATAAACAGGTCCTCTCTGCTGTGACAGCTGTGGTAGACCTGTGTTTCTCCGCAAGGCTTTGAGAGCTGGCAACGAATCACACCAAGGGGGAGGACTGTGAAATGGCTGTTTGTTCCACAGATGTGCCAGCCAGGGAAGAGACGGCGTCCCTGGGGCCACAGCATTTCTATCTCATTTCTTCTCTAATGCAGTCAAAGCCTGCCTCACGCTCCATGCACGGAAGGACAGTGCAGAAATTGCAGCAACAACCATTTTGCTGCTTTTTTTCAAAAGTCTGAGAATCCTGACTATGCAGAGAGTAATTTTCCTTACTGGGAGGGAGGGTTTGGGGCTGCAGATGCTTCTCCCAGAGCCCAGGCTGCCTGGCAGTGCAGCAGCCCAGCCCCACACAGACCACTGCAATAGGGAAATCAAAGTAAACAGCATCTTACCCCCCAGAGATCCAGTTCTGCCTGGAAAATCTTATTCCCTTCAAAGATGACATGAACCTCAAGCTGAAAGACGAAGAGAAGAATGGGACCTGAGTGGGTAGCACAGCACTGCCAGAGCTCTTCCCCTGGGCAGCGCAGCTGCCTTCCAGCACTGTAACGCATCCCGCATCCTGGCTCTGGTGCAAGGCTCCCACGATCCATCCCCTAGGGGAGCATTTCACCCCCTTCAGAGCATGCCAGGTTCATCTCTGCCACCAGCCGAGGGATTTAAGGCCAGCAAAGCCACCCCCTGGGGCTGAAAGCCACTGAGCCAGAGTGGGCAGATGCTGTGGCAGCAGCGAAATCACAGGGCTCTCATTGGGCTTGGGGACAGCCGGTCAGCATTGCCAGCCCCAGCTGCAGCAAGAGAGCAAACAGGCCATCGAAGAGTGCCCGGCACTGGACTGGCTTATCAAAACCCAGGTGCCATGAAATGCCGCGTCCCTGGCCCCACTCACCGTGGTGCGGTTGGCTTTCACGCTGCTGAGGGCGGGCAGGGGGTTCTTGGCATAGACCGTCACCACCACCTGGCTGCTGGTCTGGTGCCAGTCCTGCCGGCACGACACCGCCTTCTTGTCCTGCTGGGGAGAGGGACCCGTCATGGCAGAGTGTCTAGCCCAAGCACACCCCAAATAGAAGTGGTGTCTGAGCTGGAGGATGCTCCTTTGCACGTCTCCTTCGCAGAGCACCGGCTGAGGTTGGCATCACCTGAGCAAGACCAAACCCTGCCTTTCATGCAGGTTTTTGAGGGGAGGTGGTTCATGTGAAGCTGGGCAGCCCCTGCCATGGGGCATCTGTGCTGTGCTTGGGGTTGCTCCAGAAAGGTGTGTTAAGACCAGAGACATCCCCTTCTCATTCCAGAGTCATTCTGCTGTGCCCAAGCTGATAGGCGCTGTGCACTGTCAGGGAACTCGGTCTGGAGGGCAGTGCAGGGGCTGTTGCTGGACATGGATCATGCCACCACACTAAATGTGGGAGACAGATGAGCCCCAACTGGCCACGTGTCACCTTTCTCCCACAGGACCCCCACCTCATCCGTGCCACAGGCAGCTTTGGCCCCAGCAGTCATTTCTGAGCATCACCAGGATACAAGACCCCCCCACAGCCCTCAGCTTTGCCAGCCAAAGAAACACCCAGGAGGAAACACAGCCTCAGGCGACAATTAGCAAAAAGCATGTGCATCGTAACATCCACTGTTAGGTTTTCTGCTCCAGGACAAAGAACCTCCAGTGCTGGGTCCATTTTGGGGCCCCTCACGACTGCAACGACATGGAGGGGCTGAAGTGTGTCCAGAGAAGGGCAACGGAGCTGGTGAGGGGTCTGGAGCACGAGACTTGTGAGGAGCTTCCTATTGCACATCTGCCCATTGGGTGTGAGAGCTGAAAAGTTTTGTGTGTGCAGGAGCAGGATGTTAACCAGGGGATGGGTGAAGATTAGACTTGCAAACCCTGCACAGCCATCTGTCGGCAATTATGAAAATTAAGAACAAACGCAGAAACAACGTGCGAACGCACAGCAAGGGAAGGAGTGCTCCTCAGGCGCCAGTGACAGCACTTTGCTCGCACGAGTCGCCCCCGCTGAGAGCCCCCCTTACCCCCTTCCCCGTCCAGCAGTGCCGCCCGCTGCTGCAGCCCGGCTGCTCCAGGAAGGCGCTGAAATCTGTTGTTTTGACCCCACAGCAGCTCCAGTACTTCATCCTGGGGAGAACGGGGCGACCTAAGCAAGGGGTGCCTGCAGGAAGGGGAGACGGAACCCCGGCGGGCTTTGGGGTGGCGGGGGAGAGGGGCTCAGAGCCAGCAGCCCCCCTGCCTGCCTGTGCCCCAGGGGGTGTCACCCATCACCGCAGCGTCTGTGCTGCTGAACCCGCACCCCCTCGCGATACAGCGCTGTCAGCCCGCAGCAGGGTCGCTTTGCTCCCTGGTGAAGCATTGTTTCTTACCCCTCGTGAAAGACAGGAACGCCAGGATGGAAAGTACAAACCTCTGTGTTGCTCTCTGGGCCCTGGTAGGTCTGTGGAGCGAGAAGCGGAGGAAAGTTTGGGCTGTGCCTCTGGGAAAGCGCGGCACGTTGCAGGCAGGCGCCCGCCTGTTGGTGCCCATCTCCACAGAAGGCACAGCACAATGCCCAACATCACAGAATCACAGAATCACATGGGGTTGGAAGGGACCTCTGGAGATCATCTAGTCCAACCCCCTGCCAGAGCAGGTCCACCCAGAGCAGGTCCCACAGGAACGTGTCCAGGCAGGTTTTGAATGTCTCCAGAGAAGGAGACTCCACCACCTCCCTGGGCAGCCTCTTCCAGGGCTCTGCCACCCTGGCAGGAGGAAAGAAGTTCCTCCTCATGTTTAGATGGAACTTCTTATATTCAAGAATGTGCCTGTTCCCTCTTGTCCTGTCCCTGGGCACCACTGAGAAAAGACCGGCCCCATCCTCCTGACACCCACCCTTGAAGTATTTATAGGCATTGATCAGCTCCCCCCTCAGCCTTCTCTTCTCCAGACCACAAAGACCCAAGTCCCTCAGCCTCTCCTCGTAAGGGAGGTGCTCCAGGCCCCTCATCATCTTTCCAGCCCTCTGCTGTACCCTCTTCAGCAGTTCCCTGGCCTTCTGGAACTGGGGAGCCCAGAACTGGTCCCAGTGCTCCAGATGGGGCCTCCCCAGGGCAGAGCAGTGGGGCAGGATGACCTCCCTCGACCCACCCTTTCGCTGCGTCCAGCATCTGTGAGGCCTTATTCTGGGACTGTCCTCAGCCCAGGACCGGTCGGGTCTCAGGGCAGCCTTGCAGGGACTCCCATGTCACCTCCACCACCCTGGCAGCAGCCCTTCCCTGTGCCCTCTCCCAAACACAACCTGGTCCCAGCCTGGGGCTGGGCAGCACCAGGACAGCGGGCAAGTTCAGACACCATGGAAACTCACTCCGAGGTTCAAGGGGCCATTTTTCCATCCTGTCCCTTCCTCTCCTTCCCAGAGTGTGTCAGCCTCATGGCCTCATCCACGTCCTGCCTTTTGCTCCCTGCCTGCACCCCTCTCTGCTGCTCTCCAAGCGTGGTCCCTCTGGTGCATGCCCCTGGGCAGGCAGAGGGTCCTGCACAAGGTGACCAGACAAGGGGCAAGACAGAAAGTGGGCTGTGCTGCACTAATTAAATGCAGGTGGGAATTATTCCATATGCATTTTACCTACGTGCCCATACCCAGAATCAGAGAATCATAGAGTGGTTAGAGTTGGAAGGGACCTTAAAGATCATCCAGTTCCAACCCCCCTGCCCTGGGCAGGGACACCTCCCACCAGAACAGGTTGCTCCAAGCCCCATCCAGCCTGGCCTTGAACCCCTCCAGGGATGGGGCACCCACAGCTTCTCTGGGCAACCTGTCACAGGCTCTCACCACCCTCACAGCAAAGAATTTCTTTCTGGTATCCCATCTCAATCTCCCCTCTTCCAATTTAAAACCGTTCCCCCTTGTCCTGTCACTGCACTCCCTGACAAAGAGTCCCTCCCCAGCTCTCCTGGAGCTCCCTTCAGATATTGGGAGGCTGCTCTAAGGTCTCCCCGGAGCCTTCTCTTCTCCAGGCTGGACAACCCCAGCTCTCTCAGCCTGTCCTCACAGCAGAGGTGCTCCATCCCTCTGAGCATCTTCATGGCCCTCCGCTGGACCCGTTCCAACAGGTCCATGTCCTTCCTGTGCTGAGGACTCCAGAGCTGGACACAGTGCTCCAGGTGGGGTCTCACGAGCGTGAGTATGTTCTTATATTTCATTGCAAGCAATTGGCAGCAGCGAAACACAAAGGTACCACCAACCTTCCTTTTGCAGGAAGGGGCTGGGAGGCAACAGAGACCGCTGCTCCAGGGACGGGATGACCAGGAGCAGCTGGAAGCGGTGGGCATCGCCACCTCCCACCCCCCCGGCACCCAGCCCCGCGCAGAGAGACGGGCCCCCGCTCCGGACCCACGGTGCTCCTGGCCGTGGGGCACAGACCACGCAAAGAGGGGGCTCTGGTGGGTACTCACCGCCTTGCAGGCTGCGTTCTTGCAGGTGGTGCCAGCTCTCACCTGGGCAGCCGCCTCCCCTGCGAGAGCAACACAAGCTTCACCCCGGGGCCATGTGCCTGCCCCCCAACCCCGCTGCCGCCAGCCCCCCCCCGGGCGTCGCAGCCCGGCCCCCCAGCCCAGCCCGCCGCAACACGCTGCCCAGACGGGGGCTCAGCACACAGCCCCCCACCACCTCGCGCCGAACCTGCTACGTGAAACCCCGCTGCCACCCGCCGGCTCCTCACTACCTGCACAACTGCCCTCAGGTGCCTCGTGCTTGGGGGAGAGGTTCAGCTTCTCCAGTGCCTGCTCCAGAGACCTGGACACTTTGATGGGCAGCAGTTGCCTTGGCTCATCAGAGCTGGGAAACAGCAGCAGCAAAGGCCCAGTGGGTTGATTTTTTGGGGTTTTTTTTTTTGCAATTTAAGTGTTGTTGCCTCTTCTGAGGAAGCAGCGGGGCAGGACACGTGCAGAAGAAGCGGCACAGCAGGGTGACACTGTTGGCTGAGCTCGTCTCACCTTGGTCTTTCCCGCTGCATCTTCTCAGCTGATTTTGGTCCTTGGATGATGAGCTCCTCCACTGCTTTGGGCTTCAGCTTGCCTGACGTCTCCTCTTGGCCGAAAGGCTCAGGGGGCTTCTCCTTGCTGTGAAACCCCTTTGTGCAACCCTGAGCAGCAGAGGCAAGCCTGATGCCTGCTTTGCCCACCCTCACCCGGCGGCTGCTCCCAAACCCTGCAAGTTCCTGTGCCCAGGTGGCTTTGCGTCCTGCAGGGATGGGCTCTGACCCTGCACCAGGGCAGGGGCTGCGTCTGCAGGGATCGCCAGGGACAAGATGGTGTGGCAGCCTCAGCAGAGCCACAGCAGACTGGTCTCAGCTCTGCTGCACCCTGGCCTGGCAGCTGAAGGGCAGTGAGAGCCTCCCCCCATGTCCCCGGGCCCCTGCTGCCTCCTTCCCTCCCCGGGGCTGCTCAGACATCGGCAGCTGTGCTGGCACTTGGGGCATTTGTGTTCATCCCGCAGGATCCCGGTGGGGGATTCACAGCCCCGTCCAGCAGCCTTCTCCAGGAGCGCCTGCCCCACACTTTGGGAGCAGCTCCCTTCCTTGCAGGCTCCTTGGAAGCAGATAGGGAATCCCCGAGCGGCTGGGCTGAGGGGGCAGCCTTGGCAGGGGCTGAGGACAGGGCAGGGGCGAGGAGGAGAGGATGGAGGAGCAGCGGGTGCGTTTTGGCTGGCGCGCCGCTCACCTTTATGGAGAGGAACTCGGAGAAGTCTGTCGTGCGTTTCTTGCAACAAGACCAGCCCTAGCACCGGGAGGTGACAAACCGGTCAGGGGTGGGCGATCCCGCCAGGCACAAGGTCCCTCCCTGCGGCTGCAGCCCCAGCTCCAGCCCCACTCACCTTCAGGGCATCGTGGAAGATGGGGACGCCCGGGTGATACAGGCAGGAATCTGAAAAGGGGAAATCAGGCAGAACCTTTCAGGAGGATCGGCGCTGCCCAGGAGCCACCCATGACGCCTGGCAGCTCCTGCCCTGTGCTCAGCTCAGCCCCGCTGAGGCCTCTGTGCCCGGGGCTGTGGGCTGGGCAAGCGGCAGGCATTCCCGCTTGCCCCGGCGCAGGGCAGATGAGCCACTTACCCTCGGCGTTGTGCTCCGGATCGAACCTCTGCCCGCAGCCCTTGTTGTAGCACAGCCACGCCATAGCTCAGGCGGACTCGTGGCGTCCTTCACTCCTTCCACAAAAATCCCATCAATCTCATCCCTGCCCGTGATCCCGCCTCTGCTTCCCCGCAGCTTCCAGCCCAGGCGCCGGGAGGTGGCTTTGCCTATCTTTGGAGGCAGCCGGAGGAGGTGGCTGGTAACTGGAGAGCGGGCTAAAGATGGACATGGCAGCTCAGCAGCTGACGGGACCTGGCGCCCGCGTTATCTCGTAAGGCATTTCTGTCCTGCCCCTGCACCCGGCAGAGGGGGTGGCCGCTGCAGGGTGACACCTGGGGCGGGCAGAGGACCTCCCAGCGCCTGCCCCCCGCCGGCGTCCAGCGTGAAGGCATCAGCACCACCCCGGAGCTCACACTGGGCTCGGGGCAACCTGCAACTCCACTTGACCAACTGCCCTCCATTTCTTCAGCATTTATAGAAGCAGCTGAAAGTTTCCTGCACGGGAAGGGAAGAGACTGCCCAGAGTCCAAGGGCAAAACCTCTGCTGATGTTCCCCCAGCCCCAAAAGGCATGACCATCTGCTGGTCAGAGGTGCCCGCAGACCAAAGTGGCGTGGGTGGCCAAGACATCCTTCGATGCCAGGTCTTGTGCAGCCCAGGGGTGAGATCTGTCCCCTGGGAGATGGTTGTTGTCACAGAAGAAGAGCACAAAATGTTACATGGGCCCCCTGGACCCAGGAGGGGTTGACTTGGACTCCCTACTCCCATTCTGGGACCCAAGGGTTTTCCTCTACAAACAGGAAACCCTTTTGAGATCAAAGGTTTTACTTAGCTCCTACAAGCATTTAAAACAAATACTATTTTTTTTTTGTTGTTCCTGTTTGCAGAGATGGGTGTTTCCTGGGCGCTGCCCTAACCTGCTGGAGCACACAGCCCTGGAAAATGTTTCTGCTCAGGAATCAGGTTTGACATAAGCCCTTAGCATTACCAGACAGCAGGCAGGTCCTACAGGCAGCACCCACAAGGTCCATCCCGGCTGAGATAACCTCATCACTGTCCTCTGATGTTTATTTAACCTAGTTAATCCCCTAGCAGCCTGCGGGATCTGCTGCCACCCCAAGGGGATCTCCAGAGTCCAGAGTTAGGATCAACCCTTGCCGAAATTCTGGAGCTCACCAGGCAAATGTCTCCGGATTCATTTCACGCTGCCCTGGTGCTCCACCTCCAGCTCAGTTCTGCCACCCCCTCCTTGAGATGCCCCAGCCAGCAGCAACCTCAG
>QJSC01004403.1:0-22093 GCA_003697955.1 Calidris pygmaea | reverse complement strand
GAGAAGAGACCGACCCCCCCTGGCTACACCCTCCTTTCAGGGAGTTGGAGAGAGCGAGAAGGTCTCCCCTCAGCCTCCTTTTCTCCAGGCTGAACACCCCCAGCTCCCTCAGCCGCTCCTCACAAGACTTGTGCTCCAGACCCCTCACCAGCTCCGTTGCCCTTCTCTGGACCCACTCCAGCCCCTCAGTGTCTTTTTTATGGTGAGGGGCCCAAAACTGGACACAGCCCTCGAGGTGGGGCCTCACCAGTGCCCAGTCCAGGGGGATCATCACCTCCCGAGTCCTCCTCCCCACGCTGTTCCTGACACAGGCCAGGATGCTGTTGGCCTTCTTGGCCACCTGGGCACACTGCTGGCTCATGTTCAGCCAACAGTTGACCAACACCCCCAGGTCCTTTTCTGCCAGGCAGCTCCAGCCACTCTGCCCCCAGCCTGTAGCGCTGCAGGGGGTTGGTGGAACCCAAGGGCAGGACCCAGCACTTGGCCTTGTTGAACCTCACACCATTGGTCTCAGCCCATCGATCCAGCCTGTCCAGATCCCTCTGAAGAGCCATCCTGCCCTCCAGCAGATCAACACTCCTGCCCAACTCTGTGTCCTCTGCAAACTGACTGAGGGCGCACTCAGAAAAGGGCACAGGAGAACCAAAGCCCTTGCCCAAGTGGTCTGTGCTGATTGTACTCAACAGCTCCAAGAACAGGTTTGAGAAAGACCAGAAAACCATCCGAAATGGGGCTGTGGGCAATCTTCATCTCTCCATTCAAGAACTCCACCCTTCTGCAGCTTGGGTTATTACAGGGCTACAGTCCCAACGCTCCAGTCTTGCTGAACAATTACACTCCCAGACTGGAATCAGCTGCCCAGCTGATGGGGATTTTTCTCCCTGTAGTTCAGGAAGCCTCTTGATCCCAGAGATAAAATTATCTCATCAGAGTTGAGCTGCGAAAGGAGCTTGCTCCATACTCTGGAGCTTGCTCTGAAAACACACGCAGTAATTCCTCATCAGAAAGGGCACTTCAGTCCTCAACAGGAAACAGTCCAAAGAGTTTGAACTACCCCTAAAATTGAGTTTTCCTGTCATTAGCCGGCATCCATGAGAAAAAAACCTGCTGCCTGAAATAGCCTGAGCTGAGGGGAAGTTGGGGTTTTACAGGTTTTCCTTTGGAGGTCACCATGAGCTCAGGCAGAGCAGAGCGGCCGGGGACAGTGAGGGACAGCTTCCCAAAGGCAGCGTCATGCCTGGCCGAGCTCCCTGCCTTCTTCCTCCCCCTTTGGCTACCTCTGGCCTTCGACTCACTTGCCAGACAGGCAAGCAGGAACCCGAGCTGTGACCAAGACAGACAAGGGAACAATGGCTTCTTTCAACAAGGCCTCAGGAAATCACATTTTCCTTCTCTCAGCTCTCCCACTGGAGAGGTCGTTTAGCATATTCCACCACTTGTAGCTTTCCAGGATAAATGACAGCTTCTAGTGAGATGCACTGCGCCAGGAAAAAAAAAAAAAAAAAAAAAAAAGAGGAAATGTTTGTCTACTGCTTTGATGTGACAAAATTATCCAGGTACCTGTTGGATTTTTCAGGCTTATCTTTGATTCTTGCAAAGGCAGTCACTGTTGTTAAAGGGGAACTTGCGTAAAAGAACAAGCTGTAACTTCTGAAGTCCATGAATGACAGGGGTTTGAAGCTAAGAAGAAAGCAATAAGCACCAGGCTGCTCCTCGGTCCTTGGTCTGATATGAACTGATACTGTGTAACTGCATTTTAAATGAGCTGATCAGGTGACAGCAAAAGGCAGGGGTGTCTCTTCATGGTAGTCACCATACTCAATCACTCAGCAGCGATGTAACAGCCAGCGACCTGGAAAAGCATCTCCTTCCCTGCACTGGCCGAACCTGGGCATGTCCCAGCAGCGCTCGTGGGAGCCCAGCCCCCGGAGCAGCACCTACTGCCTCACCCTGGCACCCACAGCGCACCCCACGGCGCCTCCACAGACTCCAGTGGCTGGAAGTGCTCGAGCCGGGCAACCGCGCTTGCTCCCGTGCCCAGCCTCAAATGCTCCTGTGCCACAAGCGGTCCCTGGTGCCATGTCCTCCTGCGGTGGGCTCTGGAAACCTCAGTCATGGCTTGCTTTACAATTTCCTTACTAGAACCTCAGTCACAGGTTTTCAGAATCCTCCTTTAAAGCAAATGAGGATAGAATTATAGAATCAGAGAATGGTTTGAGTTAGAAGGAACCCCTCAAAGACCATCCCACCAGACCCAATTGCTCAAGGTCCGTCCAACCTGGCCTTGAACCCCTCCAGGGATGGGGCAGCCACAGCTTCTCTGGGCAACCTGGGCCAGGCTCTCACCACCCTCACAGCAAAGAATTTCTTCCTGAGATCTCATCTCAATCTCCCCTCTTTCAGTGTCAAACCCTTCCCCCTCGTCCTGTGGCTCCCCTCCCTGATCACGATTCCCTCCCCAGCTTTCCTGAAGCCCTTTTAGAGACTGGAAGGGGCTCTAAGGTCTTCCTGGAGCCCCCTTTATAAAGCTACTCAAGAACAACTTCTGCGCCATAATCCATATGTACACGTTTATACTAAAAAAAAAAAAAGGAGAGACAAGACACCAGATAAAAAAGGCTTAAAATCCACTTTAATAATGCATTCCTGTAACATTCCTCAGACAAACTCAAACTTGTTAGTGGGACAATTACAGCTTGTGTTCAAACAGTTTACACTAAATGAAAAAATCTTGTAGTACTTCTACACAAAAGACAGGCAAGGTTAAGAGTATACAAACATTGGTTTCGGTTAAATCTTCAGCATGAGATACAGTATCTTTGTCCAAGAGATTGTACTTTACTACCAGTAAAAATAAACAGCGATACAACACGTTATCAAAAAAATCCATCCAATCAAGAGCCTCCCAGCCGTTCAGGCTGCACGTGACTGTCAACTACTTTAAAGAAACAGATGGTCCAGATAAAAAGAATAACTACAAGTTAGGAGGAAAAAAAAAAAAAAAAAAAAAAAAAAAAAAAAAAAAAAAAAAAAAAAAAAAAAAAAGAAATAAACCACCATAAAAATCTCCCCCAATTCACTACATGATGGATCATTTGGAGCTATATAAATTTACATAATCACGGGAGCTGCAAAGTACCCAGATGCTGCCCTAGTTCTCCAGAGAATTCCCTGTGCTCTTAAGCAAGGTACGCTACACTAAAAAAAAAATGCCAGGACATACTGCAATTTTATCTGGTTTAGTCTCAGGACTCCGGCTGCAAATAGGAAACCTGGAATGGTCAAGGCATTACGGTCCTTGCCAGATTTTACCGTTACTGAACAACCACGGCAGCCTCCCAGAATCCATTTTTTCACATTGAAATTATAGGAATGCACCACATGAAACTTCCTACAACCTTTACCAGTCAGACTGCACTCCCCTTGTCCTAGAGTGGCTTTACGAAAACAGGCCCTAATCAACTATTTTTAATATCCCCCCCCTTCCCCGCCCCCCATCCCCCCACCCCCCCTCCGAGTTGAAGCCCATATGGCCTGCCAAGATTCCTTTCCTCTTTGGGGTGTGCGCAGGGGGTATCCTAATCCCGTTAGTATCTGCGACGCTTGTTAGGGCCAAAGTCACCCCCCGGGTTTCCTCTGTTGAAGGCCGGGGGGTTCCCTCCCATCGCTCCGAGGCCTTCCATTGCGCCGCCTTGGCCAAAGCGATCTGCAGGCGGTGGTGGGGTCTTGGAATGAGAACAGGCAGGAAGAAAAACAAGGAACAAAGGGCAGTTAAAAGCCATTTGAGTTGATTCAAATTCTACCAGGATTCCACAATTCCAGATGACCTTGCTACAAACCTTCACCCCACCAAAAACATCCCCACAGCTGGACTGACAGGACCGTTGTAGGACCAAGCCTCTTTCCTCAGGTACCTGGCAGTCAAGCACACCAGAGTATGGGTTGCACCATCTCACAGACTAGTGCCCTGCTGTGGAGCGTGTCAGTAATGCAGTCTGGGAAAGGAGAACTTCATGTTTCCACCACATTCCTTCACCCAAATGGAATGCAAAAGAGGAGCAGGACGCAGACACTAAAGCCTATCACAACCCACGCACACACAATACTCCAATTCCAAAATAAGTCTGCAGCACTAGCCCTAGTACTAGTCCTCTTATTTCCAGTCCTTTGGCTCTCCCCTCTCTCCCAGCTGGGCCTCTTCCTTCCAGCAGGAAGAAGATGCTCAAAAGACAATTCAGGTTGAAAAGTACCTCAGGAGGTCTCTAGTCCAACCTCCTCAAAGTAGAATTGGCTGTGAGGTCAGACTAGATTAGTCACAGCTTCATCCAGTTGGGTCTCCTAAACATCCAAGACTGAGGAATGCACAACCCCTTTGGGCAACCACTGCTTCAATGTCCTCATGGTGGACATGGTACTTCCCCTGGGGAAGGTACTGGAAGCAACCACTGCCCCTCCCTTCCCCCCCGGACTGGGGCTAAGTGACTATGTAGGCAGAGCTGTTTTACATCAGGGTCCTGGGTTCCATTTATTCTTTGCCCACAGGCTTACAGCAATGATACATACGTACATACATGCACACCATAATTGGTATCGGTACTGTAGATGACCCTGTGGTGCTGTCTGGTTCTAAAGAACACACACCCAAACTTCAGTAAAATTGTTAACCGGGGGTTCCCAGGGCCCCCCAGTGTTCACTTTGGCTGGCAGCACAGGGGAGGCACTAGCAGGAACACAGCACCCCTTTCCTTTCCCTACAGATGGAAAATTCTGAGTAATCATGACCCCCTCCTGTAGGACACATCACAGGGAAGGGCACTGCAATCACTCCAAGCAGCTGGAACAAACATGCAAAGCAACTGCTCCCTATGTGAATAAAAAGCTGGAATACACAGCCCAGGTAACTCCAAAAACTAAGCACACGGCCAGGATAAACGGTTTCCAGAAAGACTAAACATATTTCTGGCCATTGAAGAAACAGCTTATTGCTTTTCTGTTAAATGCTATTTCATCATATTGATCTGAGCTCACCTCCCCTTTCCATTCCCCTCTTCATCTTCCCCCTTAATTTCCTTGTGTAGTGTACATTCCCTTCACCTCACCTGCTCCACTGTCCCCACCACTCGGGTACAAAAGCTTATAGCCAAATAAAACTGTTCTTTATGACAAAAACAAATTTCTTTGATGTCGCAGGCACAACAGATCAAGAAGTCTAAGTAGAAAATTGTTTATGAGACCAGTTGATATAAACTGCTAAAGGAAGATGAACTTCTAGGACAACCCTGACCGTGACCACTGCCGTTTCTGCTACTGCCTGGAAGCGGTGACGCTGAGAGGATGGATCCTCTCCCTGACAGATGCCACAGAAACCACACTCTATTGTAAAGCTCTGTAGTAAAGTTGAAAACTAAATACAAAAAATTCAAGAAGGAAAATATCTAAGCATAACCTCCACTGATTCTTTGCTCTTTACTTCCTAAGCAAATTAGCTGAACTCATGTTAGCGTTCTCATTAATACCATCCTCATTTTACCCTATTAGCATAGGGGATAATTGTTTTGAAAACTGGTGATGTACAGAACATTCCCGAAAGCTTGGCTTTATGCCAGCAAGAATCTACTCTCAAAGCACTCTCATTCAACAAAGTGCTTCCCATTGTGCCGTTTAAAAAATAAGCATATATTATTGCTAAGATTCTTTTAACAAATGTTTTAGCACTAGCTATCTTGGAAGTAAAGGAAGTAGTTATTAGATTTGGCTCAATCTCCTGAAAATTACCAACTAGTCTCCAGGCAAGATTAACAGCAGGAGTTAAGCAACAGGTCTAGGCAGACAAACAAGCTTCAACTTTAGTGCTTAACAATGGAAAAAACCCATAATCTGCATTTCAAAGGTGTGCACAAAAAGCAGATGGAGATACATTACCATTCCCATGGCTCCATCAGGTATCATAGCTCCGGGACCAGTTGCAGGAGGTGCAGCAGCTGGGACGTTGGTACCACCCATAGCTCCTCTATTGTTCATGCCAATGGTACCTGGAAAAGAAAAGTGAAGAATAGTCCTGGCAGACACAGTGACTGGGGTCTACTCATCACCCCAGAGCCACAGAAAACTGGAGAGCTCCCTGCAGTCTTCTACGCAGTGACAGAGTCCTGTCTATCAACTAGCTTTGCGCTATTAGGTCAAGACAAGCTGATCTTGCATTCCAGGATTATCTGAAACTACAGCAGGCTCTAACACTACCTTCATTAACCACTAAGACCCCGTTGCCTTTTCACTTGCTCTTGTATGTGCAGCCTGAAACTCTAAATCACATAGTTAAAATACAGAAATAGAGTAATCAGGATTATTTCCTGGGTTCAGGGTCCAGGTCTATATCACATATCAGCCTCTGTATCAGCACGAACTTCTGAAGCACCTATAGCCCCAATAGCAACTTCAACCAAGTCTTTTCCTTACTGAACTGAGTCTTTCACAGCTGTACAGCACTGCCTCACACCCCAGCTGTGTTACGTTTCCTGTTACACGTACGCTTCCTGTCACTGAACTGGGAGAAGATTACTATGGCTGAGTTTCTGAAACAGAAGCCAATAAAATAAGACTACTCAATAAACGTAGAGATATTGTAAAGGGGGAAAGGCACATGCATAGGAACAAAGATGGCCACCTCTTACCTCCCATACCCATCTGTCCCATTCGCATGTCTGGTGGCTCCCTCTGGAAGAAGAGACACTCATTTCAAATGATAAAAATTCAGGCTTTTAAAAAAATGTCATGATACAAATTCACTGAGTTCTGGGGTTTAACTACTGAAAGCTGTGTAGAAATGTCATTCCCAGGGTAAATTTCAATAGAAGATCTGAGCTACCTTCACAGGATTAACTGCTGAACAAACACTCTGAAAGACTGGTTTTTCACAATCCCAGTAAAACATCCAGCAGCAAAGCTACGTGTGCAGATTTTACTAAACAGCAGCAAAAAGAGGTATCTGATATCTGGATGGAAAGATCTGCTGAGCAGCAGTAACACATTAGATGGAATTAGTTTTACTACTTCCTCAGCATAGCTAAGAAGCTTTTCCTGCCGAAAGGAATGCAAGCTTATACAAAGACCCAGCACCGGGTCACTTGCATTAAAATACTGGTTAGTAAGTTCGATTTCTCTTTTACTAACTGATCATAGGGGCACACTGCAGATCTCCTGCACTGCAAAGCTAGGAGCACCTCCTCGCTTCAGTGAGGGTACTACTTTTTCCACAGTGGGAACTGAAGATTTCACTTCATCTGTGGTCTCAGTGCCACTATTATGAAAGCACTATTATTTAGAGAAATCAGGGTAATATTCACACATTTAGGTCAGTCACATGGTTTTGGCCCTTTTCGTTTGACGTATTTTGTTTAGGAACCAATTTTTCACTAGGATACACAAACACTTGCCACCCAGTTGCATCAATGCCATTACACCACCTTGAGAGCACTGCAGCTGCCTCCACAACACAACATTGCTGGGATGGGAAAGGAATTGTAAGACTGTTCTTTACTGAACTAGAGATACCGCTATTAGCAGGAAGGTTACCACAACCTTTAACATTACAAGAAAATACTTGACCAACGGACTTTTAAGTACAAGCAATTACCACGCCTGCAGCAGTGCCTCAATTAGGAATCATTTCATCTAGGCATGACTAAGAGAGACTGCAGGCTAGGGATATAGCCGGCGTATGACCATAAGTGGCTGCTGCAGCAGTACTCCAGGACAGTATGTCTTTGTTACTGTGAGAATAAGATCAGCATATATTCTTCTGAACACCAAGACAGCTAGCACAGGTCCTACATGAACAGCAGCGGGACAGAAACTGGGGTATTTTATATTTTCTGGACTAAACTGTATCAAGATTGTAGGGAGTCAATAACTTAGGGCAGAATGCACTAAAGATGTGGAGTTTCTCAGTCAACAAGTTAAGCACTCCCAGAAAGCCCTGTGCTTGGAAGGGAAAAAAAAAAAAAAATCTAATGTCAGTGTCCAGATGTAATGGAAAGGTAAAAGCACTCATACCGCATCAGCAAAATTCCCTTTAAAGCCTTCCTGCTGGCGTCTCATCATCTCTTCTTGCTGCCTTCTCATTTCCTCTTCACGACGCCTGCGTTCTTCCTCTTGCCTGCAAAGAAGGTCCAAGGATGCTCAGCCCAACATACACCAACCATTTGCATCACAGTGTTGCAGTGCTGCCTAACAGGTCTTGTTTGGAAACCTACAACTTTAAGAACGTTATTTTGCTGAGGCTGTAAAATATTAAGTATCTCATGATGAAAACAGAAACATGTATGCACACCAAGACGTTTCTAACATGTTCAATTTTAAGTAGTTCATTATAAAACCCAACATGAGCACATCCATGTCTCATGAGAAGCAGCTGAGGGAGCTGGGGGTGTTCAGCCTGGAGAACACAAGGCTGAGGGGAGACCTAACTCTCTCCAACTCCCTGAAAGCAGGGTGTAGCCGAGGGGGGGGTGGGGGGGGGTGGGGGTGTCGGTCTCTTCTCCCAAGGAACAGGCGATGGGACAAGAGGAAATGGCCTCAAGTTGCCCCAGGGGAGGTTTAGGATGGATATTGGGAACAATTTCTCCACTGAAAGGTGAAGGTTATCAAGCATTGGAAGAGGCTGCCCAGGGAAGTGGTGGAGTCCCCATCCCTGGAGGTATTTAAAAGGCAGTAGATGTGGTGCTGAGGGACATGGTTAGTGGTGGACTTGGCAGTGGTGGACTTGGCAGTGTTGGGTTGATGGTCTTAAAGGTCTCTTCCAACCTAAATGATTCTATGTACACAGCAGCTGCTAAACACACTGACTACATGCAATACAGTGCATACAAGCCAGACAGTTCTCAAGCCTCTTCTATTACAGAAATACCCTGGAAATTGTCCCGGAGCTTCTCAAAATGATGCCAAGACAAGGAAGAGCTGGAATGGAGAGAGAAATCTGAGACTAAGTCAACCCGCGAACAAAAAGAATGGGGCTTCCCAGCCTGCAGCACCAAAGCCATGGAATCGCGGCAAAGATTCTGATTTTTCCATCTGCCTTGGTCAAGGAGCTAAACAGAGACGCAGAACTGTAAGAACCCACATACTAATCCGCGGAAGAAACTCCTAACTCTTCCATCTTAAACCAACCGTACATTCATCCCTATGAATAAAAAGACCCAAAAAACCAGCCATACTTTAGGTAGTAATTAAATTGTCACAGTGAACAATTAAGTGCACTGAAGAAGCGTTTCATTCCATAATATTATGGATTCACAGCATTTCATAACCCGCTCCCTTACCTCAGTTCCAACTGTTTACGTTTTTGTACTTCTTGGTTATGCAATTCCTCCATTCTCCTCAGCTCTTCCTGGCGTCTCATTAAATCTGTAAAAGACAACAGTAAAAACCACAATCAAACTCATCTCCCATGTCACCTCCTATCAGTTCCTGAACTAGAACCATAACACACAAGAGAATAAGGTAACTGAGCCTCCAGCAATAGAGGAACATCTCTCCGTTCGTTTGCCGCTGCTGTGCTTAGTTACAAGTGAAGCAGCCACACCGCAGCTCGCCTTCAGCGGGCTCTGGCCAGTCTACTGAGCCACCCACCCCTGGATGTGGCATCGGGATGTTCCCATACTATATTTGTCTCTGATGGGTACCTTGCCGCATGAGCATAACTTGGTGCTCATGGCGAGCTGCTTCCATTTCCATTTCCAGCTTCTCTCGAGCTTCCTTGATGTTGCGGTCTACTTGTTCCTGCTGCTGCTTCTCCATTTCTATTAGAGCCTTCCAACGCATGGCATATTCATACTCAAAGCTGCCAGGCTGTGCAAATCGAGGAGGCTGCTCACGCTCCCTGTCAAACAAGGAAGAGCTAGTGAATGCTTCAACAGAGCGAGGAGGAACCAAGAAAAATACATTTGTGTGTCAAACGCAGTGGCAGATCCTTTTAACAGTTAGAAATGCATTTCTTACTGCAACAAATAAGGAACCACTTTCTCTTCTAGTTTCTCAAAAATAGCTATGTTCAAGATATCAGTTTGTCTGCTCCTCAGGAATCATCCTATTGAAAGGAGAAACTTAGGCAGAATCCTTCTGCAAGATTAATTCTACATGGAAACTGTGTCCCGTTCTGCTCCATAACAAGCAATGACACTGCTTTCATAAGACACCAAAAGGTTCTGGGTAAAGACATTTAGAAATACTCCTGAAAGAAACAGCCTTTGCTCCTGCTTCACATCTTACTGACAGATCCACTCCAGAAACAAACACTGCCCAAACACGTGTGTTTATTTCACTAATCTCTGCAGCTGGAGCAGGTGACTATTCCCAATGCAGACTGCCAGCTCCTGGAGCACTCATCTTCCTTACTTGAAAAATTCATGAGCTCACGTGGTTCCCTAACTCCCACGGCTCAGATCACATGATATGTACTTACACTGGGAAGCCCTCAAAGACTTATACCTGGATAGCTCTACAACCTCCTAATGCTACTCACACCCTTCCCTAAATTTTCACTATGGACTCAAATCCATTTCCTCTACAGACTCCCAGTAATACTTAGAGCTAGTAACTTAAGTCTTCGCTTCAGCTTCTCATCTGAGCAAGGGGATCTCATGTTATCTCAAACTGACACAGTGTTTTATTCCAACAACTGAAAGAGACTTATGAAAAATAGGCGGAGGCTGTGTGTCTTATTCAGTAGCATGGATCCAAAACCACTGCCTCCCTTCAGCTAACCATGGCTAGAGAACAGTATATGCAATTCTCTTTCCAGAGTCAGGTCACATCTACAGAAAAAAAGAGGACCTTGAGCCACCCTCCTAACACTGAGGCACTAATTAATGTGCTAGTCCCACAGGCAGTCTCGTCTCCCGTCGCATGGCAGGCACGCACTTGTGATATTGCTGGTTTTTGATGACTAGTTTCTCCGGTAGTCCCTCTTCATCATCATACTGATCCATGGGTTCCACAGTGACAGGCCGAGGGAATCTGCAAAGAAAAGATGAGGTGCTCTCACAAAAATTCAAGAATGAGCTTGCAGTGTAGGAAAGCATGTGTACTGTGTCTGAACTTATAAAATACCGCTTGTAGCACTGCTCAAAGAAATTCAGAGCAGTTGGGGATCTCAAGCAAAGTGAAACCAGAAATCACCTTGAACACTTTCTTTCTAGAACAGGAGCTGAACTGTTAATCAAAATCCTTATTGAATTCAAACCAAAATTGTACTGAAAGAATACTTGCAATTACTGGTTCAAATTAGCAGCTTAACTGGAACCTGACATCCTCCAGTAGGATCTATTCAGTGAGAAGCCTTGTAATCCCTAGAATCTGTTTTTTCTCCCTTTCCTCCCTTGCTGTGTGGCCAATCATGAGCTGCACAAGTCCTTGTGTGCCTTTTTATAGCTGCCTAAAACGAGGAGTAACTACAGTGGTCTCCACTGGAGGTTACTGACTGTACCCTTCAGTCACACTCTCCTGGTAAGACCACCCTTTGCCATTATTGCTGAGCAGCAGTGCTCTGTAAGCACCTGACGGGCCCCTTCTGAATTTACTCCCACAAGAAACCCACTGGTGCACTTCACACCACAGACACTGCACACGCTTGCTTCTGTCCTCCCGGCTTCTGTGTGCAGAAGAAAATATTTAACAGAAGCATCCCTCAACTCTGAATTAGGTCCCTACCACAGCTCTGACACTGCTCATTCTCAGTACCAAGCAGCACCACAACCTGGGTGCGGGGGGGTGCTCCAGGAGAGATGGGGAGGGACTCTGGATCAGGGAGGGGAGCCATAGGACGAGGGGGAAGGGTTTGACACTGAAAGAGGGGAGATTGAGATGAGATACCAGAAAGAAATTCTTTGCTGTGAGGGTGGTGAGGCACTGGAACAGGTTGCCCAGGGAAGCTGTGGCTGCCCCGTCCCTGGAGGGGTTCAAGGCCAGGTTGGAGGGGGCTTGGAGCAACCTGGTCTGGTGGGAGGTGTCCCTGCCCAGGGCAGGGGATGGGACTGGATGATCTTCTGGTTGGAAGGTCCATTCCAACCCAAACCATTCTATGATTCTAGGAGCTTCTCATGCGCTCCTCAACCCCATTTGCCAGAGCTGGGGAAATGGCAGAGAAATGACCCCACTATGCCAAGCAGTGAGCTGTGCCCGACCCCAGCAAGAAGGCAGGAAACGAGAGGCTAAAATCTCTCTCCTCAGCTGAAGAGCCACAATGTAGCTTTTCATTTCAATGGGACATATTCCATTATTATTAGTCTTATTTTCCAGCGTGAACCAATTCCAACCAGTTTATCTAGCTGTTACTACCACGAACTAGAACAAACCAGAACAAATTTAATCAAAACCAAACCATAACTAGAAATAAGCAGCATACTGGTTTGCCGTCCTTGATATCATAATCTAATACATTGGTTGGATGTTACCCTCAGGTGCTCTCAGTTATACACTAGAAGTGTCAGTTTCGCATGACCACTTTTAAAAATTTATTTTCATGGTTCTTTCAGATACAGGCTTCTGAATCAGCAAACGCTCTTTAACAGCAATTCTCCTGCAGAACACTACACACCAGGCTGGTTATCCCCAAAGAGTCTCAGAGAGAAAAACTGATATTAAAAACAAAACCCAGAACACCTGCTTTTTGAAACTGAACATGTTTGTGTACAGCTGTGCCATATGCAGGCCTCCAAGAAAAAAAACACGAGAGAAGTGAGAAGCACAAAACTTATAAAGTTTCTTTAGAAATTAGCAATATACCCCCAAGTTCAGCAAGTATTCTACTCACAAATTCTAGGTGCATCCATACAAAAATCTACAGCAAATTTTATTTCCAAGAGATCAAAAACGGCTCCCTCTTAGTAGCTGAACAACAAGCCGTGCTCTGTGGAATGCATCTAGAATTAGTCATTTACTTGAGCAAGTTCACATAATTATTCAAGAGCATGCTTTGTTGCCTTATGATATTCAAGCACAAGGAATCCAGTTTATTATGGCGAAAACTCCAAACAAACCCATCTACCTGACCAGGTTCTCCGACAGATCTAATGCCCGCAGCGGCTGGTCAGCGTTTCACCCCAGCAGTGCAAGCTGCTGAGGAGAGTCCCATTCCAAGACTCGTCTCTGAAGCAACCCAGAGCGCACAATTACCACACTTGAGTTTTGTTTCCAACAAATTATATGGATGGTCTCTGTAATAGCTCCTGCTTCTTAAAGGCTGCTTTAATTGCCTTAAGAAGGCTTTATCGAGAAAGAGCTTCTCAGAAGTTTTATGTACTTACCCCACTATCAGCTTCCCAGAAGAAAGTTTTCAGACCTGAGTTTCAGCAGACTCACTCTTGTTGAAACAAAGCTCCCCAGCCAAATCACCTACCACCTCCTACCCCACATCTCATCTGTCCCATCCCAGTGTTAAGAAACACTGCTTACAAGCCAATTCCACCCATTAACCTGCACACACACCAGTATAGCACTTCTTGCCCTCCACACTTACGTAGTTAGCAGGAAAGACCCATCACTACATCTATCCAGGGCTTTCCTAGCAGCAGGCTTCCCTGAGAACTCCACAATGCCTTTCCCAGAGGATCGTCCTCTGTCATCCACAATAACCACAGCCCTTTCCACCTGGCCAAACACTGAGAAGGCTTCCTCCAGGAGCTCATTGGACACAAACTGAGGCAGGTTCCTGACTGTCAGCGATGCGCTGTGGCATGCAAAACGCACTCTGAGCTGCTTCCCACGTAGAGGCATGTTGTCTAGTTCCACCTTTGCAATCTCTGCCAGAGTGCGAGTTTCCTGAAGATAAAAAAAGTTATCATTAAAACTCTCAATGCAGCACAGAATCAGCCAGTCACAGTTGTAACAGTCACAAGCCTATTTCCCCTGAACAAGTACTTCACAGAGACGAAGAAATAATCCTCCCCACGCCATGGTAAAAAGTGTCCTAACAAACCGCAGCTCTACTCTATTATCAATGATTCTAGCTGAACAGGCACATGCACAGTTTGTGGGGGAAACAAAAATAAAATAAATCAAATATACCAGGCCTAAACTTAATCCAACAGCCAGTACAAACTAAATAATCATTATCTATCAGAGATAATTAAATCAAGGCTACAAAGCATGCCTTTAAAAAAAAAATACATAAAAAGATTTAAAAAAATAAACCAAGATTCCACTATTCACTATGTCTGATAAGTGTGAAAAGAAATGCTGATTGTATGCCATCCATGAAAGACATCCTGTGCCAGTTTCACACCTTTCCACTCATTTAAGTCACTACCAAGCAGTTACACTACAGCAAAGCGCACCAGACTTTGGTGTGGGAAACTCACACTCCATCCACTCACCTTGGGACTTTCAGAAAGGTTAGTACCTGAGACAATGAAGTATGAGAACTGTTGCTCCATGTTGGTAGCTACCTCCCTCCTAGCCACACTTCAACGTGATCATCTAAAGACCCCCTACCTCAAGAACGTGGATCACTCCAGTAATACTGCATGACAACCTGCGTTCACACAAATACCATGTTCATGCCCTTCCAGCAAATGGAAGTTCACCTTGTCTATAATAGCGCTATGTTCCTGTTTCTTTCTGTTTTCTACCAATTGACTTTAGAATAATAACTTTATCAGGTGTCTCATAAATCCTGCCTGAATTCAGATTCCTTCTCATAACAAGCTCTAGACAAACCACCTGTCGAAGCTGATCCCGTAATTCCAGGTTACTAAAATCAACAGCAGGCCTAATTAGCAAGATACCTGAACATCTACTGCTTCCAATTAGCAATACTCCTCCAGGGTGCGGTACCACTACAAAACCACCCCAAAGGTAGCACGTCAACTCACCAGCCTGATAAAGCCGAAGCCTTTGTCCTTGTGTATGAAGACTTCACCTGCCTTGCCATACTTCTCAAATAACTTTCTCATCTCTTCTTCTGTAATATCTGGGGGCAGATTCCCCACAAACAGGCGGCTTCTTTGGGTGAAGGTCTTTTCACCAGGTTTCCGGAAATTCTTCAGGTCAATAGTCAGGCCTTCATCTGAGGGGAATAAGGTACACAGCTGCTCTACAGTTGGGGGGATAAATTCTATTAGGTTTCATCACAGTGAACACAAAAAAGCATAGGACAATATAGGTAACACCACTCATTCACTTGGGTCTCAAACCTCTCCAGCCATCTCTCCAGCAACAAGGGGATTTTATTTCAGAAGGGGCCCCTTATTCTTTTTAAAGAAAACACGTGCTTGGCCCTCAGTGTTCATTAGCACCAGTCTAGAACTGGAGAAAAGAAGCACACTGCAGCTTGAAATAAAGTGAGGGATTTCACTCAATTTTTTGAGATCTGGTCAAGATGACTGGCCCGCAAAAAAACCACCTGTAGTCACAATACAGGACTTTGCTATTACAACCTGAATAATTATAGAAAAGCCACAGTTTGGCCAGCAACCAGATTTTTACTCAAAAAAAACCCAAAACCAACCCCAAAACAAAACCAACCCCAGATGTTTAGAAAAAATACGCAAAGGAGTGGAAATTTTGTCCAGACAGGTAACATTTTAGAAAAAATATGCAAAGGAGTGGAAATTTTGTCCAGACAGGTAACATTTGAGATAGCTGTCATTCTACGAGGTGGGATTTGGGTTCTAGAGTCTTGGGTTCCCAGCTGAAGAGAAGGCTGGAATGGTGAAAATAGTGAAAAAAACACCCCCAAAACCAGCCATAGAGGTGAGACCCCAGAAAAATTACAGATTTCATTACAAAAATCTATATTCAGTAAGTGATGCTATACCTAAGGCTAACAAACAGCGTTGTAAGAACATTCTCAAATCCCCACATGTATATACAGTCTTTAACTCTTAATTCAGCAAGAGTCCAGCATGATCCTGGAAGCTCTGCCATACACAGGGATGGCTCTATTGCCACTTTACCCTTCTGTGTCCCATTTCCTTAAACGTATAAGGGAGTTCCCAAACACAGGAGAGCAAGCCATTGAGAGCAATTCCTTTGCTTTGCAGAGAACACACCTCATGGCCACACGTAGGAAATCACCTACGAACATAAGCAGCTTGATTCAGGCTACGAAGCGTGGCACTAACCAGGAAAGGCTATTCATGCAAAGACAATGCATCCAAAACATGAAAGGACAACTCTTTTATATTATTCAAGCACACCCCCGTGGCTAACACTAAAAAAACCCAAAAATATAACACTGACAGTATATCTATAAAATAGCAGAGATAGTAAACCATCCACTTCACACAGCAACGGTGCTTAAGTGAAGCGTTTTGTCTTGTGAACTTCTTCACACAGGCACCAGAAGTCTTTGGGGATCAATCGTGAGGCTTGTGAATACACTAGGAGGGACTCGTGGCAGAGTTACTCCACTACCACTGTTCTGCTTTAAGTAGATCCACTCAAAGGAATCTGAGATACAGTCACTCACTATAAGCTGATCCCTGGGAGAATCCCGCAAAGCAGTCTGTGTTGCATTGTTTCCAACCTGACTCCAACGTGACTTCTATATGCTTTTGCTTTTAACAGCCAAAGCATCCAAATAATAAAAATAATTTAAAAATTCTAATACAACAAAAGCACTTCTTCCCCTGAAAACGCAAATAGCAAAGCCTTGCCACCGCACTTCTACACGATCAAGTTAGACTGCTTAAAGCCCCAGAAGCCATTGATGTGTGTTATCTCGGCTCACAAGCACCCCCTCTGTATCCCAAGTAACAGCACTACCATCCACCCTGGTTAGGAACAAGCCCGGAAACATGCCAGATCAGAGTAAGAGCCATCAGTAACGGTACTTGAATGCTAAAATATTAAGTAAAGCTGCGCATCTCCTGGTACCTCTCATGTAAAAACTTAGTCTTAACAGGTGACTACAGATCGCTGTAAAAACGTTCGTGCTGCAACTGTATCTTTACAGAGAGCAAATTTATTTTGCTCTTACTTAAGAAAACCTGTATTGAGAAGCCATCTGTTACGGTCGGGGAAAAAGGGAAACAGAGTCAGCGGCAAACGGGCCGTCTTATATCTGCAAGGTTTACAGCAACACCGTTAAAGGTTCAGTGGCTTCCAAACTCTTGAAGTGAGCTTTTCTTGAGAACTTGAGACAAAGACGGAATCTCTGCACCACTGCCCGCTTTCAGGAACATAAAAAAACTTACAACTCCCAGTCAAACCTACGGGAGCCGCAATAATCTTTGAGGAAACCGGGGAAAAAAAAAAAACCCAAACAACCCAACGTGAAAACCCTGCCGCGGTTCAAACCACAGTCTCCAACAATGGGAAAACCTGATCGCTGCAGGCGGACAGCGAAGGGCCTGAGTTTCCACTGCTTTAAATGGAAAGAGCGGGTTCGGCTCGCTCCCCCCGGGGCCGGTTGTCCCCGCAGGGACAACAGCCACCCAGGACCCCACGTCCACCCCCCCCCAACCTCCCTTCCCCCCGCAGCGAGGGCGGTCGCTCAACGCCTACCCGGAGCGGGGCCGGGCGGGCCCCCGCGGCGGGCCCGGGACTCACTCTGGCTGTTGGCCTGCTGCCCGTTGGCGGGGACGGAGGGCGGCGGGTGCTGCTGGTGCTGGTGCTGCTTCCGCGGAGCGTGGTTCTGCTTCTCCATGTTGAAGCCCTTGTTGCCCTGCATCTTCCCCACCTGCAGGCAGACACCAAGGGTCGGCCGCGGCCCGGAGCTCGACGCCGGCTCCCGGCCCACGGCTCTCCGCGGGAGGGGGGAGACACACACACGACTCCCGCCGCCCCCGGCCCCGCCTCACCGGGGCTCGCCCGCCCGCCCAAGCAGCCGCGTGCAGCGGCGGGGCGGGGCGGGCCGCGCAGGCCGCGGCGGGCCCCGGCAGGGCCTCAGCGGCGGCGGGAACCCGGGAGAGCCCGCCCGGCGGTGGGGCGGAGGGGAACTGGGCCGAGCCGCAGCCCTGCCACCGCCGCGGCCTCACCTGGCGGCAGAGCCCGGCGCCGAGGCGGATCGCGGCCTCCTCGCCCCACAGCAGCCTAGAGGAGAGCGCGCGCGCGGCCGGAACTGGCGCAGCCTAACCCGGCACCCGCCACCCGCGCTCCCATTGGCCCCCTCCGCTCCCGGCGCCGCGCTGCCAATGGTCGCACCGGCCGCCACTCACAGCCCCCCAACGGCGGCGGGGCGGGACGAACCGCCCCCAGCAGCCCTTCTCGCGGAGCTGATTGGCTGCACGGCGGCGGCCGCTCCGCCGCGCGCGGGCTGCCAATCATCCCCCCCCTCCCCTCCCGCGCAGGCAGCAGGTTTGTATGAGAGGCGCGCGGCGGACAAAGAGACCCCAGCGAGTCGCCGCCGCGCGCAGGCGCGGAAGGGGGGGCGGGGGCGGGGGGGGGGGGGAGAGAGGGGCGCACGCAGGCGCGGGAGGGGCCGCGGGCTTTAAAGGGGCCGCGGCGGGGCCGGGCGCGTGCCCGGCCGGTGGCGGGTGCGGGGCTGTCACTTGCCGCCGGGGGGCCGGGCTCCGCCGCCCTTCAATAAACCTGGCCCCCCCGCACGGAACCGGGGGTGTGTGTGTTGGGGGGCGGGTGTCCCCTCCCGCAGCGGGGTGCGGCCGGGTCCCCGCAGCTCCACCGACCCCCTCCCTCCTCCTGGCGGCCGCCAACCGGCCGGTCCCTGCCCGCCGTCTACCGCCCGCTCCCGCTGCGCCCCCCGCCCGCCCCGTCGGGCGGCACAAAAGCAGGCGGGGAGGGGGCTGGTTTCGGGGGGAGGGGGGCGTGGGGAGACACCCCCCCCCCAGGGGAGGAGCCCTGGGGAGGGAANGGCTGTCATGGGGGGGAGGGGGTCTGGGTGGGGGCGGGGCAGCCCCGCCCGGGGGCGGTGCCCCCGCGGAAGCCCCGCCCGGCCGCGCTGTCACTCACCGCCCCGGGGAGACGCTCCAGCTCCGGGGCGGCGGTGGCGGCGGCGGCGCCGGGACCCGGCCGGGCGGTTCCCCCCCGCGCGCAGGTAGAGGCGGCGGCGGCGCGGCCGGGCCGGCCCCCCCCAGGCGGCGGCGGCGGGTGCCGGGCCGCGCAATGCGGCAGCGAGGGGGTTAAGGGGGGGGTTAGGGGGGGAGCCCGCCCCGCGCGATCCGCTCCGCACTTTGCGGGTGGCCGCGCGGGGGCACCGGCGGGGAGTGGGGCGCCCCGCTCCGGCCCGCCCCCACCTCCGCGCACCCTGCCGTGCCCCGCCGGGGTGCGGCCGCTGCCCGCGCTCGGCTCCGCGCTGTCCCTTCGCGCGGCCCCGCTCCGCCACGCCGATCCGCTCCGGGTTTTCCGGCCGCCCGGGCCGTGGCGCCGATCCCGGGCCGCCGGCTCCGCTCCGCGTTTCCCAGGCCGCCGCCTGCCGGACAGTCTCGCGAGCCCAGGCCCCGCCGCGGCCAATGGGGGAGCGTCCCTCGCTCCGCGCAGCCAATAGGGCGCCGCCCCCGCCGCCCCTCGGGCTGCGGCGCGCTGAGGGCTCCGAGCGGCGCCTCCATTTAAAGGGGCCGCGACCCAAATCCGGGCTCTGGGTAGAGCGGGCGGCGGAGCGCCGGGGAGCCAGGTAGGAGCGGCGCCGGCGGCGGGCGCCTCCCCCCGGCGGCGCGGGTGAGTGGGCCTCAGGGCGGTGGGGTGGAGGGAGGTGGGGGGCGGCCGGTGCTTGGCCCCACGGGGGCGGGGCAGGCGCGTGCGGCGCGGGTCTCTGGGGGGGCCCCCCTCGGGATGGGGGGCGGGGCGTTGGCCTGGGGGAGGGGGCGGGGCCTACCGCCCCGCGAGGGGGCGGGGCCTCCACCCCCACCTCCCTCCACCCCCCCCCCCCCCCCCCCGTGGTCACCGCTTGGGGGCGCCATTCGAGGGGGGGGCGGGTCGCGGGGACCCCGCCCCGCTGCGGCATCGGCCCCCGTGGTGTCCCCCAGTGGGGGGACCGACCCCTCTGCCATGCCCGCGGGGGCCCCCAGGTGTGGTAGGGGAGGCCCCAGCCTGGCCGCCCCCCCCCCCATCCCCGGTGCTGGTCGCCGGGGTGGGTGGGGAGGGGGCGGCTGGGCCCTGCGCCATCGCGGTGCCGGGGCTCAGGCCGTGGTTCATGAGACACACACCCCCCACCACCACCCTCAGCGGGGTCGGTCCCGGTCCCTGCCGTGTGGGGGGGAAAGAGGGGGAGGGGTCGTCCCCGATGCCGGGGGTGGGCGTGCGGGTCCCTGGACACCCTGCGCTGCTCCCGAGGGTCGGGCCCTGCAAGAGGAAGGTCCCCCCCCCCCCCCCCCCCCCCCCCGGGGCTGGAGGGGGCAAAGCCCTGTTCCGCTGAAGCCTTGCCAGGCCGGGCTGCCAATGAGGAGCCTGGGGGTGGGCAGCGAGGCCCCCCCGGGGAGGGTCCCGGGGGGCCGCGGGCAGGACAGGCCCCACCGGAGGGTGTGCGGCGGGGGGGGCAGCGGGGTGTGCTGGTGTGGGCATGGGCGACGGTGGGGGACGGGTTCCCGGGGTCTCTTTGGCCAGGAGGACGGGAGTTGCTGCGTGTGGGCTCTTCCTCCTGCTGTGGTTCAACCATGGCTCCTCTTCCAGCCTGTAACTTCCCCCCCTCTCTCTCTCTCACTGCTGCTGCTGCTCTTATTCCCCAAGAAAACTTCTAATCTGCGTTTTCTCCCCTAACGCTGCCTGTCCCGGGGTCGGAGCCCCCGGCGGTAAGAGCGTGGCTCTGTGGCTGGTACCAGCCCACTGAAGGAGCAGCCACAGCCCACGGGAGCTGCTGCTGCCTGTCATGGCCAACCTGCGGCGGGCAGCCCGGCCCGGGGGGTTTTCACAGCCTGCGCCTCTCTCCCCTACACCTCTCCCACCACCCGCACCTGGCAGGGTGGCGGGGAAGTCCCACTGCGTTCCTCCAGCCGGAGCAAGGCGCTGAGGCTGAGCCCCTGGCCTCACCTGGGGAGCAGAGCCCCTTGTGATACTTCTTTTACAGGTGTTTTGGGGTCAGCCACGCTGGGCGGGGGGTGACCCTGGTGGGCACGGGTCTCTAGCGCAGAGGGGTTCTGGTGTAAGCAGTCAGAGGGGAGTATGGCCGGGAAGGGGCAGTGCTTGAGACCATCTTCACCAGTTGTGCTCGCCGTGGGCTCTGGCGGTGTCTTCTGGCCGCTTGCCGTGCGGCTGCTCTGCTGGCTCAGCCCTGGGCAACGTATAGAGGAGGGGGTGGGTCACCAGCGAGATGTTGGTCTCTTCAACATGCATTACCCAGTTGGACTGGCCAACACACTAGCACTTGAGGTGAAGCATCCCAGGGCTGAGATGGGTTTTCAGGTGGGGAGGCACCATGCAGAGGGATCTGGAACCATTGGTGAGGCTGAGGAGACAGCTCACCTTGTGCTTCCAGTATTTTAGCTCTGCAAGGTCTCTTAAGGAAAATTGGATGTTTTGCCCGTAAAGATATATCCTCCCTGAGGCTCTGCCCTCTTGTCTTCTCTCTCTTCCCCCTGTAGAAAGGTTTATTCACAGAACCACAGACAGATTTGGGTCGGAAGGGACCTCTGGTGGTCTCTAGTCCAACTGACCTCCTGCTCGCAGCAGAGCTTACTTAAGACTGTTGTTGAGGGCCTTATCTAGTTGACTCTCAAGGACGTCCACGGCCTCTTCCCAGGCTGTGGCACTTTCCTTTGGAGAGTCACCTGCTGTGCCTGCAGCTTGCCTCTCCAGCTGGCCATAGCTGCTTGTGGTGTCCAGGACTTCGCCTTAGGTGTTCCGACACCCCTCCTGCAGCATTTGGGCAACAGGCAGAGACCTGGGAGGGCATCTTTTTTTGACCACTTCCAGGTCTACTGTCTATTTCTGTCTTTTAATCAGCGTTTCAATATCATTAGGTCAGTTCCAACAGGCCCTGCTCCAGCATGCTGGGCACCTCCATGTTTTCTTGGGGTGCTTCAGATAGTACTCCAAAAGCTTTTTTACCCACCCAACGCCCTCCCTAGTGTATGTTGTCTTGTGGCGAGTGGCGAGCCTTGGAAGAAATGCTGCTTATTCATGCTATAGACACAAAGCTGTGAAATGGCAGGAGAGCTTTCTCTCTGACTTGATCTCCGAGTGGAGTTTTTGAAGCTGAATTGCT
>QJSC01004129.1:0-11751 GCA_003697955.1 Calidris pygmaea | reverse complement strand
AACAACAAAAACAAAAAAAAAAAAAACAACAAAAAAAACCCCAAAACCCCCAAAAAACTGAAGCAGAGCTTAAAGCTGCACCACACAATTCTCTTAGTCTCAAACTCTGCCAAACATTTCCACATTTATGGACTGAAAAAAGAAATTACTCTTGATAAATCAAGATATAGTTCTATACATAAAGACATCACTGATGTCAGAATTCAAACTTCCAGTGAAAGACTAAGCAAACCTGATAGCTCCCATCAAGTTTACTACTACTACTACTGCATAAAGTACCTACTGTTTGTTTAGTTTTCCACAGTCATTCTGAGTGAAGAGCAGTGTGTTGGTGAAGAGCATGGGTGTTGATAAAATCATTTGTCTCATTTGCAGATAGACTGCTGAAGTCAGCCACTGAAACAGCCATTTTGGCACTGGTAATATGGTGTGTGTGGTTCTCAAAGTCCACACCAAGGTTATTTACAGAGACATCATTCATGAAAGATTCTGGGACAGCAATTCCCATTTTCAATCTCTTCGCAGGTCTTTCTGTCTCCTCACTGCACATGTTCATTGGGTTTAGTTCTGAATGATAAAAGCCAGTCTCAAATAAATTAAAACAATCACTTTCACCATTGCTAGGCAAGTTAAGCAATTCTTCTGTTCCAACAGGCACATGATTAACTGGTCCTCGGGGTAAGCTGTCCATAGGAGGAAAGGCATCATCCAGGCAGTTCACATCTGAAGCGTGGCAGACTGTAGCTACACTGTTTGTCAATGCTGGAAAAAAAGATGAACAGAAAATGTAAATGAAATAGTAGTTTATATAGTTACAACAAAAAAGGGTTTTGTTTGTTTTGGGATCTTTTTGGTCTTTTTTTTTTTATTATTTTTTATTTTTCCTTCTTCCCTTGATTTACCTGTCAACTCATTGGCAGTGATAGAGTTCAGAATGCTTAGCTGTTGATCAGGGATGGTTTCTGTTCGAGTATTAGAGGCTGAACAATGTACTGCTCCACCAAGGGCTTCTGCTTCATCTACCAAACGATCCATGTAGTCCCTTAAAAAACATGACATTCATAATGGGTTATTTAACAAGAAAACAAGGTCTAAAAACAACAACAGATATAATTTCAAGTTGCTATAGACACTGCAGCATTACACTGCAATGATGGGAAGAAAAAAAAAATATTCTGCATTTATGATTTGCAACAGAAAAACATATTCCAAGAATGTTTTACTTACGTAACTCCTGGATGATGGTTATATCTCTTTTTTCCAAATCTTGTTTGCTGAGCAAAGTAATCATAACGTTCTGACTTTTTCCACATGTAATAGAAAGCCACACACTCAGCAACTGTTCTGGTTCTTACCTAAAGAGCGGCAAGAATTGACAAGACTAATGCAAAGAATAATGTTTTGTCATCTCCCCAGTCCCCATATGCCTGCAATACTGTTAGTTTTACTGTTCTAGTATCTGGAACAAACCAATTAAATCAGGAGACTTGAAAAGAGATCTACACTTTCAAATTTCTTTACAGAGAGGGTGGTCAAACACTGGAATGGGCTTCCTAGAGAGGCGGTTGATGCCCCAAGCCTGTCAGTGTTTAAGAATTATTTGGACAATGCCCTTAACAAAATGCTTTAACTTTTGGTCAACCCTGAAGTGGTCAGGCAGTTGGACTAGATGATCGCTGTAGGTCCCTTCCAACCAAAACATTCTATTCTATTCTAAATATTACAGCTGTTCTATTGCATGTATTATTATTGTTTAATTTTGGCTTTTTGTTTTAAACTAAATTGAAACTGTATCTTCATCTGAAGCATTTCAGTTCATAACCTATATAACAATTTTTTAAACTATAAGACAGACTCTCTTAAGATGGAAAAAGCTGAGCAAATCAATGACCTAAGAGAAGTGAAGCAGAAAAGACTTTGGGTGCTTAGACAAATTCTGGTCGATATCGATAGATAGATCAATTCATGTGCTTTGTTGCATGTTGGAAAAAAAAAAATATTTCTTCATATCTCTGGTGAATTACTGTTTATTGATAAGGTCAATTTAAAATTTAAACCACCCAAATATTTATTGTAGGACAAGTTAAGCTAAGTGTTGAGCAGGACTATCTGATTGTTGTTGAACAGCATCCACAACCCTATAAAGTACCTGAAATACAACAAAAACACCAGTCTCCTAAAGAAAAAAAAACTTGTAGTGGTTTAACCCTGGCCAGCAACTAAGCACCACACAGCTGCTTGCTCACTCCCCAGGAGCGAGGGAAGAATTGGAAGGGTAAGAGTGAGGAAAAACTTGTGGGATGAGATAAAGACAGTTTAGTACTTTAAAAAAAAGTTAACATTGTTAAAAAAATAATTTCTTTAAAAAAAAAAAAAAGGTAAAATTAGCACAAAAATGCCAAGCTGGTTTTACTATATTGGTTCTTATTTCACTCTTCTGCATGAATTCTGAAAAAATGCATTGTTCCTACAAATTTTCAGCATCATATCATCTACCAATTCTTCCATTTAACTGTAAAATACTAACCTTGTTTTTCTGTATGAGATGAAAGTCTTTTCCATAAATCAGAAGTGCATGTTCAAAGCTTCTGCATTCTTCTTCTGTCCATGCTGTCATCTCTTCTAGACAATTGCAAAAGTAGCATGATAAACTTTTTTTCATTCACTAACCTTTTATAGAGAATAAAATATTTGTGTTGCTAATGCATGAATATCCAAACTCACCCTAAAAAACCCCAATAATTCAGTTATTTAGATCCATGTTCTTTCCTCTACTGTACAGATATCCTACCTGAAGCCTAACATTCTTGTTTATAAAGACTCATAATAAGAGTCTGATTACTGAAGTCTTTTATCTTGATTATAGCTTTGTGTCTCTATATAATAAAGGAGGGATATTTCAAGGCATCTTACATTCAAAATGGTGATCTGTTCAGGTGTCATTTAAAGCCAATGGGAAAAAAACCAAACCAACAAAACCAACCACACAATACATTTCAAAACATTTCTGGAAGCAGACACTGGAACCAAGACCTTTCTGCTCCCAGATGAAGGTGATAATCATTCCACTACAAGGCCATTTTCTTTCTTTCTCACCCCATTAATTTTACACTCCTTAGTACAGAGTTTTCAAGCTTCAAAGTGAAGAGAAGATCACCATGTAAAGTCTCACTGTTAAAAAATTATCCTGGGAGATGTGGGTTTTTAACTTTCATCTTGAGAATAGCAGCGACCATCAGTGGGTAGAGTAGATCATAGCACAATGGTTACTTTAAGAGACAGGCACTAACAGTATTATCATCCTTTACCATTTTTAATGAGGGTATAAATCCCACCTGATTTTGGGTGGGGGAGGGGGTGGGTACTAGTCCTTAGGACAGAATTTGGGGCTCTGACACACAAATGGGCAGAGGTATTTTTCAATCCCAAAAGAAGAATCTAAATCCTAGAGAGGTGTGGAGTTTAGGATATAGACCTACAACTGATGCTTCCTTATCTTTTAGCTCTACACACTCTCTTCTTGTAGGAGAGCTTTCTGAAGCACCACTCTGATATGCGTTATTGTCCCCTTCAGCTTTACCTTGGATACTTAGCTTTCACAGCACCTAACTCATAAACACTCAAATTCCCTTTGGATCCAGTTCTGAGTAGGGAATATCTGCCAGAATACCAATTTATACTAGGGCTCATAGTCCATTTCTGCTTTATGCAATACATATACAGGACAAAAACCAATCTTTGCTCAATGATAAACTCTGATTTTTATTTAAGGGAATAATAAAGTTAGGGACAAACAAGATGGAAGCTCCTTTTCCACTGTGAACTCAAGCTAATCTCTCCACACTCTACCAAAGACCTATAGAACTATACAGTAGAACCAGTTTAGGGTTGACATAGCACAATGTCAGTGTGCACAGTGATGAAGAGAGTGGGGCTTGCTCACATAGCCAGCTATGTTCTCCTGATTCTGGTATAAATGCCAACAGACTATAATTGATCGTGATCTCAAAAAGGTACTGTAACGTAGGTGAGAACTGCCTTTTGGGAGCAAAATCACAACTCCCCCCATCCTTCTCCTCTGTCTGTGCTATTCTTAAAATGGCAATGAAGGAAAGAAAGGAAGAAATGCAAATTATACAAATATTACACAAATTGCAAACTTCTCTAGCAGTAGTCTGGCCAACAGTCAGATCATACCTAATTATGCTCAAGATATCACAGAAAGGGATGTGCTCATCAATCTGAATCTTACTCAAGGTTTTTCTATGCAACCTTTTTGTTATTAGTCTTTTTTTTTTTTCTCCTCTCCAAACACACATTTCTTAAAAAGCAGGTGTTCTCTCTTACCCTGAGATGCCTTTCCATTTGAGCAGTATCTCTCAATTGCTTCTTTAACATTATGGCTACTTTTGAGAAGTTCATATAGCGCCTATAAAATAGAAGAAGTCTTTAGAGGGAAGGTTTAATTAAGCAAATGTAAACCATCATATCCAATTATTAGAAAAGGTGGATTTGTCAACAGCATGGCAATCGGAAACATCACAGATCACAACACTGCCAACATTCAAATACTCAATTTTAAGCATGTGCTTAAAATTACAAATAAGATCCTGACTCAAATAACATCTAATTAAAAAAAAAAAAAAGAAATTGAATATTGCTGCCTTTATAATACAAGGCAGGGAAAGAGAACACATATTAATTACAAAACAATGTGTCACAAATGGAACAGGATATAAAACATACTTGTTCATTGTCCCGTGCATGTAGTCCTTCAGGAATTCTGCCAATCATGTTTTCATTTCCTGTTCTTAAGGACATTTCAAAAAGGTATTCTTTAACTTTACTTTCTGAGATCACGTCAGGTTTCCAAAGTAAATGGTCTTCATTTTCATAGGCTGTTAAAACAAAAATCCATTAATGCCAGGTGTGACATTTTTAAGGCTATAACATAAAGAGCTATTTCACAAAGAATAGGAATACAGAAGTAATCAAATCAAGCACCATCATGCCACTTTTAAATTGCAGCTCACTTTTTACCCAAAAGCTTCAGTTAAGAGACAGACCCTGCAGTGTGGTATGGCGAAGAGATTCAGGTTCCATGAGGACTGAACTCTTGAGACAGAATCTTTATGGAGGAACAGCTTGTTGACAGCTAGATGATTCAAGTCAAATTATGCATATGTATCCATCATCTTCATATAAACAAACTAGCAAAACCACTCAGTTTTATTCAGCTGTTTTCAACAAATAAGCTATAGTTTATAGTAAGAGTGCAGGATATTACTTTAATATTTCAAATATTAAATATCCAAAAAAAGGCAGCTAACTGGTCTTTTTCAACTAAAATTTGCCAAAACTTACTTAACAGAATGGAAATCTCGGTCTCAATGTGGTAATTTCTTTTTTCGTTCACTAACAACTGAATGCTCTTAACAACTTGTACGTTCCATATTTTACAAGCAATCAGAATGTATAGTCCTCCTTCATAGCATACTTAAATGCACCTCTTAAGTAGCTTATTAGAAAGACAATATATTGGAAATATTCAAGAGTTGGCCTGAACCTTTGCCTGTGCACACATTTAATATAAAACTATAGATCCTTTACTCTGATCAATAGATGTGATTAACATTACACATAATGCTTCATGTACTCTCTTGGCAATACAAAATTAGAGTTATTAAATTCAAACACAGAAATATAATGGCAGTTACAGTAGAAGAGATGAAGAAGATTCTCAAATCTCTCGTAAAACTACAAGAAAGAACATTAAGCTAAGGTGAGGAATAAAATTACATCTCATTTGAAAGTTCTGTTATGGCTTAAGAACACAGAAAGCTTTCAAACAGACATGTTACAGGTGTAAGGCTTATAGAAGAACAGAACTGCCTTCTAACACAATTTCAGTAGCTGGGACTACATAGTAGAAACATAAGCCCCTATTTGCCATCACAAGCTCTTCAGGGAGTACAGAAGAGGCTTTCACAGAATTCTCCGCCTACATAGCCAGGTCAAACCTCTCCAAGCAATGCTGATGCTCAGCTTCAACCTCCATTATCAACCAAGACAACCCAGCGCTTCTTACTGGAGTACATACCTGATATTCTCAAGAGGAGCTCCTCAGGCTCTCCCATCTGGGAGCTACCTCTTTGCTCTTAGCCATGCCAGCAGACAATACTCTCACTGGTTCTCTCTGGTACTAGCCCATTCCAGAGAGAGTTGTCAGATTAATGCCTTCCTGATCATCCTCTGGCCCTTGGCCCTTCTCTAGTTCTCAGCCAAGGAGAAGTCACAAAGTATAAATAGTAAAAGGACTATCCAGATAAATCGGGTTCCTACTCCTCCATTTCTCACAACCAATAAGCATCATGCTTGAATCTTAGAAAATAGAAGCCTTCCCTAGGTCTCTTAAGCAACACAAGAGATGTTCACTTGCTAATGCTTCCAGCTCCATCCATACTAAACATTCTTCTCTATTACAAAGGATCATTCTTCAAAAAGCAGTTGGCAATGGTGAAAAGATTTTATATACTTCACTAGAATATTTCCATGAAATGTTACAGTTCAAACACAAATAACTTACTGAAGAAAAAAAAACAGAATTCCCTTCATTTATTAACATATCTCCCAAACTGTTCCTTAATTTCAAAGCTGTTCCACTCATGAGCAAATTTCTTTCAATATTTGCTTTTTGAATTCCACAGCTATACGTGCTATACTTTTCTCATAGTGAAGGTTTCTAAAGATACCAAATAAAACTCTATTAAATCAGTTATTTTTTCTACTCTAGCACAATTCCAGTATTTAACCTAAATTTACACAGAAATAACATCATACTTAAAACATCATATTTTTTAAAAGACAAGGTGTATCAAGACCTACATCATCTATTCACGCTATGGAAATTTAAAATAGTTTATTGCTTTGTTTTTCATATCCATTTTGTAACCCACACTGTTGTGCTTGCCAAAAAACAAGCAAAAAAATACTGTTTCGAAGATATTCAATGTAAACTAGGTTACATGCTCATAGCCCAGTTACGATACTCTGATGAAAATATTTCCTTCTTGACGCACAGTTTGTTGCCTCCTAATATTACTAGATACTTCAGAATTAACACTGTAATCCACCCTCCTATGTCTTCTTGAGAATCTCCTCTCAAAGTTGTAAAATCACACTTCTAAGATATGTGGCTGTGTTACCTCAGTGGACTAGGTTTTGGGGGTTTTTGGGTTTTTTTCAAAGTCTCAGACTTTAACAAAGCCATTGAATTTGTCTTATAAATTTAAATAACAATTTTCCATCAACTTCTATGTATAAATATAAGATAAAAAGTAAAACAGAAGAACTTACTCTTTTCATTATCACTGTATCTGCCAAGGTATGGTGGAATTTCAGCCTGATATTGTGAACCAACCATTATTTCCTGAAGATATAACAAAAAAAAAAAAAAAAATCACAAAAGAAAGGTACGACCTTAATATTTTGTGCATGGGAGCATTACAAAGTCCATTAACATGGCATTTTGCAGAGAATTCCACAATTAAGATACTATTTTAGGTATGTACTATAAATCTTAATGCATTTTTCTTAGTAGTAAAGTTTTTCTTAATTTTTTTAAAGATATATTTATTACCTTTCTCAAATCTTCAGATGAATTACCATTGTCTGCCTCTACATCTTCACCATCTGATTCCTTATCTCCATCACATGTAGTGTTTGCTTCAGACACAAAGAAGTTTGGTTTTAGCCAGGAAGAATTTTCAGTTCAAACACAGAACTACAAGATATCCTTTACTTTTGAAAGGAGCCCCTAATTTTATTCTGGAAGACACTCACCATGAGTCTGTTGATCTACATTTCTATCAAACTAGTATGAAGTCAGAAAGCACTAGTACTTGTATATTGCAGAACTGCAACATTGTCTCAATTGCAGTGATGATAAATCTACTATATTTCTAACAGTCAAAAGAAAATGAGATAATTTTTCTTCATCACTTTTCTTCAATAAAGGCTTACACCTTACAGAAAAGGTATGAGAAAAACAGAAAACTTCTATGACTTAGCCCCAGGTTAAACACAAAGGAAGTAAAGTTGAAGGCAAGTCTTTATTACCTACTAAAGCCTTTCATCAGAAGTTTTAACGGGCATTCAAAACATTCCTTGAAACAAAGCTGCCTCAGCATGGACTGAAGGTATGGTAGGTATACACAAAATAGAATGAGCAAAAGGCTGCTTATTCCTCTTTAATGTTTTGTTGCGATTTTTTTTCTTGGGAAGAAATACAGCAGAGCACTCTAAGTAATTAAAATACAGTACTCTCTGGAATAACTCATTTTAGAATCTGGAACACTGGTACTGAGTTCTGAAGTAATTCTATTTTTTGTTTTATTCTCAGCAGAACTGTAGATTCCATTCTGATAAGATTAAATTATTTTTCTATTCTCAATTCTCAGTAACAACATGCTCATAACTAGGGTTGTAATTTTAGCTTCATCACAACTAAATAGAATCGTCAACATCAGAGACGATATCCAAGACTGTATGGACTGAAGCTCCTCTTCTGTAGTCATTACTACAATCACCAGTCTATTTCTTTTTGCTGTTAGAAGTAGCAGGTAAGAAGCTAACATGAATGCACGAAACAACAATATGCCTGGATAATAATATGCAATTATTTTTTTCAATTAATCCAAATTTATTAAAATGGCCTATGTGTTAGACATGTTTATCTTAAAATTGAATGTTATCTTAGAGAAATGGACAGGAATTGGGGAAAAAAAAAAAAAAGAAAAAAAGATGAAACTGTCAACAGCACCGAAACCTGACATTTCCCTCCCTGAAATGGTGGATATTCGATTTTAAAATGTCCAACCAAAAGTTCTAATAGAGAAAGAGTAACATTCTTCTAGAAAACTATGATAACTGAAAGCAAAGATGACTGTCTCTTAATCTTAAGCAACATTTTTTCCAGAAAGCCGTCACACTTTCAGTGTCATATTCATTAACAGTTCACAAGCAATGTTTAAGTGCCAGCAAGGTTGGGGTTTGCTTAACTAAGAAAGGGGATTATAATTTTTAAGGTTTTTGCATATCTCTCTCAATACAAATGTCTTACATTACACAGTCAACAGCATGCAAAAGGCTACAATTGCTGATGACTGAGACAGCACATCCCTTTTATCATCCCCCTTCCCTAGAGAGACTAAATCCCCCAGAAACAGCTCAAGATACTTGCCAAATTAAAACTGTGATAAAAATCCTCCACATTGTCTACTGCAGTTCATTTGTTCACTGGTGTACTAGAGTTGGAGCAATGAGGAATATCTTGCCAAGGTTGGATAACTGGACCACTGGTTCTCAGATCTTTCCCATAATATAGCTCCATGGGTAGTGAAATTTTGGTGGTCATGGGTTCATAGACCCCATCCCATATAAACCCACTTTGGCTCATGAAGTCCTATGGAAAACTGTTGAATGTGTGAAGGGAAACAATCACAAAGAAACCACATCCCAGTTCACATCCACAGACTGAATGGAGGAGCCACTGGCTTAAAAGCAGCAGCAAAAATTTTAGTAGAGAAACACTAATTTAAAAGAATGGGTTACATATTCATGTCATTCACTAACATATTGAAAATCACAAAGAGCTTTTCTCAACACATTAACTATTAATTATTAAAAGTTACTGTATTTGTAGAAAAATTAATTGTACTTGTGCTTGGAGCACAGTAATAAATATAGGTCTTTTAGGTAATCAATACCAAACAAAGACAACATTCACGTGCAACGTCCTGCAAAGCACTGTTTCTCAATTCCTGGTAAAGTCAGCACTACTCTGCAATTTTGATATTTTAAACTAGGAAGATAGATATATATATATATATAACACGCTAAGACTCTTTAAGTACTATTATTAAATTAGGCTTCCTACATCTTAATGGCCGAGGAAAGAAGTCAGTAGCTTCATGTGAAGTAACCGATGGTGTCAAGTCATCAGCAGAGGACTGTGTTTCTTCATCATCACCCGACAAGAGATCTTTAGCTATTTCCTCCTGTATCATTAAAATAAAAAAATAGAACCTCAGATTGACTATTAAGTATAGTCTAGCAGGTATTTAGATTCAGCAAATTGTAAATCCCATTAATTATAATGAATTATTTTTACCACATGTACTTTTAGCAGATCATCCTTTCTCATTTAAAAAGCTAGTTCACTCCTAAATCTCAGAACAAATATAACCATTCATTTCAGAGTTGAACACAGGGGTTCATTTCCCCCTTGTCTTCTATTAAAATAAATGCACAAGCAGCAACCTCTGCAAGCATCAAATTTCAGATGTTCCTCAAATTAAAAATGCCAGGGGAAATCTTTAGAATTCTGTCATTCTTTGCATCACAGATATACTAAAGCTTTAACAGGCTGCCAGTCTTAAAACTCTAGGGAAAAAAAAACAAAACACCACCACAAAGCAGCCAGGCACTTCTGTAGAGTTTTGCTGAGAAGAGTTACAGATAATAGACAACCCGTTTTCTCCCAAATCACACACACAAAAAATGTTTCTGTAGGTTAAAAAAAAAAAGAGAAAAAAAGGAAGAATGAAAAAGCACACTTCCTCCACTAGCAGACATGTATAGACTAGGGAAGAACTGTATTAGACAACAAGCCGACTACATTTCTGTAGACTCAACATAATTGTGACTCCTAATGAGAATCAGATGTGCAGAGCCATCATTATACTCTTTCTGTGGAGTTTATAATTTCATCATACTTACAGAAAGTAAGTAAAAAAAAAAAAAACCACAACCAAAAAACAGGACACATACTACCTACAGGTTTTTATAATACAAACTATTAGCTGCATATTCAGAATTCAAAGTTAGCCTGCGAATCACAAAAATAGAAGTTTCATGTTTTTATATTCAACAATGCAACACATAAAACAATCTCTCTCTTGAGACCTTTCCAAATTATATGCATTTGAAAGGAATATTCCAAAGCATTCAGGAGTGCATTTTCAAGTTATCCACAAAGTTTTGATAACACGACATGTATGTTGGAAGCCAGAAATATTATTTCTGGACATTGCATACATAAAATAAAATATAGATCTTTTCAGAAAAAAACCCACTTTGATTTAAAAAGAAAATCTATTTAAAGTCCTCTGAATGTGTTTTAGAAAAACTGTTAACTTATTCATTTCTCATTTGTAGTAATACAGTGCCACTAAAGTTGCTATGCACATGTAAGTGTGCTAATTATAATTAGATTCAGATCCTCAATACCCTTGAAAAAGAATGAATTCAGAGTAGAATCACAGCATCATTTAGGTTGGAAAAGACCTTTAAGATCATCAAGTCCAACTGTAAACCTAGTACTGCCAAGTCCACCACTAGTACAGTAACTCTTAATTGTATATTGAAATTGACAAAGATATGTATTTTGTAACATCAAGAGATAGTGAAATATAATTTAAGGTCACCTAGACTTCTGCTTTTAAACTGTAATACAAGGAAAAATAGTTCCGACTTACTTTATCTAGAGTCATATCTGGAAGTTCATCTGCAAGTTCACTTGGAGAGCTATCTGCACTGGAACTGACCATAACTGGAATCGTGGGTTCATAGCCATAGAATGCCAGTAAATCTTCCAATGGCATGTTTCCTTCCTAATACAAGAAGATTTACAATCATTTCAATATATTGCCAAATACTTCTAAACAGTTCAGGCCTAAAAGGATAAGACAT
>QJSC01004077.1:165650-180295 GCA_003697955.1 Calidris pygmaea | reverse complement strand
AATAATAAAAGTTTATCTGCTGGGAGCGGCAGGAGAGGAGCGGCACGGCGGCGGGGGGGGATTTGTTGCCCATGGCAGGACCCCCCCATCCCTTCCAGCATTGTTCCCCCCATCTCCAGCCCTTAACGGGGGTTAAATAAAACAATCCCTGTAAACACTATAAACCAAAATCACTAACAGTGATTTGCAGATGGGAATGGCCCTCTCTTGCCATTTCCCAGCCTTCCCCTAAACCCGTACCAGGGCTGAGGGGGTAAACCCCTCCCAGCACTAACCCCAGGCAATTCTTATTTTCCAGGGCAAATATTCCTCAAGCGCTTTTTACCCCACAGCCATCCCCTGGGACACAAACACACGTATGACATCAGGAGCGAGGATCTTTAAACTCTAAAATAGTTCCCCCCCTTTTCTAAGGCACAGGTTTATGCTGGCACCCAGGGCAGTATAGTATCTTCACCAAAATTCTGCTTTTTTGGTCTAAATGAAAATGCCTTTGGCTTCCAGAACAGGTTAACTCACATATTTGTACAGCAGGGGCAAAAAAAAGTGCCCGGAGGTGACTTTGTGTTAGGCAGTTACTGGGACTGGGGTTACTGGGATTTTGCAGAAGTTGGGAAATGCAGAAGTGATGCTCTCCGGGTTTGCAGCACCCAGGCCCCGCGTGGCCACGCAGTGTGGCCATGCACTGCATCCGTGCATTGCATCCATGCATTGTGGTGGTGCATCGCGGCCATACGTCATGGCTGCGTGTTGCATCCACGCATCGTGGCCACACATTGCAGCCGTGCACTGCATCCCCGCATTGTGGTGGTGCATCGTGGCCATGCATTGCATCCGTGCATTGTGGTGGTGCATCGTGGCCGTGCATCACAGCCACGCATGGCACCCACGCGTGGTGGCCACGCGTTGCATCTGTGAATTGCACTTGCGCACTGTGGCCATGCATTGTGGCTGTGTGTCGCATCTCTGCGTCATCGCCATGCACCCCATGCGTGCATTGTGGCCATGCATCATGGCCATGCATTGCACCCATGCATTGTGGCCATACACAGTGGCCGTGCCTTGCAGCTGTGCATCATGGCCATGCATCGCGTCTCTGCACTGCATCTATGCGTTGCGGTGCTGCACTGGGGCCATGCATCATGGCTGTGTGTTGCACACATGCCTCATGGCCATGCATTGCATCTGTGCATTGTATTTGTGCATTGTGGCCATGCATCACGGCCGTGTATTGCAGCCATGCATTGTGGCCACGCATGGCGTTTGTGCCTTGCAGCTGCGCATCACGGCCATGCATTGCATCTCTGCATNGCGTTGCGGTGCTGCACTGGGGCCATGCATCATGGCTGTGTGTTGCACACATGCCTCATGGCCATGCATTGCATCTGTGCATTGTATTTGTGCATTGTGGCCATGCATCACGGCCGTGTATTGCAGCCATGCATTGTGGCCACGCATGGCGTTTGTGCCTTGCAGCTGCGCATCACGGCCATGCATTGCATCTCTGCATCGCATCCATGCATTGTGGTAATGCACTGTGGCCATGCACTGCAGCTGTGTGTTGCATTTGTGCATCACGGCCATCTATTGCATCTGTGCGTTGCATTTGCGCATTGTGGCCATGCATCATGGCCATGCATTGCATCTCTGCAGTGCATTTGTGTATTGTGGCCATGCAACATGGCCATGCATTGCATCTCTGCAGTGCATTTGTGTATTGTGGCCGTGCAACATGGCCATGCATTGCACCCACGCATTGTAGACATGCATTGCACCCAGGCGTCGTGACCATGCATCGCATCTCTGCGTTGCATTTGTGCGTTACAGCTATGCATCATGGCCATGCATTGAATCTGTGCATCGTGGCCTTGCATCATGGCCATGCACTGCAGCCATGCATTCCATCTACGGATTGCATTTGTGAATTGCAGCTGTGCGTCGCGGCCATGCATTGAATCTGTGCATCGCAGTTTTGCATTGTGGCCGCACATCATGGCCATGCATTGAATCCATGCATCGTGGCCATGCACCGTTGGCCATGAGCTGCAGCCATGCGTTGTGGCCATGCATTATGGCCAATGCATCACACCTCTGAGTTGCATTTGTGCCTCGTGGCCATATATTGCAGCTCTGCACTGCACGTGTACACCGTGGCCACGTCCTGCATCGCCGTGCACGGCGGCTGCGCGTCGCAGCCGTGCCCAGACACGATTGATCCCAAGCGGGAGCCAACCCCCGCCGCCCACGGGGTTGGTTTCAAGGTTCATTAAAAAGAGCCCGGCGGTGAACACAACGGGGCTGAAGGTATTTGGCAAACGGCCTGGCCCCGGCCGGGCGCCCGGCAGCTCTCCTGCACCGACGCCGGGCTGGGCATGAAGCGACTCGCACGGGCCCTGGCAGGGAGGGTGCTGCATCCCTGGTAAAGCAGCCGTGCCCGCCGGGCACCCTCCAGCACCCTCCGCACCCCTCTCCCACCCAAAAGCTCTCCTGCCGCCCCAAGGGATGCACCAAGAGCATCCTCCCCACGCACCCGGCTCGGAACTACGGCCACAGGCACAAACCACCCCCCCATTTACGGGTAAACCCATCACCAGGAGGTTATTCTCCGCTTCCAGCACCCCAGCATCCCCGCCACAGGAATGTACCGGGAGCAGCCAGTGGGGAACGGGTCCCTCCTCGGCCACAGCCTCTGTACCAAGCCCTGCTCGCAGCGGGACGCCCCAGAAAAACACCTTCTAAAGACCACTTGGAAATGAAAGCCAGTCTTTGAGGCGCTGGCAAAAACCCCGGTGTCACAGCCCATGGCCTACCCTGCCTCCAAAATGCCCTTCGGAACCAGGCAGGGGGATCAAGCCCCACTGTGCACCTTCTGCGTCCCCCGGGAGAGCTTCCCCACGGCACCACGCCGCTCTGGGCATCCCGGGGCTGTTCATCCCTACCCCCGTCAACGCATTTACTCCTCATCCCGCAGCCTGAACCGGTCCCTGAGCATCAGGGATTAAAGCCGGCGTCAGCGGAGCACGGGCATCGTGCGACTCGGAGCCAGAGCCAAAGAAAACATCTTCCTCTGCAGGACCCAACCTCTGAGAGCGGGCAAAACATGGAAGGAAAAAAAACAAAACCCCCCCACATATTTTGGTATTGCTATAAAAAATGCTCCGGACCTTGCTGCTGAATGATAACACCCCATCAGTTGGCATCAGAGGGGTGGTCCATGACTTTGCGAGACACCCCCCCCCCTCCTCCGCTCTGGGAGCTTCCCCCAGCCCCTCTGTGAGCTGGAGCGGTGGCAGAGTTAGGAAACGGGCACAAAAAGCCCTTTCCAGGGCGTATGTGCCTCCAGCAGCCTCCGCCAGACGCCGGGAAATTCCTTCCAAGCATCTGCTGCTCATTCCGACAATGTCAGCTTTGATTCCCCGGGACCCCGCGCCGCTGCCCTCGCCCAGCGGAGACGACGCGAGGCATGAACGTGCCCGGATCCGAGCTGGAAAGAGCCTGGATTGCAAGGAGAGCCCCCCTGGAATGCCACGCCGGTGGGGGGGACACACACACACACACAGAGATCACCCTAGAACCCAAGTGGAAACCTCAACCCCGGGGGAAGTTTTGCAAGGGGTTTTCCATCTGGAGAGTAAACCAAGCTGGAAAAAAAACAAAACACCGGGAATAAGGAACCAGCATCCACGGCGCCACGATATCCACGTCTTCCAGCTGCGCTTTCCCTGCCGTAGGGAATAAAGCATTTAAACTCCACAGGAATGCGCCGCGAACCCCTTGTGCGCCTTTTACGGGGAGAAAATTCCTCGATCCGCTGTGTTTTTCAGGCCAGGCTGCCGGAATNCAACACAAAAACCCCCGTGGCAAAGCTCTGCTGTAAAGAAAACATCAGGCAATAAACCTGCCGGCTTGGGAAAGCAGCTGGGGCCGTGGCCGCTGACTCGGCGGGGGATTTATTGGGCACGGGGGCTGGCAAACGCGGCCGAGGGCAAGGGGATGTCGGGCCCAGCTGAGGGGGATGGAGGTGCCGGAGCCGCGTGCCAGGCTCGCGGGGGAAATCTCAATTTGGATGCAATTCCAGGGTCGGTCGGGGGTTTAACGTGGCTTGAATTTGCCGGCTGAGGTGGGTTTTTTTTGCTCCCGAAGATGCCAGCGCCCAGCTTCTGGGCACACCAAGCGAGGCCGTGTGGCGTCCTGTCCCATCCCCACCCCAACATATTTAATTACAGAATCTTCTAGGTTGGAAGGGACCTTAAAGATCATCTTGTCCAACCGTCAACCTAACTGACAAAAATAGACACCCGCACAACAAACAAGGAGCATCACCATCACTAAACCATACCTCCCAGCACTACATCAACCCGTCTTTTGAACACCTCCAGGGATGGTGCCTCAACCACCTCCCTGGGCAGCCCATTCCGATGTCTGATAACCCTTTCAGTGAAAAAATTTTTCCTAATATCCACCCTAAACCTCCCCTGGCGTAACTTGAGGCCATTTCCTCTTGTCCCGTTGCCTGTTCCTTGGGAGAAGAGACCGACCCCCCCCTCTCTACACCCTCCTTTCAGGGAGTTGTAGAGAGCGAGAAGGTCTCCCCTCAGCCTCCTCTTCTCCAGGCTGAACACCCCCAGCTCCCTCAGCTGCTCCTCACAAGACTTGTGCTCCAGACCCCTCACCATCTTTGTCGCCCTTCTCTGGACCCGCTCCAGCACCTCGATGTCTTTTTTTATGGTAGGGAGCCCAAAACTGGACACAGTACTCGAGGTGGGGCCTCACCAGTGCCCAGTACAGGGGGACGATCACCTCTCGGGCCCTACTCGCCACGCTGTTCCTGATACAGGCCAGGATGCCGTTGGCCTTCTTGGCCACCTGGGCACACTGCTGGCAATTAAAAGAAGCGCCTGAGTCTCCGTGTCCATGGTTTTGGGTCAGGTTTGGACCCCCCCCCGGTACCCACCGGCCCATCACAGTCCCTCAACCCAGCCAAAACAGACCCAGCCCGCTTCTCCGTCACCCAAATTCACCTCCCCTTTGGCAAAAATACCCATTTATTTAAAAAATTCCGCCCCGGCAGCCGCCAAACCCACGGCCGGGCTCCCGTTCCAGCCACGGCGGGGACGAGGGAAGGGGCTCGGCACGGGACCCGCACGTAGGCACGGGCCGTCCCGCAGCGAGAGGCTGCCCCGAGCGCCCAGCGAGACGGGAGGATGAATTCACGGGGCAGGAATTTCTTGTTTTTAAAGAGTTTAGAGTGGGTTNATTCCGCCCCGGCAGCCGCCAAACCCACGGCCGGGCTCCCGTTCCAGCCACGGCGGGGACGAGGGAAGGGGCTCGGCACGGGACCCGCACGTAGGCACGGGCCGTCCCGCAGCGAGAGGCTGCCCCGAGCGCCCAGCGAGACGGGAGGATGAATTCACGGGGCAGGAATTTCTTGTTTTTAAAGAGTTTAGAGTGGGTTTTACCCCACATCAGAGGGCGCAGGTATGCGCGAGCTGTTATTACAAGTCTTAAGGCCGTCCCCTCAACGCAGCCTCTACCGACCCAAAAAGCTCCATTAATTCCTGCTTGCGGTTGCCCCGTAATTAAAATCGTCTCCCATTCTTCATGAACTCAACAGTTTCCTCATAATGAAGAGAGGCAGATGAAAGAGACCTTCACTGGGAAAAAGGACTCGGTTATAAATATTACATTACTTCATCCACCACCAAAGTTATTTGGCTGCTGGAAACTCAGCCTGGGCAGCCAGGGCAGGGGGGGCCAAGCTCCACCACCCCCACCAGAAGCCCCCAAGTGCTGGTGGTGTCCAAAAAGCCCCAGCAAGGAAGATCCCCCCCAGTCAGCTCGCCTGTCTCCACCTCTGCCACACTCCTCCTCTTCCTCCCCTTTGGTTGCTGCGATGGGACACCCCCGAGGGGCAGAGGGGGTGTTGGGGACACCCAGGGTTGGCCACAAAGGGCCAAGCCAAGAAGAACATCCTGAAAATGGGATAACGGCCCCTCTGACACCTCCTATTTGCGTGGCAGCTGCCATCGCAGCCAGCGCTGGGGACGAGCCCCCCGGGATGTCACATCAGGGCACGGGGAAACGCGGGCAGAGCTGGAAATCACTCCCTCTACTCCTCTTTCTGCCACGTATGGAGCCGAATCCAGCCTGGAAATGCTGATTTTTCCATCCTCCGCGGCACAGCCATCCCAGGCCTCTTCATTCCCTTACTTTGGCGCACTAAAAAATAAATAAAGCTGCCCGGCCTCCGCCGAGGATGCGCAGAGAAATGGATTTCACTGGCAGAGGCTCCAGCGAGGGAGGGACGGCGCCTGCTCTTCCTCTTCCCTCTTCTGCTCTCGAACCGGCCCCTTCCATTTTATTTCCTTCCGGAAAACTTCCCCGCGCGCCTCCGGCATTAGAACGATATCCTCTAAAAGCATCCAGCTGCATCAGGACTGGGCTGGGGTGGGGAGGGAAACGGACTGTGCTCAGGACACCCCAGGTCCCCACGCTGGCTCCGGATCCTGTCCCCCCGACGTTCCCGAAGTCTTTACGGACCATCCCCCTGGGTATCACCGGCAAAAAGCCTAAAATTCCCAGTGCTCGGATGCCACCCCAGGCACCGCGGGCATCCCTCTGAAGGATGCAGGTGGAGGTGAAGCATCGCCTTTGCCCCCCCGCTCAGTGGGCCCACATTGCCAGCAGCATCCAAAAGTCCTTGGGCTTCAGCCCTGCGCCTTGGCTGCGGGATCCCTGGACCACAAAGCAGCCGTCAGGGTCACTGTCACCATCCCACACCCCCCCCACCGCAGAGAGCACGGCCTCGAGGTACCAAACCATGGATGTCCCTATTTAATAACCCCCCTTAAAGATGCTCCAGCCCTGGGCAAACCCTTCCTTCCCGAGGGAAAGCATTTTCGGGGAGCCCCATCCCCAGCACCCCGCTCTTGGACCTGGGATCAGCGCCCAAATCCATCCCCGCTCCGGGAAACATGCTTTCTGCACGTGGGGAGGGGGAAAAAAAAAAAAAAAAAAAAAAAGATGCACGGCCGAGAGCTCAAAAATTAGTTCCATTTTATGCCAAAACACACATAACCGCGCCTGGAGTCTCCAGAGCCCCCGCGGCATCCTCACCTCCTGCCCCAAATCCAGCAAAAACGAAGGCAAAGCAAGTGACTTTTGTTGAATCCTGGAGCGGGCAGAGGGAGGTTTGTCTCCCTTGCCGGTTCTCCGGAGCCTCCATGAACTTCCCTACCCCAGCAGCCACGGGGAAAGGCTTCTTTTTGGTGTTATTTGAAAAATATCCTAAGCCTGCTTTTCAGACAAGGGGAAAGAGGAAAAAAAAAAAAAAAAGGATAAACCTCGATTAAGAAGAAACAGGCAGATATTTTAACCACCGCCATCATTTGTGTACTCCATCTGGAGTCCAAAGGCTGCTTTTTTCTTTATTTTTTTATTTTTTTTTTTTTTAGCAGGAGGGAGCTGACATCATCTTAATTTGAAATTCACATTTATTTTTACATCTGGTCTGAATTAATCTTTTTCAGCGTACTGACTTTCATGTAATGGAATAATTGCTTACAGACTCCGGCTTTAAAGAGCCTGAATAAACCCAGTTTAAAAAAAGAAAGCCCCTCTACCAAACGCCAGTAAAAAACCAGTACCTATAACCGAACCCCAATACGCCTTCGGGACTGGGAGTTTTAAACAAAACAGCATCATTTTCAAGCGATTTCATCCCTGTTCTAGCCAAGAATTGGAGAGGGCAAGGGAGATCCGTGGAAAAAACAGAAGCGCAAACCAGCCCGGGAACTGGGCAGACTGGGAAAGCTCCGTGTGCCCAGCTCCACACCGAAGCATCCCTGGAAAAGCTGAGTTGGGTTTAGAGGGAAGAACATCCTCACGATGGGGAACGCATGGGCCGTGAGGAGGAAAAAGGGGTGATTCGGGACCACAAGATGACGGCAAAAGTGGTGGGGGCCCAGAGGGGACGGGCCTTCTCCCACGTGTGGCTCAACGGACACGGGAACACCAAGCCTGGTTCTGGAAACCTCAGCTTCACCCTGGGAAACCCGATTTCCTCGCTGCCGCGAGGGCACAACGTCAGTTAAAGCCCAATTTAAGAGCTGCGTGGGTTTCTCCTCGCCACTTCCAGAACCTGGCGGGGATTCGCATCTCTGGTGGGAAACATGGAGAAGACCGTTAGTGGTACCACCGGGTACCAGCTTCCACCCATGGGTGAGTGGGGCCCATGGGTGAGGGGGGTCCCACAGGTGACTGTGACCCAGAAAGAGGAGGATCCCTGGATGAGAGGACCCATGGATGAGAGGACCCATGGGTGATGGGACGCACAAGTGAGGGATCCCATGGGCAAGTGCAACCCATGGCCAAGGGGACCCAGGAGTGAACGCAACCCATGGAGAAGAGGTCTCATAGACAAGAGGACCCACAGGTGAGGGGACCCACTGGCAACTATGGCCCACAGGGAAAGGGACTCACTGGTGAGTGTGACCCACAAGCAAGGGGGTCCCACGGACAAGGGGATGTCTGGGCACGTGTGACCAAGGCAAGGGGACCCATGGGCATGTGTGACCGAGGGGTGATGGGACACGTGGGTGAATGTGACCCATGGGTGAGAGTTACCCACAGGCAAAGGGACCCATGTGCAAGGCGACCCACGGGTGATGTAACCCATGAGGAAGGGGTCCCATGGGCAAGGGGAAGCGTGGATGACCCAGGGGCAAGGGGTCCCGCAGGCCAGAGGGCCCATAGGCAAGGCAACCCACTGGTGACTATGGCCCAGGGGCAAGGGGTCCCATAAGCGAGTGTGACCCACAAGCAAGGAGTCCCACCAGGCAGGGGGATCCATGGGCATGTGTGACCCATGACCAAGGGGCCCCACAGGCGAGGTGAGCTGTAAGCAAGTGTGACCCACAAGCAAGGAGTCCCACCAGACAAGGGGACCCATGGGCAAGTGTGACCCACAAGCGAGGAGTCCCACAGGGGAAGGGACCCGTGGATAAGTGTGACCCACGAGTGAGGGGTCCCATGGGCGAGGGGACCCACAAGCAAGGAGTCCCACCAGGCAAGAGGACCCATGGGCAAGTGTGACCCACAAGTACTGGGTCTCACGGTGGAAGAGCCCCGTGGCTGAGTGTGACCCACAAGCGAGGGGTCCCATGGGTGAGTGTGTCCCACAAGCGAGGGGGCCCACGGTGGAGGAGCTCCGTGGGACAGTGTGACCCACAAGCGAGGGGTCCCACGGTGGAGGGGCTCTGTGGGCGAGAGTGACCCAGGGATGAGGGGACCTGTGGGCAAGGGTGACCCATAAGCAAGGAGTCCCACAAGCGAAGGGACCCATGGGCAAGTGTGACCCACAAGTGAGGGGTCCCACAGTGGAGGGGCTCCATGGGGTGAGTGTGACCCACAAGCGAGGGGTCCCACGGTGGAGGGGCTCTGTGGGCGAGAGTGACCCAGGGATGAGGGGACCCATGGGCAACTGTGACCCACAAGCAAGGAGTCCCACAAGCAAAGGGACCTGTGGGCAAGCGTGACCCACAAGCGAGGAGTCCCACGGTGGAGGGGCTCCGTGGGGGAGTGTGACCCAGGGATGAGGGGACTCACGGGCGAGTGCGACCCACAAACAAGGAGTCCCGCAGGCGAAGGGACCCGTGGGCGAGTGTGACCCACAAGCAAGGAGTCCCAAGTTGAGGGGACCTGTGGGCGAGCGCGCGGGCGAGGGTGACCCAGGGCGAGGGGTCCCGCAGAGGAGCGGACCGAGGGCGAGCGCGACCCGGGGGCAGGAGGGGTGGGGGGGGGGGNGCCGCCGCCGCCGCCGGCCCCACCGCGGGGAGCCCAACCGCGCCGGGAGAGCGGCATCTCCGCCGAACCCAGCCCAACCGGGCAGAGCTGGGCCAAACCGAGCCGAACCGGGGAGAAGGGAGCCCAGCCGGGCCGGAGAGGGGGTGCGGTGCGGTGCGGTGCGGTAGGGGCGCACCTACCTGCGGCTCCGGGGACCGCCGTGCCGAGCCCTAGCCCTGCCGTTCCCTGCCGTTCCGAGCCGTTCCCTGCCGTTCCGAGCCCAGCCCAAAGCCCAACCCAACCCGCCGCCCCCGCCCCTTCCCCGGGCCGCACCGCCCCGAGCGGCACCGGCGCCGCCTCCCGCCTGAACGCGGGGCCCGGGACGGACGGGGACGGGGATGGGGATGGGGATGGGGGGGGACACCGGGTAGCCGCGGGGAGGGGACCCGAGTTTTCCCCGGGGACCCGAGCGTTTGGGCCGGAGGGGGCGCGGGAGTCGGGCATCATCTCTCTCCCCCCCCCCGCCAACCCCCGTCCCGGGTGTTTCCCTCCGGGAATCACGACTCTGCTCCTGGAGGGGACCTGAGCGTCCCCCGGGACACCGTCCCGAGGGAAAAGGAGCATTTCCCCGGACACAGGTGTCCCCTGAGAGTAGATTCACGCGAAGATACCCAGAGTGAGGAGCTGAGCATCCTCCTGGGGGTGGGGGGTGACAACCTGAGCATCTCCCGTGGAGGGGACTCACTTCTTTTGACCTTTCAGTACTTAAAGGGGGCTCCTAAGAAAGATGGGGAGGGACTTTTTACCAGGGCCTGTTGTGATAAGGCAAGAGGTAAGTTCTTTAAACTGAAGGAGAGTGGATTCAGACTAGACACAAGGAAGAAATTTTTGATGTTGAGGGGGGGGAGACCCCAGCCTGGGTCACCCAGAGAGGTGGGAGATGCCCCATCCCTGGAAAGATTCCGGGTCGGGCTGGACTGGGCTCTGAGCAACCTGGTCGAGTGGAAGATGTCCCTGCCCGTAGCGGGGGAGTTGGATTAGGTGCTCTTTAAAGGTCTCTTCCCACCCAAACCATCTGTGATTCTATTCTGTGCCTCCCGTGGGGACCCAAGCATCCCTGGAGAGGGGAGCCCAAGCACCCCCAGCACCCATCCCAGTATCCCCAGCCCTGGCTGTGCCACCGGGATATTAACCCAGTACTTAGGAGTCAGGTTGAGGCAGGAGCNGGGGAGTTGGATTAGGTGCTCTTTAAAGGTCTCTTCCCACCCAAACCATCTGTGATTCTATTCTGTGCCTCCCGTGGGGACCCAAGCATCCCTGGAGAGGGGAGCCCAAGCACCCCCAGCACCCATCCCAGTATCCCCAGCCCTGGCTGTGCCACCGGGATATTAACCCAGTACTTAGGAGTCAGGTTGAGGCAGGAGCAGAATTAGGGCCAAATCCTGTTCCCTTCAAACTCTCCTCTGATGTCCTGGCAGCTGGATCAAAGGTGAGTTGGGCTCCTTGGTGTGATGACCAGCCACCGCTCAGGACACGTCACGGAGCTGATGGACACGGGGGTCTCTCCATAAGTGACCCGGGATGGGAATAGCAGCAGCAGCAGCACCATAAATTAGCAGCAAAGCATCTCCCAGCCGTTCCTTCTTCAGAAGTGCCATCTGGCGAGATTGTTTTCGGAGCAGTTATTTATTCCTCACTTTTAAGCGTCTATAGGCATTTTTTTGGGAATGACCTGCGAGGCCAGCTCTGCCCCCGCAGTCTCTACAAGGCTCCGGGAAAGAACAGCCGCTTGTTCCCAGAACCTAAATAAAGAGCAGCTCCTCTGCTGCGAATACCCTGACGCTCCTTTCTGAAATCTGTTTGCAGCTCAACAGATCGTGCTGGGTAATTACATTATGCGGGCGCGCGGTGCCGGCAGTGGGAATCCAAGGCGCTGCTCTCCTCATGGAAAAAAACCAGCCCGGCTCTTCGGCAGAGCAGGGGCTGGAAAACCCTGGGCTTCGGGCTGGTTCTCCTGCTCTTGCCCGTGCCGTGTGAAATCGGGAGAGTGTTGCCACCCAGCAGCTCGCTGGTGTGGCGCCGAGACCCCACGAAGCCACCCGTGCCCGATGTCACCACAGCTGAGGGCACAGGCAGCACCATGGCTGGGCAGGGACCACAAAAAAAAAAAAAAGAAAAAAAAAAAGACCAAAAGGTCTTTTTTTTCCCCCCCAAAATTCACTCTGAAAACACCCCTCCCGCAGATGACATGGGGGGCACAACTGAGTAGGGGCCAGGCGTGGGGCAGAGCTGCCTTTGGGCCCATTGGGTCCAACTCATGAAACAATTTCGGGGTCGGGGCGGGTGCAGACGGGACACGGCGCCGCCGCTTGGTGTGTTGCTGGGGGGGATGTGGGTCCTGCTGAGGGTGTCCTGCCCCATGGCTCGCACCCTCCCCAACCCCCCCCCGGCCTCGTGTAATACAGAAATACAGTAAGACAGCGCCTGCCTTGCCGCAGAGGCTAAATAAAGCAGCAGGAAGGAGCTCTTGAATACCAGCGAGGCGATATATAAACACGGACGGGGATGGCAGGGATGCTAATGCCATTATACAGCCTGGGAGAAATGCCACCGTCCCACACCGACGTGGGATGCTCTCGTGGCCGGAGGAAAGTCTCCGGGAAAAAGCCGGGCTGGGCCACGAGCCGCCCCAGGCTCCGGCACGGGGAGAGCTCGGAAAGATGGACGTCAGCCAGTGTCCGGTCTTGCCTCCCTCTCTTTGTGGAGAGGAGAAGCCCAAAGACGCCGGTGACATTTCTCTTTCACAATTCTGGAATTCATCTCGCTCGAAATCCCAAGAAGCGCGGAAACGCAGATGGAAAATGTAATAAATGGAACTTTTTTTTTTTTTTTTTTTNAAGGTTTAACTAAGCTAATTGCACTGCTAGGCGTATCTCAAGAAAAAAAAAAAAAAGGTGTTGTGGTTATGACTGCAAATACCATTCACATAAAATATACAGATTTTTCTCGCGCTAGATATATTTATATGAAGAGGATGGGAAATAGCAGCTGTTCCCTGCGATCCTGCATTATCACCAGCCCAGTATCTTCCACCCCAGCGTTTCAATAACAGCATTGTTACTGGTGGCACAAACGTGTGAGCTCCCTTATCTCACGCATACTTTCCCTACGATTTTGCTAACAGGAGAGAAAAAAAAAAATAAAAAATAAAAAATTTATAAACAAAGCAACAGAATAACAACTAAATCCATCCGGGTCTCCCCATCCCACTCCCTTTCCCAGGGGCTGATGCTTTTTACAGGGATCATTTCCAAATCCCCTGGGACTGTGCCGACCCGACACGTGCTCGCTGTCAGGGCTCAGCATCCCCCCCCACCCCCACCCCCCGGGGGGTTTTTTGGATGTCCTGCTCCAGGAAAATTTACTCTGGCCCAGCAGCACGGGGACCTCAGCCTCTCCCCGCGGTGCTCGGCTTTAGGGAGGGCAGCCGGGGAGCCTTGCGGGGTGCCTTTGGGGACAGGGGTGTCACCGCTCTTTGAGGCCACCTGGCACAGCGTCAGGGCTCCGGCTGCAGCTGAGATTTAGAAATTCTTCCCTGGACCAGAGGGGAAAAGAGATCCCGGCTACTGTGAACGGGCCGTGCTGGGCCCGGGGATGGTTTCTCGGCCCATAAGGGGAAGAAAATAAATAAAGACCCCCCCGGCGCAGGGGCACAGCGGCCAGCGCGTTGCTGTCAACTCCAGCGAGGAGCTGGACCTCTCTCCGCTGCTTGTGTTTCACGGGGGATTTCCAAGGAAGAAGCTCTTCCTCCCTCCCCATCCAGGCTGGGCCAGGCGTGTGTCCCCTGGCACGGGGACAACCGGGACGGAGGGACCAGAGCCATGAACTGGGAACGGGGAGGGGGGTTTCCTCTGGCCTTTTCTGGGCCCTTTAGGAGAACCTTGTCTGATTTTTGGCCAGAAGTACCCACTTCACGGAGACGTAATCAAGCTTCCGCTTTAATTTCGTTTAGGATTGAAAGCCTGGGCACACCTCGGCGTGCCTCCTCAGGTTTTTTTTTCCCAACGCTGCCCCACTTTGGGGTCCCTGGGGCAGCCACCCCCCTGGCAGCCCCGACTCCATCCATCCCAGTCCATCCCAGTTGAACGGCCGGTACCCGGCAGCCAGCGCCGGATGGAACCAAGCATCCCCAGCTGGTCCAATGGACAGGGGGAGCTTTCCGGGGGGTGGCCCGGGGACACCCCAGCTCAGTATTGGCGTGGTGGCCGGGAGCGGGGTGGCCCGTCGAGCGTGCCGGGGGCGGCCGCGGTGGCACGCGGCCATCGGCGCCGGAGCAGGAATGCCAGCAATGCAGAACCACCCCCGGGCTCCACGGCCATCCCACGCACCATGGGGGACCCCGGGGGAGGCGGGGGGGGGATGCTGGCAGAGGGGGGGTACCGCCAGGGTGGGGGGTGTTAATATATTTAACTGGGAAGCCAAATCTCCCTCTCTATTTACTCCCCCATCCTCTGTCTCTTTGCTCGGGGAGTCGGCAAGGATGAAAATAAAAAGGGGTTTCGGCCAGACGGGGGCTGGAAAGAGAGAAAATCCAGCCTGAATTCACAAGTATTGGAAATATTAAGAAAATCTAATGGAGGGGGAGGGGGTGTACACCCCCCTCCTTTGCTTGCCCCTCCGCCGGTAGTGCTGATACGGTATATTCTGCTAATCCACCCCGCAGTATTTACAGCTGCCTATAACCCAGGATCCTCTTTACCATCGAGTCGCAGCGGCCGGATGCGATTGGAGCCTGTGAGATTCCTCGGGACGGCCGGATGGAAAGGCAGGATTGCCTCCTCCTCCCTCCACCCCACCCCCCC
>QJSC01004077.1:151888-165249 GCA_003697955.1 Calidris pygmaea | reverse complement strand
GGAGGTTGAAGAAGCCACCTCTCCGCAGGGCAAACTCTGGGATCGGAGTTATAAATCCCCACGTTTCACTGCAAAACTGATCCGGGAGCAGAGGGAAGGGGAAAGCATCGCTCGGGGATGAAGCCGGGACACGGGGCCAGTGGGTCAGGGTGTGGGGCTGGACTGGGTCCATCCTTGTGCAAACCTCAGGGACGTCGGGAATGAACCATGCACCTGGGGGGGTCATGGACCAGCTTCCCATTCCCACTGGGGGAACTGGGGATGCTCCAAGGCGCTTCCTCCACCGGAGCCGTTCCGCTTGCACCCTCCTCCTGCCCTTTGCTGGTTAGATTTGTCCCTGCCATAGAATCACAGAGCCACATGGGATGGTCTGGGTTGGAAGCCAGCCCCAACTCCAGTAGGATCTGCCCATAAATATATTTAAAACCAGCCCCAACTCCCCCGCAGGGGGACACGAAAGGCCCTGTGGCATGGGGCAGCGTGGGCTTAGCATCGCCTCCATCCCCAGCACCGTGCCCCGGGGTGGGGGGGTTTGGGGGGGTGCTTTTCTTCGCACAGAATGGTTTAAAACAGCCCAGGGACAGATTTCAGGCACGCTTGGCAAGGTGGATGATGCTGTTTGTATTCCCAGGGAGGGTGGGCACCTCTTTTGCCCAGGGAAACAAGACTCTGGCCTCGTCCTTCGTAAATACACAAGGATTGCAGGGGGGAAAAGCCAGCCCAGGCCACCCGTGTCCCCCCCCCCCACTGCCAGCCCCAGGGACAAAGCCTGCGGTGGTGAGGAGCTTGGCTGTGGCCCCATGTACCCGTCACCCATCTATCAATGATTTACCGTGGCTGTGAAGGACTGTTTGTGCTGCCGGGGCTTCCCAGCCACCCCAGCCAAGGTCACCGCTCCGCTCAGCACGGGGACAGACGGACACCGAGGGGGAGAGGGGCTGGTGGGGACAAGGCAGGAGCAAAGCAGAGCCCCCCCCCCCGAACCCCACCAGCACCGTGGGGGGCATCTCGAGCATCCCTCCTCCCGCCCTGCTTGGGGACCCCGGGGGCAGCTGGGGATATCCCCCTAAATCTTACACCCTGAGGGGTTATGGGATGGCACAAACAGCCCTTGCTGGGGCTCTGTGTCATGGCGGGGGGGGATGAAAACCCCCTTTGGGGATGGCTGCCAGGGCTGGGAACCCTTCCCCAGCAGGGTCACTGACACAGCGGCCGTCGCAGCCGAAAACCTGCCCTGGGAGCACCGGCAGCCCCCGGGATGCTGGGGCTGGACCACACCAGGCTCCTGGCACGAAGGGCTCCAAAAGGTGCCGGGCAGGATTTGTGCAATGGCTCTGCTCTTTGAAGCTGCCCCGGCAGCCTTTAAACGCCCGCCCGAATGCAAATTGATTTTTAAGACACGGACCGAGCAGGATCCATAGCCTGGCTAATATTTACCTCACGGGCTCCCACAAATAGCTTGTTAATCCCTTGGTACGTAATTAATGGCACTCGGGGCCCAGCTCCCCCGGGCACGTTGCAGGGGTCCCCACAGCCCTGCACCCCCACCTCCACCCGATGCCTCTCCTCCCCACCTCCCTCGCTCCATCCCACCCCAACCCGTACCCCCAGGGGGTCCCCCCCTCTAATCCATCACCCCCGGGGGGGCAAAAAAAGGCCATTTTGGGGGCTGGATGTTGCACCGGTCCAGAAACAACCATGGGCTTTGGCTGTTTGCACCCCGGGCTGGTTCCCTGGGACATCTCACTGGGGAGGTGTCACCACCAAGTGCACCAGCACCCATGGGGGAGGCTGGAGAGGGGCATCACAGCTGGGCCCCCCATCCAGGAAAGGCTTGAAACCCTTGAAATGGCTTTAGGTACTGCTGACAAATATCTGGACTGTGAGGGTGGTGAGAGCCTGGCCCAGGTTGCCCAGAGAAGCTGTGGCTGCCCCATCCCTGGAGGGGTTCAAGGGCAGGTTGGAGGGGGCTTGGAGCAACCTGGTGTGGTGGGAGGTGTCCCTGCCCAGGGCAGGGAGTAGAACTTGATGATCTTTAAGGTCCCTTCCAATCCAAGCCCTTCTATGATTCCATAATTCCATAATTCCATGGTTCTATGATTCTATGATTCTATGATTCTATGATTCTATGGTTCTATGGTTCTATCTCACCGCTGTTGCAGCAAACGCTTTATTTATCCCTTTATTTACTTATTTCGCTGTGAATTAACACCGGAGGCTCGAGAGCGCCCTTGTAAACCAGCGAGGAGTGGGCAACCGCGTCGCAGGGGGTGCAAACCTTGTATGCGTCATTTCAGTGCATTTTTCATTCTTTTGGGGCGCTCCTTTTGCAAGGGATGCACATGAAAATCCATGTATATATGCGTATATACATCTATATACACGTATGCACACACACATATAGATAAAACCCAGGGGGTTTTATCATTTCCCCAGTGCCTGCAGCTGCTGTCTTCCCCTGCCAATGCCCACATCGCTCGTGCCAACGCGCCAGGACTCCAGCCCACGGGCTCCCTTGAGCCCCCAGCTTTGGGGTACCCCCCCCTTCTGGCACAAAGCTATGCTTTGGGGTGCAAGGGGTGGGTGGGGGGGGTGTCTCACTGCCCTGGCAGAGGGGAGTGGGGTGGCTGGAGGATGGCAGCTTCGCTCTTGGAGTTACTGGTTGCCGAAGGCGGAGGGTGCCTGAGATGAGAGCATCGCTCCCAGCAGCACCCCCTGCCCTCCCTCCCGCCTCCGCAGCCCCAGCACCGGTTTGTTTTTGGTTTTAAGGGCAATTTTTTGGCGAGAAACGTTTCCCAGACAGGCTGTTTCCCCGGGAAGCAGCAGCTGTGCAGGCTCCGTCCCGCTGGCGTCTTTCCCCTGCCAGCTCCCACATGCGAGTCCCAATTAATCGGACAAAGGGAAGAAAAAAAAAAAAAAAAAACCAAACAAAAAACAAACCACCATGTTTAAACGGTGAGTCAGTCAAAATGATCAAGCCCAGATTTCTGCCCGGGATCGTTGTTTTGCCCCGAAGAGCACGTACCCCTCGGGACGGTGGTGGAGCCCCCGCTCAGCGAGATGCGGGAAGGCAGGAGAAGGCAGGGCTGGGGTAAAGCACCACCAGATTTCAACTGGCTGGGAAATATGGCCCTGAAACGACATCATTTCCCTTCATCTCTGGGATCTGTGGGGTCCCTGGGTGGGTCAGGGGGACACTGAGGCTGAGGCAGGCTAGGGGATGTGCTGGGGACTAGCCTGCTCGAGGAGGACCAGATGGTTTCCATCCTAGGTTCCTCCAGCTTCAGCTTGATGGAGATGGGAAGCCCCAGGGTGAGTGCAGTGCCCAGGGTGCTGTGGGTCCCCTGGCATCCCACAGATGGATGAGCAGACCCAATGCTGACCCCACCCTAGGGTCCTACATCTCCAGGAGGGAGTTTTCTTGGCTTTCAGACCCTTGAGAACCCCCATCCCTCCCTCCCCGGGGTCCCCGTCGCCCCTGGGCTGGAGGAAGCCGGGGGGCTCCGTGGGAGCTCAGGTTCTGATTTCATTAAAGCAAACTGGGAGGGAAAGAACCGGCTCACCCTTCCCCGAGGCGGTGTCTGGGAGCTGATGTGGGGCGGGAGGGAGGAACCACAGCTTTGGGGACCCAGCTGGGCCACCCCAAAAACGCCCCAGCCCCTCGCCACCCCCTTTTGTGGGGTCCCACCCCACATGCAGGTGCTGCAGCCCTCGCCTACCTGCCCAGCGATGGGGGTCTCAACACCCCAACCTGCTCTCACTCCTGCTGACGTCTTCACGGCACCCTAAAAATCGCCGGGAGGTTTTGGGGGGGCTGCACACAGCTGGGTTCCCACCACAAACGCCCCGTGGCAGCGGCAGGAGCCGGCACCAGGCTCTCTCCACTTTGCAAACCCGAGCTGTTAATGAGCTATACGAGCACAATAAAGCAAAAGCAGCTGTGGCTACTACCTCCTTTTACCTGATTATTTTTTTTTTTTTTTTTTTTTGCTTCCCCCTCCTCTGGATTTTTAAGATCCAGCTATATAGCCCTGGGAAATACAGGTTTGGAGTAAAACGTTGACTCCCATTAACGCCGGGGGATGAAATGCAGCATCCTGAGGAGCTGGAGGTTGGGATGGGGATTACAGCGGTACCCACCGCGCATAGAGCCTCCACGCCCCAGGGCACTTATCTCCAATGAACTTTTGTGGATTTTTTTTTTTTAAAGAAAATACTAAAAATAAAGTGCCTGGAAGCCGGTGATGGGCAGCGGGGGAGAAATCCCAGGTGTTTCTCCTTCGGCCCTTCCACAGCTGGTGTTTGCCCAGCGCTGCCCCGTGCCAACATTGCTTTGCCCAAGGCTTTATCCGAAGGCAGGCGAAGGGGTGAAGGATGCTGCGGGCACCCTGGGTGCCACCAGGGAGGAGGAAAAGACTGGGAAACAGGACTGCCACCCGCGCTGAACCCGTGCTTTCAGCGCCGTTGCCGGCCCCGATTGCTTTGTCAGCACTTGCTGTATTTAGGATTAGTGTATTTTCGCTCTTTTGGAGAAGTGCTTTCAGCTTCAGAGCTGCGAGAGGGAGGGGAAAGTTAATATTAGAGCATCGTCAGCCGGCGCAGGATGAGCCTGCTGGGCTGGGGTGGGGGTGGCCCATGGCTAAAGCCACCTCTCTGGGGCCAGGAACACCCTCGGGAGGGGGTTTGTTCCCACCAAGCACCCAGCAAGCCGGGCCAGGGCAGAGGAGGGAAAAACATGCTGGAATACAGAAATATTTTTTCAAAGTATAACAGAAAAACAGGATTAAGCTGATTTCCCCCCTGTCTTCCACACCCCAGGCTGTCGGCAGCTCAAAAACTGTTTGGTCCCCCAGCGCTGTTTGAACCCAGGGCTGAGCTGGCTGCGAGTAGCACCTTGGGGACCCGGACACCCCGGTTGGGACGCTGGCTCTGCCCCAGCACCTGCCCTCTTGCAGCTGTGAAATATTGGAGTTTTTCCAGCTCCAGGCTCCTAAAATTGCCTGGGAACCTGCCCGGGTTGTGGGTGTGCACCCCTACGGTCAGCAGGGACCTGGGGGGGGGTCCTCCTGCCGACCCCCACACCCCGTCCTGCTCCGAAATCCACAGCAGGAGGCAGGGACACCTCCTTCACCTCCCACCACGCTCGTCCCTGGCACAGGGCACCCACTTTGCACCCTTCCCTGTGCAAACGCAGCCCTTAGACCCCTCGCCCTGGTGGGGTTCACTCATTTGGGTGCTTTGCAGAAGGGGGTGCCCCCCCCCCAGCTCACTGAGCCCCCCCCTGCACTGCCCCCCCCCGTGATTAACATCCCTCCTGCCATTGCATTTGATTTATGCCTTCGACACACACTTGGGGATGGCAGAGCACCTCTTAGAGAGACGCTGCATCGCCCCGTAGACTAATTAATAATAATAATTCCGTGCTTTGCACCCACAGAGCTGAAGCGGTGCTGCCTGCGACCCCCGGATCCAGCCGGCGGTGGGTGGCTTTGCATTCCCGTGGCTGGGACATCCTTGTCCCCCCCCCGGGTCCCCGGGATCAGGCAGTGCTGGCTGGAGGTGGGAGGTTTTGCCCCCGGGAAGGGATGGAGATGGGCTGAGGGCCCGCACGCACCCCAGCATCCCGCAGCCCAGACTGCAGCTTGCGGCCACTTTTATGGGGAAAAAGCATCTCCTCTGCCCTCTGGTTTAGGGCTGGCCCTTAATTGGAGCATCACTTATTCCCCACAGCTGGATCCAGTGGGGTCCAGTTCCCCTGCACATCACTGTTGGGACGGACCCTCCTCCCTTGGCGCAGCCTGGGGCTGTAGGATGGCTGTCCCTGCACCTGGGGGTCCCTCGGGCCAAAAACCCCTTAAAAAAGCCCCCCCAAAACCCCTTAAAAAAGCAAAAAGCTCTAAATCGTATGCTCCATAGGTAAGGAAACAGCAGCAGCCCCTGGAGCAGGCAGGACCCTCTGTGCCTGGTACAGGCTGCATCCCCCTGGGCTGGAGGGTCCCAACTCTGCCAGGATGGCTGTCCCTAGGGCAAAGGGTGGCACTGCCCCTCTCTGTCACCCCCTCACCCAACCAGCTGGGCCGGTGGGGACACACGGGTGCTGTGGATGTCCCCAGTGGAGGCCGGGCTCCATCAGAGCCTCCACACCAGCTTCCAGGTTTCAAGGATCATAGAATGGTTAGAGTTCATGCTGGTGCCAGTGCAGGGGGCTGGGGCAGGACTGTCCCTCCCATGGTGAGACCCCCCATTCGCTGGACCCAGCCCAGGGGGGAGCAGCCCTCGCCCACAATGAGGATTTTTGCCCTTTTTACAGCATGAACTAGAAGCAATACGTCCCTTGGCTGGGGTTTTCTTAGCTCTTCAGGGGCATGGGGTGGTGCTGCAGATGTGTGCTGGCCCAGCCAATGATCCTAATAGGGGATCAGATAAATAAGGCAGAGAAAATAATGCTTACAGTGTCTTTTTCCAAGGATAAATCTCTATTTTTCAGGTATAACCAGGCCAGTTTTCAAAGCAGGAAGGCCTATTTCTGTTTCTCCATCACCGAGCTCAGCAAACAACCCTACCCGTGGAGCCGGATCGGATGCTTTATCACATTCCCTTGTTTGTGTTTATGACAGGGCTGGATCTTAAGCTGTTGCATGAAAAACACCGGGCCTGCCCTCGTTTGCATCGGGCTTCACACCCAGCCTAAGCCGATACCGCGCCTCCTCCTGCCCCTGTCCATCAGACACCCCAATTAACCTCCGTGGTGATTGCTCAAAGCTCTCCTACCCGCACGAGGGCTGCTCCTTCCTGACCCACACCAGCTCTCTCGCCGTATGCGACGGAGACACATACATCCCCGGCCATCCCAGTGCCACTGGGAAAGGATAACACATCGGTGGGACCAGCAGCATCCCATCCCAGTGCTGCCCCATCCTGTCCCAGTGGCGTGGGAAGCTTCCCACAGCAGTGCCCAGGCCAGCTGGGTGGGATGAGCTTGGAGAAGACTTTTAATTACACAGCACTGGGTGTTTTCCCACTTATAATGGCCCATCTCCATTCGCTCTACCTGCGCCGGGTGCGCATTAGTCCTGTTTGCCAACTAATTGGCAATTAATAATATCTTTGCATTATGCAAATGGATTATGAATGTTCTGCAGATCAGTTTTATTTATTTTTTTTTTTTAAATGCATTTGCATTTGCTTCTGAGTACAGTTGCGTTTTGGGGCTTGGATGATAATTTTTTTTTTCGGTGAGCTAGAACAGTGGGGGTTTTGGGGATGCAAAAGCAGGTGATCATGGAATCATGGAATCATAGAACCGTGGAATGGTTTGGGTGGGAAGGGACCTTAAAGACCATCCAGTTCCACCCTCTGCCCTGGGCAGGGACAACTCCCACCAGACCAGGTTGCTCCAAGCCCCTTCCAACCTGGCCTTGAACCCCTCCAGGGATGGGGCAGCCACAGCTTCTCTGGGCAAACCCTTGCCAGAGGAGTTGCCAGCCCAGGGAAGGGCTGGCACTGGCGTTTCCAGGGCTGACCCAGCGCCGGGTGATGCTGCGAGGCAGGGCTGATGCCACTGCCCAGCTGATGAAAGGCCACGGGGACGCGTCTGTCTGGCCACAGAGGCAGCCCAGACGTGCCGGGCTGGCCTCGTCACCGCTGGTAACGCTTTAGGTGGCACGGCAGAGTCGGAAAGAGCATTAAAAATAGCCTCGGATACCAATAGGAGCAGCGGCTTAATGCGATCGAGAAAGAGCTTGGAGCAAAGCATCCAGCTTTGCGTACGCTAATGGGGGAAAAGATGACTGCAAACAGCTCGAGGTGAGAAGATGGGGCGGCGAGGAGGGAACTGGGACTTTCCACGGGCAGGCAGCCAGCGCCAGCCCTTTTATCTGCTGGTGGGAGCATCTGGTTCCTCGGGGGCAAGGCTGCCCGGCCGCCCCTTCGCCCGGTGGGTGCCGTGCCCAAGGCATCCCATCACCATACGGGGAGCAGCACCCTTGTGTCGTGCCAGGGGTGAGCCACCCCCACAGCCCACGGCCCCTGCGTTGGGGTTAGCGGCGAGGTTTGGCCATCCCCAAGCATCTCCTACCTGCACGAGGCTGGGGAGAAGCCGGACAACCAGTACAAAGTCAAGCCATGGTCCCCCAGCAGCTTCGGAAATGCCGCACGTGGGGTTTTTTTTGGGGGGGGAAGAGTAGGAAACACAGCATCATTTATTTTATTTTCTATTTCCAGGATAGGAAATAGAAATTTTATTCGTTAATAAAAAAGAATTGAATGGGGAGCATTGTGCGGCATTGTCCTTGGCCCCCAGAGCCCCATCCCAGTGGGACCAGTTGTGGCACTGGGGCTTGCCGTAAGCAGAAGCCGTGGCGGTAACAACCCCTGCTCAGCCATTGAGCTGCTTTAAATTCACTGGGACACAGCCCTGAGAGGCTTTTCCGTAGCACAGGCTCTTCCCTTATACTCAAAGTTGAGTTCCCACATTGCCATTCCCTTCAATTTTGGGGAGAGGAGACGTTTCACATCAGCCCTGCCGCCGCTGCCCAGCAGGTCTTGCTCAGGGCTTGAAGAGGCATCTTTAAGATGGGCAAGCGAGATAAAGAAATTAAACCCCCCCAAATAAAAGGAAAAGGCACGCCGAGCGTGGTGTGAACACCTGCGCTCCCCGACGCCGGGGCTGGTTTTGCAATCAGATCTCCCAGCACATGAACTTGACACAAAAAACGTGGAAAACCAGCAAAGGCCCCGTTTTTCCCCGTCCTGGGCAACTCCCAGCACCAGGTTTGCAGACCCAGAGACCAGGAAAATCTAAGTCACTTGTAAAACTGGCTGCATGACGCCATTGAGCGCTCAGGGAGGTCTTTCACAGGGGGGAGGAAGCTATTTGGGGAAAAGCAAAGGCGTTTCTTTTCCCTGCCTCTGCCCAAACACTTTGCCTTAGACTAAACAGATCCTCCTCAGAGGAATACTCCAGAAACGCTTTGCTTCCCAGGCTACGCAGGAACTTCTTAAAAAAAAGAATATATCTGTGTTCCTTTGATAAATCATTTGCATTCAAGGTAATTAAACTTTAATCAGCAAAGCCAAAGAAATTTAGATTTTTCCACCCGAGATGAGATAGAGATGGTCCCGATTTCCTATCAGATGTAACCTCCACCATTAAAACTACCCGACTCCTGCAGGTCTCTCCTTCCCTCTTGTCGCGTGGAACAAGATGGGGAAGAACGAAAGGCAGAGGGAAACAACAGGAAAATACATGCATTTTCCAAGTGAAATGACATTCCTGATCACAGGGATAAAAATTGCCAAATTACCTGCTTGTTCCCGTCTGCTCTCTTGTGCCCCAGTTGCACACCCTCGGTGCTGGAAAAATCCTCCCCACCCGGGTGGGGAAGCCGAGGAGCAGCAAACCTGCTATTAGCCGAGCTGGATGAGCCAGCCCACGGGCAGGACTGTGAGCAGACTGCGCACCCCGGGCAGGAGGGTGCTCCCCTTCCCCACCCCCATCCCTTTCCTCTTCCCCATCCCTATTCCCATCCCCATCCCTCTCCCTATCCTTATTCCCATCCCTATCCCTATCCCCTTCTCCACCTCCATCCCCATTCCTATGCCTATGACTATTCCTATTCCCTTCCCCATCCTTCTCCCCATCCTTATTCCCATCCCTATCCCCTTCCCCACTCCTATCCCCATTCCTATGCCTATGACTATTCCTATTCCCTTCCCCATCCTTCTCCCCATCCTTATTCCCATCCCTATCCCCTTCCCCACTCCTATCCCTATTCCTATGCCTATGACTATTCCTATTCCCTTCCCCATCTCTATCCCCATCCCTATTCTCATTCCCATCCCCGTCTCCATCCCTATCCCCACCCCTATTCTTATTCCCATCCCTATCCCCATCCCCATCCCTCTCCCCATCCCTATTCCTATTCCTATTCCCATCCCCATCCCTATCCCCACCCCTATTCTTATTCCCATCCCCATCCCCATCCCTATTCCCATTCCCATCCCTATTCCTATCCCCACCCCTATTCCCATCCCCATCCCTATTCCTATTCTTATTCCCATCCCCACCCCATCTCCACCCCTATTCTTATTCCCATCTCTATCCCTACCCCTATTCTTATTCCCATCCCCATCCCTATCCCCACCCCTATTCTTATGCCCATCCCTATTCCTATTCCCATTCCCATTCCCATTCCCATTCCCATCCCCATCTCCATCCTCATCCTCATCCCCACCCCTATCCCCATCTCTATTCCTATTCCCATCCCCATTCCCTTCCCCATGGGGACAGACCCTCTCCTCCAGCAGCTGGAGTGAGATTGCAGGGTTTTTAGCTAACCCTGATTTTTAGCATTTTTTTTTTTTAGCTAAAGCCCAGGTTTTTGCAGGGAGGACAAGGCTCCAGGGCTCAGCCACGCTCCTGCCTCGTCTGCAGGACTCAGCACATGAGTGACAGCCCAGCTCAGCCACTTCCCCAGGGATAAAACCTCTGGAAAGCCGAGAGGAGCATGGAAACAGGGCTAAACCAGCCAAACCTTTGGGGGCTGACCTGCTGGAGAGCAACTCTGTGGAAAAAGACCTAGGAGTCCTGGTGGACAGTAGGATGCCCAGGAGCCAGCAATGTGCCTTTGTGGCCAAGAAGGCCAATGGCATCCTTGGGGACATCAGGAAGAGTGTGAGCAGCAGGTGGAGGGAGGTCATCCTGCCCCTCTGCTCTGCCCTGGTAGGACCCCATTTGGAGCACTGGGCTCCCCAGTTGCAGAAGGACAGGGAACTGCTGGAGAGGGTACAGCAGAGGGCTACAGAGATGATGAGGGGCCTGGAGCATCTCCCTTATGAGGAAAGGCTGAGGGAGTTGGGGCTTTTTAGTCTGGAGAAGAGAAGGCTGAGGGGGGATCTGATCAACGCCTATAAATACTTAAAGGGAGGGTGTCAGGAGGACGGGGCCAGTCTTTTTTCAGTGGTGCCCAGGGATCAAAAGGAAATGGGCATGATTTTGAATATAAGAAGTTCCATCTAAACATGAGGAGGAACTTCGTTCCTGTGAGGGTGGCAGAGCCCTAGAAGAGGCTGCCCAGAGAGGTGGTGGAGTCTCCTTCTCTGGAGACATTCAAACCCCACCTGGACACGTTCCTGTGCAGCCTGCTCTGGGTGGACCTGCTCTGGCAGGGGGTTGGGCTGGATGATCTCCAGAGGTCCCTTCCAACCCCATGTGATTCTGTGATTCTGAGGACCAGCTGTTTGCAGAGCCACTGAGCGTTCCTCCTCTCCCCTTAGCACGCATCCGTCTCTGCTCAGAACTCGTCAGGACGCCAAAATGAGGGCCTGCACCCTCCCTGCGGCCCGGGGCACGCGGGCTCCTCGGCCAGCATCCCTCCGCTGGAAAAAATCCGCCTCCTGAGCAGGGCCAGGAAATAACAGCCGGAAAAAAAAAACAAGTTAAAAAACTGACATCATTGTTGAATTTCGGTGAAGGGGTCTCGCTGGGGGAAAGGCCGGCAGAGACCCTGGCACCACCTCCGGGGAGCAGCGGGGGTCCCGCTGGCCACCCACCGCATGGACAGGGGGACCAAAAGGTGGTCTCAAGGGTGTCCCCGAGGCCAAGCCCAGGGGTGATGCTGTGGGGAGGGGGTTCCCGGGGTGGGGCGACAGGGTGGAGGTCCCCGGAGCACAGGGGACTGCTTCGCCTCTGGGCTTTGAGAGGGACAGGCGAGGCGAGGGAGAGGGCTCGCTGCAAAGAGAAGGGAAGAGAGGAGGAGGAGGAGGAAATGAAAATTAATTAGCTAATAAATGCGCTGGGTTGGCTCGGGGGCAGCGGGAGAGCAATCCAGAGGGCTGACTCACTCTGACTCAGGCTGCCGTGGTGGTTTAGGCTGGGCTGGCCACTAAACGAGCCACAGATGGGCTGAAATCTGGGGTGGGTGCATCTCCTGCCCCAGCCGGGCTGTGGGGACAGACCCCAGACCCGCCGGGGCCCGAGTGTCCCCCCGGGGACCCGCCTCAACGCAGGCACCGCTTTCCTTGCAGGAGAGACATCGCTTTCTCGAGGGAAACAAACCCAGATTCATCAGCTCGGATGGAGCCAGGCCCTTTTGGAGGCATCTCCCCAGCTCCCTGCTTTCACCTCTAAACTGGCCAAGCGGAGGGCGGGTGGGAAATCCCCCTCTTCACAGCCAAAGCCACCATGGGAGAAGAAGATATTACCACCAGTGAGGTGACCCCAAACACTAACAACAAAGTTGGCAAACCTCTCCAGAGCCAGCAGGACAACCAAAGAGATGGTCCATGGGGAGATGCTGGGAGGGCTGGAGCCCCTCTGCTGGGAGGACAGGCTGAGAGAGTTGGAGGGATTCAGCCTGGAGAAGAGAAGGCTCCGGGGAGACCTTGGAGTCTCTCCTGCAGTCCCTCAAGGGGCTCCGGGAGAGATGGTGAGAGACTCTGGACCAGGGAGGGGAGCCACAGGATGAGGGGGAAGGGTTTGAGACTGAAAGAGGGGAGATTGAGATGAGATCTCAGGAAGAAATTGTTGCCTGTGAGGGTGGTGAGAGCCTGGCCCAGGTTGCCCAGAGAAGCTGTGGCTGCCCCATCCCTGGAGGGGTTCAAGGCCAGGTTGGAGGGGGCTTGGAGCAACCTGGTCTGGTGGGAGGTGTGCCTGCCCAGGGCAGGGGGCTTGGGAACGGTATGATCTTTAAGGTCCCTTCCAACCCAACCCATTCCATGATTCTATATGATTGAAAGGACGGATTGAACCCTGCCTGCCTTCCGGAGCGGGGAGGCCGTGCCGGTGGTGCCCAGCATGTCGGTGCACGCCGTCGGGGAGGTGCTGCCTTCCCCTCCGCTCCCGTGAGCCCCAGCTTCGCCTCGTTCCTCCCTCATGACTGGCTGCGATTGCTTCACCCCACCAGGCTCCGGCCGTGGGGCCGAGGTCCCCCTCGCCAACCTGTTCCCTGCTTCCTGGGGTTGCTGCCCCACTGGGAGGGGACACGGGGAGGGGGGACATGGTGTTTGGGTGTGGGTCAAGGAGAGGGGTACAGGTTTCAAGGCGGTTGAGAGCATCGCTGGAGGCTGGGAGGCTTCACCCCTCCACACCCCCGTTTCTGAGGGGCTGTGATGAAGGTTTCAGAGGAGATGGGGCTCCTCAGGGGGGGCACATCTCCCCCCTCCAACCTGCTGGGGACCAGGTTTAGGTGACACTGTGCCACTTAAGACAGCCAAATCGTGTGAGAGGAGTCCCACCTCTTGCACAGGCATGAAGGAAAAAGAGAGAGACAAAAAAGTTCTGCAATCGAGTCGGTTTTTTCCCATCCCCGGAGGCTTTGGCACAAACTTACTTTCTTCTTTTTTTTTTTTTTTTTAAATTT